>JAHDVE020008150.1:0-65717 GCA_022606495.2 Halesus radiatus
AAAATAACTGTACAATCTGTCCATGCCTCCTTCTCCATCATCATCCCTTACCTAACTCCCCCCCCCCCCTACCCCGACCAAACTTCAACAACGACAAACAGGACCAAATTAAAGCGAGATCCGTCATCTCACAGTTTATACATCAAGAGTGGCGAGCTTCTAGAATGTGTGTTTGCATGTGGGTTTGTTAGATATTTATTTTGTTTTGATTAAAAAAGAGATTTTGGGAAAATATAAACATGTATTAATGACTAATATCAACAAAAGGCAGAAGAAGAAAAAAACACATTTACAAATCTCGGAGGCAAAACGGGGGGCATGCGGGCAACAGAAAAGTTTCAAGAGATGAAAAATCCTTTTAGGTTATAATTGTTTTAGGCATGTCATCATCCACGTAAAATAGATTTGATGAATAAAGGTTGTTGCGGGCAGTTTTTGAACTATCTTCCAATTTGACAATTTGGTAGATTCATGAGAAATGCGGTATTTCCTTCTGGTATTTCTATCGTGTGAAACCATACATTTTATAGGTATCTCATGCCTAGCTTCATCCACATTAATTCCCTTTACCGCATAAAATACACCGGAACAATAATAACCCCTACCTTGTCGTGGTTGGAAAATGAAAATTAATTAAAATAAATAAAAACATGTTTTCCTACTTAACGAATTTTCGCGTGGTTTTCTTTTGTTGGGATTTTGTTAGTATTAGAAATGTACTCACGGTACAACATGACTAACTAAAAAAATATGTATGAAAAACCGATGAGAAGGAATACGAGTAATTTTATTTGACTTCCACTCGACCTCACACAATGTGGGCAGCGTTAGAAAATGTATAATAATTTTAATACATGTTTTACATAAATGTGAATTCATCACTTCAACTATAAACTAGACACTAGACACTAGACACTAGACTACTACGGCATAAAAACAAACTACGAAGGGAATGTTATTTATTGTCACGTGACTGTCTGGCATTTGATATGTGAAAGTATTAAATGTTAATATTCAACTTCAAATTTAGTGCTTTCGAATGTGAATGAAAAACACAACAGCGCGAACTCTAAGTGGAAACAAAACCATGTGTTTTCCACAAAGAACTGAAGAAGCGGTGCATTGAACTCATTCAAAACTATGATCAAAGGGCATCATGGAAGCATTTAGTCACCGGCCCTTTAATTTGAGGAAGAAAGGTAACGAAGGTGAAGTGGAGAAGTAATTTTTAGTCAAGTAAATACTAAAGTTCGAGAAAAAACACATCGTGGCATATACACCTAAAGTGAATTGGCACCACACCCTTTAACTAGGGTTATTGGATGTTTTATACAAAGTGAAGTAAAAAAAAAATTCGGTAACTCTACACAGGAGACCCCGGAGGAAATAATTTCCCTCAAGGCCTATATCATCTTTGGGAATGATGTGTGGGCGGTTTTTTATGTCTTTATAAAATAAAAACGTATGTAACAAACTTAAAACATAAATATTTCTCAAGAATCTTACTCAAAAATATTTCTACAAAAACATATTAAAAAAATAAATAAAATAAAAACATAAACGAAAGCAATAAATCGTACATAAAATAATATTTCCTTATATCTAATACAAATAGCTTCTTTCAGCTAGCCAAGTGTTCAATGTGTTTTTTAATTGTTTAGTTTTAATACAGTTGTTTTATAATATTTATTAATATTAATATTTGTAACATATTTAAACAGCTAAGAAACAAGTGCTCTAAAGTTCTTTGTCCATATTTGTTTGCATGCTTAGGAACCATTAATCCTTCATTAAAATTAAGACGAGTATTGTAAGCGTGCTCTAGTCTGTTTGTATTATATACAGGGTTATGAATGTGCTGAAATATAATTTTGTACCACAGAATTGAAGGAGGGTTGTAGGAGGGAGGAAACACAGAGGTCGGCAGATCATTCCACAGCCGAGATGTTGAACACAAGAACGAATCGTAGAAGCGACCCGTTCTCATGTAACAAATGTCAACCGTGTGCAAATGTTGGGAGCGCGTTCGGAGTATTTCCCGACAGTGCAACGGTGCCGAAGGGATCAATGAAGCTAGTTCCTCAAATCATATTCCATTAAAATACCGGTAAAACAAGGACAGCATTTCCACCTAACGTATGTGCTCCAAAGATTGCAATACTTAGGTATATTTAACAAAACAAGTTTTTTTTGCCGATCTCATTCTAAAAGTAATACTAGCACTAGTGTGGACTGCACTGCGACGACTCTCACGCCCAGTGGTGTGTACATAGTTCATAAAGGCTGTGCCGACCCTAAGAAAAATAAACTATAAGAAGAAAATACAGAAAAATTTCAAAAGGCGATAAATTTCTGATCAAAATGTATTTTTTTCGTCAGTATGGTAAGAAACTTGTACGCTCATTTATTCAGTTGGCCATAATAATCAGCTAAAGATGATAATAAAATGGGAATTTTCAAATGTTCAATGCATAATTTATTCACGTGAAATTACATACAGTGCCTTTAGTATATTTATTTTTTTATTGACAGATCATTTGTCCAATTACACAGAATGCGTAACACGAAATGAAATAAATAAGAGCTACATAAAAATTACAGTACATAAATAATACATGAATGAAACAATGAAAAAAATGGGGCAAAAATATGCCAACATTTAAGAGAACATTCAAGTCAAAGTCAACGGTGGAGAATGGTACCCATAATTAGTAGTGTTGATTGAAGAAAAGCAATTCATTATTTCCGAGTCTACGGCAAGGAAATTTGAATTGGATGAGTTCAACAATACAATTAATTATTTGGGCAATACAAATGAGATCGAAGTCTTTCCTGCGCTTTTCTAATGAAGAAATATTTATGGTTTGTTCAATTTCATCATCAGGAGTACTCGTAGAGCAATGCGCGCCACTGCTCACGTAAAATTGTCCCAGTTCCTATAGTTTTGCTCCTTTGTGAACAAGGCTTAATGGTGCGAAAAGCAAAAACACATTGTTCTCTTGGTTCGATATTCCCAATCTGCTTGCCACAGCCTCCTGTCGTCAATTTATAGCGCAAACTGCCAACAACGTACCATAAGCTGCAGGCACTGAACAGAAAATACCTAGAAGCGTGATCTATATCGAATAGAAATAAAACTAGAGTCGCCAATTTACATAAAACCTCTCGACTCTTAAGCACTTCTGATAAGCCAAAGATATATATATATATATATATATATATTTTTTTTTTTAAATAGACTACCATCCCGGGTTACGAGTATTTGAAAATCTCCTACTACCATCACACTAAGCGGAAAATGTTGCTTGTGTCATGATGGGGGACTTAGCCAACCGAGGAATTGAACTCACGACGCCTCGTGTGCCAAACTTAGCTACACAATTTGTGAAATTGTTCACAGTGCACAGTACCGTTATAATGCACGTTTCGCAAAACAAAAATGGGGTTATTGTGCGCATTAATATAGCCCAACCAGCTTCATATAACAGGATGGTAGATACTCGTATCGCCCTGGTGAAAGACCACCATTCTGAAATGCAACGTTTAGTAACCAGGTCTGAAAAACCTAATGCTTTTCGACCTCCCTATTATCTCTTATCACCTTCCCCTCCCTACCAACAGCCTCACAACATACCACAATAGGGTATTTTCACAAACTACGGATACCGAAAAAAAATGTGTGGAATATTTAAAGTTTCTATTTATGATTCTTACAATCGCACTAAAAATGAGACATATTAATATTTTCATTAATAATTATGGATTTTAAAGACGATCTAAAACCGCACATTCGTTTTGGCGGCATATCCACCCCTTGGAATAACAAGGTTCCATCTGACACGGTAACTAAAGTAGCTCTCTCTAAAGCCTATTATCGCATGAAATTGCTGTGTCAGATGAAACCTTGTTATTCCGAGGGGTCGATATCAAAAATGGAACATTTCAAATCGTTATAGAAAATATATTCGTAAACATAAAAAAAATTAAAATGCAGTCGTTATTGTAATTTTTTTCTTAAATTTTTGAAGACAATGCAAAGAAATCAGTGAAAATACCCCATTAAGGATGCCATCCGGCCAATAGAGAAAAATTGAGTTTGCTTGAGACGCACGGACACGCCCACAACACACTTCTATCGGTTTCTCTCTCTAGCGGTTACAGATATAGTCTACACGCGCGTGTAGGTAGGTTGGTACTCAGTATTATTATTGTCACACGGCATTGTTCACGGTTCAAGAGATCCGCGGGGAATCGATATTCACGACACACCAATATGGGCAGGATTGAATTTCGTGAAAACGAAACCTCCAAATATCATTTCAACAAGTTCTGGGGCTCCGTTCAGCCGAGGAATGGAACATGTAGTTCTTTATCACATTATTGTGTTCATAGCGAAATAAATAATAAGGAAAAATAAAACATAATAAAGCACAAAAACTGTTTGGTGGGAACAGCACATCTTTTCTGCCTGTAAATAATAGGCCAATGCAGGTACTTTAAGTTCCATCATGAGCTATTTCATGGTGAAAAAAGGAAAAAAAGAGTTTAAAGTCTTCAAGTGCAAGATTTAAGCGTGATGAGTAAGATTAAGAAAGGGACGGTTAGATGGTTTGGGCATGTAGAGCGAATGAACGAAGAAAGGAGTGTACGAATATATGACGCGGACGTGAATAGAAGAAGAAGCCGGGGACGCCCGAGGAAGACATGGCACGATCAAGTGAATCAAATACTTGAGTCGGACCATGTCAGAAGTCGGAATAATAGAAGAGAATGTATGAGACGATGTATGAATGTGAACGAAGCAATAAGTGTATGCCAAGATAAAGTTGTTTGGCGGTCCGTCCTTTCTGCCTACCCCTGCGGGGAAACGGCGTGGTTATCGTGTGTAAACCGATGGTTAAGCAAGTTTAATAACGAGAAGAGTAGGAACACCTTGGGATGCCTTCATTCAGAAGTGGATAGGCCGTTGATAATGGCGATAACATTAAGCAAAATGGATTTAATAAAAACTGTATAAAAGGATTCTATGATAAATCAACACACGTAAACTGGCACACTTTAAAAAAATGTTATATAGTCCTTGAAAGGTCGACAAAATAAAACTAGCCGGTTAACCTAAACTAATTAATTTAATAAAGAAAAATACAATAATAAAAATAAATTTAAAAAAAGAAAGATTAATTAGGTTAGGTTAGATTAGGTTATATTACTTTTAAAAGGTGTTCCGATTAATAGGTGCGTTGAATTATCCGGTCACCGTATAAAAGTAAAGAAAATTATCGCATATATGTACCTAAATGTTTATATTCATTTTCGTCACTCAGCAGGACTTTAATAGATGTTTAAACATTATGAAAGGAGCCACATAAAATATTTTGGTTACGACATACTTTTGAAAATCAAACAAACCATGAAATTCTGATCCACGAACCCAAATAAGACGAATTCAAACGGGGTGAAGATAGACACATCACAGACGAAAAATAAACAAAGCTCCCTAACTAGCCGATATAGCTGGGGAAGCACTTCAAATGTTGCGAGTTGCGAAGGAACCCTATTACGAGAGGATACCCCGGGTGTTCCAACAGAAGGCCAATTCCAGATAGCCAACAATAAATAAGCAAATGACTGCAAACCAAAAGTCACACATGGTCTGAATATGGTAAAACGATCGTTTGCAGCCCATGATAAATAACAACAAAAAAAAACAATAAAAAAAACATTACCTTAGTCTGAGTTTAATGAAGTCTGGATATGGAAGGACCAAAGTTACTCACCTGAAACAAAAATTGAATAATAAATTAGACAAGTATAACACCAATAAATTCAAGATTTTTAAAATAAAGTAGATATATCAGTAACAAAGCTGAAAGTGTACAGATAAAGAAAATTAGGCCTTCGTTAACATAACTAACTTCGAGCCAATTAAATTATTTTGCATTGTTTGCAAATCAAAGATCAAATTTAAAACAATTTACGATAGGAATTTGAAGAACTTTATTTGCCATATTCCGAACAAAAAAAAAACTGAAAGATGTTTGAGTAAGTTTGAAATTTTACAGTTTGAAGGATTTTTCCATGCCTAACAATAAAAAAATATTGGACCAAAAATGTGTCCAATTCGCAGAATTTAAAATATTATACTTCATTCAGAAATGTTATTTATGGAATTACGATTTTAGGGTGCACGAGAAACTTTTTCTTTTCTTTATTCTTTATAATGTTATAAATTACAGGTTTTTTGTCGACCTCCAGACTAGGCACATGCTCGTATTTTGGCGGTCAGATTATTGTAAATTGAAATATAAAATAGTATGAAAATAAAGCATACGTATAAAAACTCAATCCCTAAAATATTACTACACACTACCAAACAAACTATGAAAAGCAGAGTCAGCTAGTTAAAAGCCTTGAAATTCATTGCGGTGGATACATAATATATTATTATTCTAAAAATACAAAACAACAGGTGACATTTAGTCCGAAATCTCACCAATCCCGCTCGCCGAAATACTACATAGAGCATAGAGCATCGAGGCCTCGAATAGGGTGAGCTGAGGCCAGGCGAGGGTATAAATATACCCAAATGTCACCACCGAAGCCTTCGCCTGTTAACTCGATTATCTGACGTTATAATACGGTTACACACGATAAGTAGTAAAACTCTAAAGCGGAATAGCCTACATAAAATGGTCGTCATACGTAAAGGCAGCTTTTGTACAGGATGATAATATAAATCTAGGTATTATGTATATAACATAATATTGGATCGGCTATGAAAGATAGGCCGAAATACACACATTTACGAAATTTTACGGAACAAATTTACAACATGCCGAAATACACACATTTACGAAATTTTACGGAACAAATTTACAACATGTAACAACTTTTGTTGTTGTTAATTCTACATAGGTTTAAAAATGTCATGTTCGCGTATTTTAAAGAGAATCAGTATTGTGCTGATTATGGGCGATTTATTTATGTTATGTCAAATATTTCATTTATTTAAACGGGTAACGTATTTTATGTCAATCTTTATACAAACTATAGGTAGGGCTTAATAAAAAATACTCAAATGACATGTTTATTTATTTAAAACGTCATTATACCATTACACGATATGATGTATGATGTGTTCTAACCTTCAAGTACATTATAAATCAGAAAAAACAACAGTGATCATCAAACAAAAGTTAAGTACAATACAATTCAGAAAAACAGAATTAAAAAAATATATATTTACTGAATATCAGAGAAGCCTAGGAATCTACCCAAACGTTAATTTATTATTCGTAAAATTCGGAAACAGCGATTAAAAACGTTTTTACTTTATTTTTAAAGCTGTCACTGCCAACGCTACAAAAAAGCTTTTGGTGAACTGCTTGTCTTTGGATTTAGATATCTCATAAGATATTATATAAAATCTACATAATGTTTAATAAAAAAGTGTACATAATGCACAAAAAAATCCGATTATGTAACCACTTAAAATGTTAAAAAAATATGAATAAATACATATTTTTATGAAATAAATTTGACAGATATGTTAGAAATGCTGTTTGTTCTCTCTATCTCGTACTTAAGGAATTGACGTTTGACAGTTTTATAAACATCACTTCAAGAGTCCTTCTAACCAGTTCACTTACACTACAATTTTTTTCGACGTCATGTATACATCATGTAGACAGTAATAGACCACTGATAGCGCAATGTTGTTTTTAAAAGTGATCATTTTTGACAACTCAAAAAAATACAATAACTTCTGTTTATTGATACAATACAAATCTGGATTTTAAATAAAATAAAATAATATAATATCAACTTTGTAATTATTAAGTCATAGTTAATCAAAGTTACACGTGAAGAAATCACTTAATTAGTATAAATTAAAATTGAATAAAAGCTTTTTGTTAAATGCCACTTTATTGGATATGTAAACCAACAATTAATTAATTTAAAAATAATATATAGCATATTTACGCACGTTCCAGAGTGGAAAATACTCTCAGTATCGCCCTGGTGAAAGTCCACAATTCAGAATTGAAACATTGCTTGAAATGGCTTTTAGCCGTGTTTGATAACCAGATCTGAATAGCCAGGTATTTCCCACTTTCCTCTTCCCCTCCCCAATACCTGCAGCCTCAAAATATTCCCCAATTGGGGATGCCATGGTCTCACTGGCTCCAGACGGTCGGGAGCAGTTGGGACTCATGTGCGGTATTCATATAAAAAAAGCCAAAATAGATCACAACTACACGTAAATAATCTGTTCATTTGTGTGAAGCATCGGAAATCGCAAAAACTTGCAAACGGTCAGCTTTGGCGTTATGAAATTTGCACTGATTTTCTGTCTGGAAAAGTTAACGAAAATATTTTCAGGTCGCAGAGTCATTTCCATCATGAGGAATTTACTATGTTCTATTTTGCAATCAATGAGAAAAGACAACATTGTTTGTTACACATTGTTAATCAAAACCATGAATGAGATCGGATAATAAAGCTAGTACTAGTATAATAATATCTTATGTAATTATCTCGATTTGAAAAGAGAAAACACAATAATTACAGAGTGGAAAAACGGAAAAACGCGTCGTTCTAGGTTCACTTTGAAGAGAATGGGAATAAACAAGAGGAAAACTGACGCACGTCAGAAATTTTACAACTTTCCGCTGTCTGTTCCAGATAAAAAGTTCGCGACGTAATAAGAAACAACAGAAAAACATCCGCTCGCGTCACATAAGTATACCTACACACTTTCATAGGCTCATGCGTCTCGCTCAAAATATTCCATAATGTTTCGAATAACTGAAATTTTTTACGGGTAAAGTACTTGAAAGTTATGGGATTAATCACAATATTAAATGGAGATTGCCATTGTTTCGTTTAAAACTTTACCCGTTTCCAAATATTTTCGGTAAATTTTACGTCAGTTTACTTTTCTGGGTACAGAGCAATATATCACTCAAGTAAGGATGGGGGGAGGATGATATACCCTTTTCTGGGAAAACCACCCGAAACAACTGGTCAATGAGATAAGGGATGAGGAAGAAGAAGAAGGGGAACAAAGGGATGGATAGAAGAAGCGCTTTGAGCAAAACATATCTTCTCGCAAATATGTAAATAGATTTGAATCCTTAGTGATCATGTCTACGGAGATTTTAAGGCGTAACTTCGTACATACATTATTATCTCCCGTTTCAACAATAGGAAAATTTCAATTAATTTTACCTATCAAAATTGAAAAACGAAAAGGCCAACTTTAGAAGAGTAAAAAATACACCCTTAGTTAAATACTGAGTTCTCGCTAAATACAATTTAAAGTCAGAGAAATTGAATAGTATTTACTAGCTGAAGTACCCGGCGTTGGTTATGAATGGTTTGGAGAAAAGTTTTGAGGTTGTCATTTACCCCGATCCCTTCCTCTACCTCTACTCCTTTCCCTACCCCTACCCAGTAATTTTATTATTTTTATTATCTTATTTTGAACGTCAATGTGCGAAATTTCATCAAGGAATAACAAAATTCTGCTGTAAAGGGTGGGAAAGGGGGAAGGGGATGATTTTTATAAATCTCTATTAGACAGTGGCCTTCCTCTTGTTTCGAAGGTCAAGTGTAGGAAATTACATCAAACTCGGAATAAAACTGTAGATTTGTATACAAAACAAACATACACCGCCCGGGACATTATTCTTTATAAAATAGAAAAAGAATAGTAGATAATAAATACGTCTGTTCTGTTCTGTTGTTACAATATATGTTCACCGTTACATTATGGAATGCAATTAAAAGCAGTAGGGTTTTATATTTAATCGCCTGTTTGTAAATATAAATATGAATTTGACTCGTGCTTAGTGGATCCGTGCAAAATTAACAAAGCGGTCGATCAGTTTTTTTTTATTGGTGAAAGCGGTCGTAAATGACAATGTCTTGAACGATATTTGGTTTAGATGTTTATTCACGAGTCAACCTGCTGTCGGTGTTAAATAACCTGATTTTTAGAATTTAGTGTAGTTTGCTCATTTAAAAAAAAAACGCTGCTGTTTGAAGAATTATACTATGCACGAAATAAACAAAACAAAATAATAGCACCCTATAAATCACCTTTGTTAACCACATTTCATGTTATTTTGACTCTCCCCCCTCCAAATCACTCCCACTACCCTCACCTAATAATGTCTAATTATTTCTATAATATTTAATTTAAGTTAGTTTTTAAGAACGCTAGTGAATGACACGGAAGTGTCGAAACCGGTAGCGCAGTAATAAAATTAAGTAACAAACGCGCATAGTCCAAGATATACAAAAAAAAAACGCATCTTACAAAAATTTTTAATGTTGACGGTGAATCAGAAGCTCAACCTAGTTCCGTAATGCTCGCCTTCCTCACTGATTGTTTATAAGGCAAATAGTCAATAATACAAATACAAATTTAATGAATGTGACATTCTAATATAATGGCCGTCACGTGCGCGTGATTGTTTCTCCGTGTCGCGCATACCAAAGTATATACATAATACAGTCACTTATAATTAAGATTAATAACCCGATCGTTTAAAATTATACTGTTAATATTATAATATCTGGTACACGTTATCCTAATTTATTACTAAAGAGAAGTGGGAATTTAATTCCTCCGAGTGTTAAAAGCTTTAATTGTTCTTTTCCATTGCACAGTATAAGCCTGTAAGCTCCAAATCCTTAACATAGCTCTAGGAAGGAAGATAAATATGGGGTGAAGGTATGTTACATACGAGTATATACGATTGATAGCCTAGAGGAGCGCAAGAGGGGTGCTAACTCAGACAAAGATACCAACCCTAAGCGCGATGTTGAGAAATGCGTCAAGGAAAGCGACAGTAAAATCATAAACGTTTATCAGCATCGGCATCAGTTTACTTTCCACAATATTATTAATTTATTAAAAATATAAAGGGTTATTCAAAATGGTGAACTTAATTACGCACGTCCTCTGATACACGAGGTTAGCTCGGGATTTTTCCTTTACAGAGACATCAGTTTGTTCAAATTGATGATACCAACGATAAATGCTCATTCTAGTTTTTTTTTTCAGTTGTGTCGATAAATCGACGTTTATTGAAATAACGTTATACAGTTTCGTGCAATACGGCATGTTTAAATATAAGTACAATATATGTTACATAATTATATTATTGTATGGTTTACATTACCTACTTCACTAGGTGAGACCTGTTCTGAGGTAGGTGAAGGTTGGAGGTTCAATGTTAAAATAGAGACGAAAAGTACGAGTACTCTACACTACAATCGCGGACTCAATTTTACAGATCTCACGAACACAGAAAACCTTGTGCTGCATAGTAGCTATATTAGTGAGAGCTGACGCGAAATGGCTGCTTGGCGGTGCGAGCCTTGCTATGAACGATCTAGCGGTGGGATTCGACTCTTTAGGACCCCTTCTTTCAATTGCTATGTAAATCATTCGCATATAACGTATAATTCAGGAAATATAGCAGTACATATTTTGCAGTAGGCATAATGAACATAAGTATTTTTCTCTTTTACACCTATATGTTTTCTTTTCTTCGTGTGAAAGCAAATCACATTATGGCGTCAAATGAAAAATATAAAAAAAATTATATTATTTATTCACCGATTTCTAGAGAAAGGGATGTAATGACGCAAGGAATAGAATTAGTAACCCTTTATTCTCGTAGTAGTAGCTCTACATTGAACTAATCAACCTATTTGATCATTATTTAGCACGAGTATAAAATGTATCGAGAGCATTTCCTGTACCGATCCTATCTTCCTTTTCCTCTCCCTTCTTATTTTGTTTTTTTCTTTATCTTGTTAGCTTCATAAATAAAACATCTGTATTTAACCACTGTTAGCACAAGAAACTTTGTTGACTTAACTATTGTAAACCTTCCTTTGAATATAAATTTGAATTAAAAGTTGTGTGTTTCTTACAAATACATAAATAAATTATTTATTATGCATGTTCATACATATATCATTTATTCTTCTTTTCTTATAACTCTCTGAAATTATTTGATAAAACACCGCTGTCTTGTAATGCCTGACATTTATCTGCCATTTGGTCACACTTCAAAAAATGGGGCTATAAAGATTAGTAATGTACGCATATGAAAAAATCTTTTGCCGTAGGAAAGCCAAATTATAGTAAACACATTTCGCACAGTATTTTGATTTTCAGTTTTTATGGCACATAATGCAGAGCATTTTGTAGCAAGTTGCGCCTTCAAAAACCCAACTTGAAAAGCAATTCGAAATAAAAGTTCACATAGTGTTAATAAACAACAAAACATATGTGCAAAATAATAAAGATGTATCATATCTCACAGTTACTCAAAGACGTCACACCGAATTCCTACGGTTTTATATTAAATGAAATCCGTTGTTCGAATTCTGAAGTCTCGAGTGCGGACTGTGGAGGGCGTGTTATTATTTCATTCTCCCGCTCTCTGGTACGAATCCGGTACTCTCGTAGGAATATACAAGCGAGAGCTTCCGGTGGTGGATGTGCGGACCGAAATAGAACTCTAACATGTTGGATACAACATCAAACTCACGCAGGGAGTGGCACTGGCAGTCGGCCGCCTCTGCCAAGCCGCGCCGCGCCGGCTCGACAATCCGAATACATCAATATATTAATATTATACGAAGACGGACGCTCGGGACTGCAAAATAATTTGATCTTCTCAACATACTTATAGTAGGTAGTTACAATTACTACCTGACTTCTCCGAGTCTCGTCACTCTTTCATCGAAAGCCTTTTTCATATTTTACTGACCTGCATCGTCTAAATTTAGATGTTTTTTTTAATATATTGAAAAAAAAAGTTGTGTCCCGTCAGGAGATTTTTTTGCTGCTTCATGACACAGATTGTCTGCTTTATAGTTAAGAAGATATATTTAGTTAAGAAGATATATTTAGTTAAGAAGATATATTTAGTTAAGAAGATATATTTAGTTAAGAAGATATATTTAGTTAAGAAGATATATTTAGTTAAGAAGATATATTTAGTTAAGAAGATATATTTAGTTAAGAAGATATATTTAGTTAAGAAGATATATTTAGTTAAGAAGATATATTTAGTTAAGAAGATATATTTAGTTAAGAAGATATATTTAGTTAAGAAGATATATTTAGTTAAGAAGATATATTTAGTTAAGAAGATATATTTAGTTAAGAAGATATATTTAGTTAAGAAGATATATTTAGTTAAGAAGCATGAGACATCCCCGTAGCATTGTCAAGGTCTAGTAACTCTTTGGTTGATGAATTCAACATCATAAAACCGCCATTTAAACTTTGATACAGAACAGAGAATCTATTCAGATCACATTATTATGTTTACTGGGTACTAGGGTGTCGACGTAGGACGTAGGTTTGAGAGAATGTCACGTTAGTAAAATGAGTCAAAATAAATTCCAGCTTGAATGAAACTTATGAATCATAAACGTAAATAGGCAAAGAAAGGCATTATTCATTAAAACCGGCAATCATGTAGCAAGCCGTTAGAGAAATAAACACGAACCTTAGGTCAGATGTTGATCGGAAATCTGGAATAAAATTAATTAGCGAGCCTTTAAATTAGTATAAAGCAAAACAATGTTTTCAACGCGAGCCAAGACAAGCCATTACCGTAAAGAATATGCACCGTGACTTTGCGGTCAATTAGCGACTACGAGTATCAAATTGCTTTGTCTTTGAACCTTGCGTAAGGAATAATAATCAATACTGCAGAAGTCTGTACACATATTTTAAATACACAATGTTGCATTGCAGAATGCAGAAATTTCTACCTTTAGATTACCTAGACGGCATATTATTATCAACGCCGGAGTTAATACACGCAGTATGAAGAATAGTGAATAAAGAATGCTTTTCAAAGAATCTTTGCAAAGAAAGGCGAAAGCAAACAGAAACGAAAAGGCGACGATAAAAGGTATAGAAGAATAAGCCGATTGGTCAATATTAGTCCAAGATATAAAAGGAAAATATAGTGGAAAGATCGTTCGTTCATTTTCTAGAAGTGCGCAATGTTTAGACGGAAAAGGCAAACATAAAATAAAGGTTGTGGTAATATAGATACGGATAAGTTATTAACACAAATACCACACAAACGGAACCTGGTTGGATTGAAATTAGTATTTTCATTCAACGAAGTACGAGGCATACAAAACAAACGTATGCACGTACGAGTACGTGATATTAGGAAACCCTAAATTTTATTAAAATTGTGTATTAAGACATAAATCTTCTCGTATACAAGACACCTAATTATTTATTCGAAGCTATGTTTGACACATATGAACAGGATTCACGTGATAAGAAAGCGCTTGCTAGGAAATCTGATATTAGCCGGTTCCTAACAGAGGAAATTACCGTACGGTACTTAGAGAAAGGCGTTGCATTTTAATGTTGCATGTCAATGTTCAACAGACCAACGAAACGATAATATGTGCAGGTTTTATGTATAAAATACCGAGGTATCGAAAAATTTGTAATCATACATAATGTGTACGTCTCCTTTCATGTACGAGTACATTTTGATAACTGAAACAGTTGGGTAGTTATTTATAAGGTTTTATCAAGCCTCGCTTTAAATATTTAGGGATTGAAAACCAATCTAGATCAATTTTAATTAAAAGTTTTGGGACGGTAAAGGCAGAAACTGTCAAACTCTCCAAAGAGGATTACATCAATCCACCCAGTAGATAACTCTCTTTCGCCGGTGATAATATCCACTCAACAAAACTTCCGTCAGATATGCTATATTCCATCACGCAGAGCTTCACCGAGAACAAAAATACAAAAAAAAAAAATTTTCTTCGATAAGTGTATAATTACTTTGCGGTATGATTATTAAAAAAAATAAGAATTACTTTGTGTACACGACTGTTTAATATATAAATATAATTATGTTTCGGAAGCGAAGCTTCCCTCGTCAGGATACACAGTACACTAAAAATATATGTTCTGGTAAGAGTTTTGGCACGTGCCACGTTTCCAGTTATGGACATGAATTTTGGTCTAGAAAGTAGTGAAAAATAATAAATGTCTAAATGATAATAATGCCCAAAAAACCCCTTACAAGTAAGACATACAACAACAAAATAATACAAAGGGTTTAACAATAATAGAAGATAAACATTAAATGGTATATTATGTTAATGTTGTGTTTGAGACATATTTTCGTTTAGTGTGCACATTTAATGTAATATTACTGTCCGTGCGTTTAATGTTTTGCGGTAGTTTATTTTAATGTAGTACGCAGTGTATGTACCTATAATGAGTTCCCTTTTGGAGGGAGTTTTTGTTTGTTTTGAGAATTAGGAGCGTTTGTGTATCAAATCCGAAAACCAAGAAACATTGTAAATTAGCCGAGGAACAACAAAAAATAACCACGAACAACAGGGGTTACGTCAAGAAAATAAATGCGCCTACTCAGCAATTTCGTGTAGATCTTACTTTATGTTTTGAGTATTTTAAAAAGAATTCGGTAGATGACCGTACTAGTAGGCAGAACTAGAATTTAATAAAGCTGTGGATTTTAGTGGGAATTTATCGGGAGAAAACTAAAGCTGTGGAAATAACCGCGGGAATGCCAAGTATTTGATTACTACACCTCCGAGGCAGATCTTTATTTGCATTCCGCGGACAAATAGTACGTGGACAATAATTTTCCGCGGTAATGCAACAAAACTACCACGGCCATAAATATGGGCGTTGAATGGAGGCGGACCCCGCATGAGTGTTGTTATTGAAAAAGTCATAAAACAGCGGACAAACACGATACCCACAGCAATACACATCGAAACGCACCAAGATGAACAGAAACAATTACCATAAGCAGTTATTTGCACAAATTAATGCAATGAAGTGTAATAATTTACAAACTTAAGTGAGCACTTTGGCGAGCTAAAAAGGACTGTTCACTTTCAGCGAGTTTTTTTTAATACATAACAGTAAATTGAGTTCTGTCCGTCAAAGATGGAGTGGAGGTTATTATTAATTTAATATAGCGAGTTAAATGTACATATTTCAATCGAAGTTAAGACTTAAGTGAGGCTTTATAGAAGTTAACCACAGCTGGAATCCTAAAATGTAAGCAGATCAAATATTTGTGTGATAGCTCTGGCATAATTCAAGTTGCACAGCTCAATGTGGAATGTTTCGGTGTCGAAAATAGATACGTTGCCAACTATTTTCAGCTAACAAAGTAAATTTAATCATGAATAATTGTCAAATAATAAAAAACAGCCATGTTTTATCATTGTTAAAAAAACTACAAAAAGATATTGCAACTCGTACATAAAGTTGCATCGGGAAAAATGAAACCGAATTAATTAGGGATGAATTATGACTCCATGCGTACCTTCTACTACTACCTACGAGTCGTCACTCATCCATAATCAACTCGTATAGTTCTGCCGCTGGGAGGCCCATTGTATAACCTGCATTATTATTTATTACATATATACGAGAACGAACATTTGTTATCGGCTGACGTATTGCCCATCTCACTAGGTGTGAAACGCCTGTGTTGAGATGGCAATTTACAGCAGTGGTTGTTCGGCTAGGATATTTAGATGACAAATAGATTAATAGATTACAATTTACCCTCCATTACCTTAGTGAGAGGGGGCTCAAATATAAGATTGCTATCAGCAAGTGCCGCTAGCACATAAAGCACAGTTTACAATTCTTTGAAATAAAAACCCTACAGTAGGCAGTAATAGGCAGCCCGCTCACCGGGGAGAGAAGATTATCTCCACATTTATGCATCTCTAACCACAGTTGACACAGGAAGACGGAAAAATGTTCCCTGGCATCTTACGCAAAAATTTTACAAAAACGATATACATAAATAACAAATAAAAATTTAAAGGTATAAAAGAAGACATAAATAGAGACCTCATAAGAAAAATACTGGAAAGTTACGACAGGGCTATAAAATGGTAAGCGTTTTGGGTTTACTTATAACAACAATTTAATTACATAAAAGTAGAAAGTACTCAAGACGGATAATTAATTAATATTGCAAAGTATTAAAGTGCAAAGGGTTCAGGGAGGTTCAATCGTATGATCCGCAAATGAATTATTTATGAATTCTCCAGCTTGTGCAATATCACGACGATTGGATCTTTCCATATTATGATAATGAGGCGGTTTATCTTTCATTGAATCCTATGGGGAAAAGGCGGAGTGGAGAACAACTGTTTCATAAATCATTGCAATTTGTCGTGTCGTTGGTGTTTAAAGCTGGCCAACTAAATCACCACAAAACTAGTTACTGACTATAAATTACCTTTAATATTACATGTTGTGACTAACCTATGATTTCTTCAGTACCATAGATGGTTAGTGTCGTAGGTTCATTTCCGCAAAGAGTATAACAATGGAATATGGTAAAGTTAGCCACAAGAATATGAAAAAAATAATACGATGTTACTACCGCAGAACTGTAAATAGACACCCCAGAAGTATATGTGTGGGAAAACCATGTGCAACCATAATATTACGAATGTGGAGATATAAAAATAATAAAAGCGTAATGTACAATATTGAAAGGGACGCTTAGATAGTTTGGAAAAGTATGGTGGATGAACGGAGACAAGAGAGTATATTTACTTCTTTTATACTAATCTATATATATAAAAATCAACGTAAGTTCGTTTGTTTGTCCTCGATGTTCTCGAAAATTACTCTACCGGTTTCGCTGAAAATAGCAGTTTGTTTTATTAGTGCCGGGAAGGTTTAGAAAGTAGTCCGAATGAAATCCAATATGTAAAACTGTTGCTATAATGTTTTAAAATTAGTATGAAAAACATTGAACCCGCCATGTTTTATTAAGGTTAACCCATAGATATGACACTCTGGTTAGCCACAGATTGCATATTCAAAAGAAGAAGGTTTTTTGGGTATAATATTTACAAAATGGAAAACACGAGTAGGTACCTACTTAAGAACTTTATGATTTTGATATATTTTGAAAAAATAAACGTTTGGAATGAAATAAAATATTCAAATGAATGTTTCTTTATTTGGAGATAGTTACTTTAGCTGTCAAATCAATTGTGGCACCCTAATGACAAGTGAAAAATCCCGAGCAAGGCCGGGTACATATCAGCTAGTGTTATTATATTATGTACTAAGCCACTTGTTATAGTCTTTGTACAACCTGCAGTTATAATGTAACCACAGCTAAAACTGTTATTCATTACGCTGTAACTATATACTAACTTCTTTTACATTCTAATTATTATTGTATGTACATTATTATACTCCTTTGTGATAAATGTATCAACATGTAAAAGTCTTCTAAGCGTGAATAAATAAATAAATATGATGAGAAAGTTAATGTAAGAAGAAGTCGGCGACCAGGAACACGTGGTCATCGATCAAGAGACATGTCAAGGATCGGTAAAATGCAATCATAGTTCCTGATATTCATTATTGTAACAGTGTTTTGTCCTTGTCAAAGGAGGAGGATTTTAGAAGACTAACAGTATTGCAAAACAAAAACAGATTATCTTCACTCTTTTAAATAAATTGTATACTTAAATGTAAACGTTATTCTTTTTTAATGTTTAACGGCCAACAAAGCTTTTTCGAAAGAAATTAAAAATACAGAACTCGTTACTGTATAGAGCAGTGAAGATCTTCCAAGAAATACCGACCAATATAAAAGAAAAGGGTGTTTAAATTTATGAAAGAAGTGACGAAATATGTGGAGTGTAATTTTTAATTTTGTAATCTGTAATTTTTAATCGGAGTGTCACTTAAATTCTCACTTTTGTTTTGTATACGATACACGTTTTTTATTAGAATATATGTAACCATTGTACATAATATGCACTATTTTAATATAAATAATTAAATTTTTTAAATAATCGCGAATATGTATTAAACGATATATGAATTTGACAGAAGCAAGAAGTGTGTCCATGACAGAGTTGTGTGATGGTCCATCCTCGTGTTTACCTTGGAAATGGTGTGATAATTATTAGATAGTTAGTTTTGGCACCAAAACAACAGGTACGAAAAATTACCAAAAAAGTTCTGCGAATATTCAGCTTTTAATGGGTTCACATGTCTTATAGGAATTAACTAAAATACAAGGAAAACAGGGACGTTAATAACTGAGATGTATAGATTATTCAAGAACATAGTACATTGGTTGCAAGATGTAAAACGTGTAATACAAAATACCGCCAATGTCACCTGCTGTGGCAAGGATATTCGAATTTTGTTAAAGTAAAAATTAAATAAGTGAAAAATTAGCAGAGCCGGTAAAACGTTCAACAATGTATGGAGGTTGGTCTTGTTTCGAGTGGCCTCATTTAAAGCTGAACAGAATTACCGAGTTACAGGGTTTACCATTTTAACCTTGTATAAGGACGCAGGATCGTCGTCAATTCGGAGGCATGTTTTCAATCTGCCATCCCCGCCTTAATGCTCGATTACACGATAATTTCATGCAATCACGAGCCGGCCCGGCCGCGTATTACAGCCGAACACACATATTATAGCCGATAGCCGGCCTCCCGATATGGGAAGACCGCTTCTCTCTCGGGACGGTGTTCCTGAGAATTCCTCCGCCAGACAAATAACACTGTCTAGTCTTGCCCCACCAAAAACATATACCGTTTATATATAGGTACTATAGCAACTGACTAACTAGTACACGGTTATATTAAACATATCTCATAATTCCAATTGAACATTCAATGTACACACATTCAATAAATAAATATATATTCAATCAAAATACAGGAGTTAATAGTCCCCCACAACATGGTTTCGGCAATACAATTAAGTTTTTGAAATAAAGATATCATTTAAAAAATATTAATAATTTTTTACCATTAATCATAACACAAAGAGCAGAATAGATATATCAAAAGAACAAGTGGTAAAAAATAAATGGCCTAATACTATGAAACCAATTGAAAAATATCTTAGTTACTGAAACTTTTAGTAGTCATAAGTTAAATAAACATTATCCTAGGAACTAAGTTTACTTGAAATGAATACAAAATTTATTGAAGGCCCCTAGCGCTTACTAAAGATCAAGTTTTTGTTTGTTTCAATAACAATCCGTAGTACAAGAACTGCTCAAACTCGCCAGCAGAAATAATACATAACTTATTTAGCTTTCCGGGCGTAAACCGTTTGTCGGAAAAAGCTCTGTGGGTACAAAGCTCCCAAGAATGCCAATGCGCCGAGTCCGCTGGAATACTAAATCTAAATAACGAGAAAAACTAAAGTGAAATTGATATTCGCATCTTTATTTGGGCACAACTTGAGTTATTAGGGTGAAAAGTAATTTTCTGTAACTCCACGCTGAAAGAATAAATCGCTTCCTGCGGATTTCTGATATCAGATTAATTCGGCGAATAATTCGTACGTACGAGTGCGATAAGAAGAATGAAAGTTTATGGATTCGATAAAGAGAATTTTGGAAAGAAATAGAAGATCTCTTTCAGTAAGCGAAAGGCTGTCTCTGTCAATGAAAAACAATGGTTGCCTAAAAATATATATATAAATGCTTTTTTTACGGTACGAATATTTATTGAGTAGATTGAATTAGTATCGGGTGAACAATTTTGCTTTCTTAATAGGAACAAAGTGGTAATAAAAAAATATAAGTAACTAATTCATTTATTCGATTTTACGGCCAGCTGGGCTTTCACATAAAGTAGCTTTAAAATTGTTTAAATGCTAAGAGATTTTAAATATACGAATTTACAAAATTCCGGATAAGAACCTTTATAAAATCAGCTCAAAGCGAAGGAGAATTTTCCGATAGATTTAGTATAGGGATGCCGATCGATTTTCACATTTTCCTCTCGGAGGGGAGGCTGCTTCAGAACTTCGTGCCAAATTACCAGGGGTGCATACTGATACAGCAGTAGCAAGCAGAGTTATACAGTTCACTCTGCAGTCTGAAGATGCTCGGCGTCCGCGTAACCAAATAATCAATAAGGGCTATAATGGAGTGCCGCTGGGAGAGAAGTTTTATCTGCTTCAGTGTGCCTAATAGAGAACTCTCGGAATAAAGACACTGTTCCAGTTGCGGCGCTGGGAAAACAAAGTGCACAAAGGCAATGCGATGCAATGGTGAGAAAATGCAGAAAACTTTGCGGCAGAATGCTGAGAGAGTTTAATGAAGTTTCTAAAATGAAGTCTGGAACATTAAGGATCTTATCTCTTTTTATGAGGCTACAAACCTCGAGATTTGTAATAAAGGCTATTTTACTAAGTATAACTTGTTTCGGAAGTGAAGTCGGTACTGAGTCCGCTGTGAGTTTCAGTCTTTAACCGCCTGGTTTCCAGCTGACCATGCAACATTATGGAATCATAGCAAGTCTTTACGCTCTGGGCCATCAACAAATCATCAAGCATCGGGGATATGCAGAGGCTACTTAACAACCCTAAGACTTAACCCCGAAAGAACAAACCACTCTTTGCCAATCACGTATAGAATATGGAAATATTGGATGGAGACCTGCACCAAACACCCACATGAAGCAGCACGTGAAAGGACAAAAGAGTATAATAAAAACAATCTTAAAAGTACCTATAAGAACTCCATCAATTTTTTTTTAACTTTAATGTTTTCAGTATTATAAAATTCTTATTATTATAATTTTAAAAAGGCTCTACTCAATTTTAAAAGAAGAACCGAGTACCTTTACTGACCTACACTCTTACACTACAAGGACAAAAACCTAATATCTAATTAACATTTCAAGATTAAATATATATTTGGCCAGAAAAACCCTAAATAACATGCCACAAAATTGTACAATGCTCTTCCAATTAAAAATACCACGGAGATGCAAAAGTTTAAAAACAACACCAAAATATGGCTAAGTAAACGTGAAGATGAGGAAATCATAAAATATTATGAAGACAACCCAGTAACGCACCTAACAACCTACAGTCCGCCTCGGAACAGGAATCCCTAGGGATGAGGACTTCGTTTTTGTTTTACAGTTACTTCACAGGAGGCCCCAAGGGAAATAATTTCCCTCAAGGCCTGACATCTTTGAGGACTGTGAATATAATAAAATATTTTTTTAGCCGGCCTCCATGGTCGAGGGGTAAGGCTCTCGACTACGAATCCGAAGGTCGCGGGTTCAAATCCCGGCGTGCGCAAGTAATTTTTATTTAATTAATTTGTGTTGTTTCACAATTAATTAATCTAAAAATAATATAGGTATATTTGCGCACGTTCCAGAGTGGAAGATACTCTCAGTATCGCCCTGGTGAAAGACCACCATTCAGAATTGAAACGTTGCTTGAAATGGCTTTTAGCCGTGTTTGGTGACCAGATCTGAATAGCCAGGTATTCCCAACCTTCCTCTTCCCCTTCTCCTTCCCCTCCCATATACCTTCAGCCTCACAACATTCCCCAATTGGGAATGCCATAGTCTCACTGGCTCCAGACGGTTGGGAGCAGTTGGGACTCTTGTGAGGTATTCATATATAAAAAAAAAGCACATAACATAATACGATAAATTAATAAATCCCTAATAATAATAATAATACTTGGACGATTTATATAGCCCCATTTTTGTGAAAAATCACCTCAAGCATAACTAGTTGAAAAGGGAATCAGTCGGTAACCGCTGTGAGTTCTGTACACAATCGATTCGATTGCTTGCCGAGCTTAATCAGTCGGTAACCGCTGTGAGTTCTATACACAATCGATCGATTGCTTGCCGAGCTTCCTACCCACTGGACTATCTGCCACTTCTCAATTGTAAATGACCATTAAAAAAATATTGATTACCTAAGCATAAGATTGGAGCTATTAAGAAAATCACAAGGACATGTCACAACACAAGGCATCAGCTATTCAAAAACCAGATTGAATAAAAACAACTTTGATTTATTAGCCGTTGAACTCTAAATCTTAGTTTTATTATTTAATGACTTTCTATAGCTATGATACCACAGATAGTTTACCACCATGTTGGCATGGTGGTGTCATCGCCTTAATTGGCCATCTGCAACTTCTACCACATTAATGACTCAACTTAAGCCGATGACTTCACTCCATCATAATGTTTTAGGAAATTTAAGAATAACTACATTCGAATATTAATTATGCTCAATATTAAATACTAAAAAAAATAACATGTAATGTCTATTTAAGCGCATATGATCGAATCATAAACGTGCCAAACAATGCCAAAGACAAAAAAAAAACAATATTTTTAACTTTCCCTCCAAAGTAAACGTCATCTGAAAAGAATTTGAACATAGACCAGTTTTTTTTAAGTTGCATAGACAAGAAATAAAATGTGATGACCAGATATGAAAATCAACATAGGTTTGCATCACCAAATAAAATATTAAATAATTAAACAATGGCTATTGCTAGCGACAGATGTGAATGCCGGGATCTTCCACTAACTAGCTAATCGGGCGACTGTCCGAAACCCCTAAGCCCGTGACCTTCCAATACATACGAGTATAGTTTCCAAACGTTTAAAAATTAACTTAGTGTCAAGTTTTGTCATTGAGAAGCCATCATTTATGAAGCAAAGCGTCATCTATCGCCGACGGTCTCCATACTTCTCCTTCCCCTCCCCAATACCTTAAGCCTCACAACATTCCCCAATTGG
Organism: Halesus radiatus; assembly: GCA_022606495.2. NCBI lineage: Eukaryota > Metazoa > Arthropoda > Insecta > Trichoptera > Limnephilidae > Halesus > Halesus radiatus. The sequence goes on from JAHDVE020008150.1 coordinate 23,653, forward strand.
GAATGCCATAGTCTCACTGGCTTCAGACGGTTGGGAGCAGTTAGGACTCTTGTGCGGTATTTATATAAAAAAATAAAAATCTATACTAGCACTTCGATGAATCCTACAATTAATTGTTGTAGCTTGGATAATGTAGCGTTAAGAGGAATATACTACCCAAAAATATTTGCTACGAGCTGTGTGTCTTATGTCACCATTATACGTAATATGCATAAAATTCGCTCGGCAAGCGAAGTTTATAAATGTTTGTTGAAAGCGCAAAAAGTGGGTTTTTATTTATTTTCTGAAGAATTTTTTAAGAAAAAAAAAACATTCAGAAATAACCTTAGCTATAAAGCAATATTTTAAAAAACTTGTTTCTTACATGCGTTTATAGTTAAATAGAGAAAAAAATTGTAGTTTACGCTTATATATTTTTCTTATTATTATTCTTATCGAGGGAATTTCTAGGTAAAGGTTCAATTTATCGAAAGGAATTTTTTTGATTTTGATAATATAAACCGATTCGTAGTATAGAATAATCGAAATAGTGATTTCACCGATAGCTTCGCATTAATTATTTGTGTTATAATCTAATTCTAGTTTTCTATTTTATGGTACTATTTATGCTAACGTTTAAAAAAACATTCGTTACTTTAAGGTTTAAAATCTCTATGTAATTTTCGATAGCTCATTATATTCTTTTCTAAATATCCATGTAGTATTCCTAGATGGGCGGATAATCAAATACATTTATTGCAAGTGAACGTGGATTAAACACGAAATAGCTTAAGTGATATCGAGGAACTTCTTCTCGCTTTGTTGCGGGCTTTTCTATATTATTTTTAATATTTATTGAGTATGCTTAGGATAATATATGAGGCGAATGTGAATGGAAGAAGAAGACGGGGACGGCCGAGGAAGACATAGCACGATCAAGTGAATCAAATACTTGAGTCGGGACATGTCAGGAGTCAGAATAACATAAGAATATGAATGAGACAATGTATGAATGTGAATGAAGTAAACAGTGTGTGCCAAGACAAAGTATTTTTTTTTTTACATTAAAGCCACATGGGAAACCCTGAGAGAAATAATTTACATCAAGTCCTATATCATCTTTGGGGAGCATCCCGCAGCACATTACAGCAGTGTGGAGGGTCTTTTGGAGGATAGGAAGGAGTGAACCTGGGTCTTGAAGAGACCTGTGTTGTAGGAGGAGCTGACAGATCATTGCACAGCCGAGCTATTGAACATAAGAAGGAGTCGTAGAAGAGACTCATTCAAATGTCAATCGTGTACAAATGTTGGGCGCGCGTTTATCATTTTTCCCGACTGTGTGAGTTGTTTGGCGGTCCGTCCTCTCTACCAACCCTTGCGGAGAGATGGCATCACCGTGCATGGAGGTTAGTTAGCTACAGCACCATTATGTAATAGCGCGCATATATGATATTAGTTATCAAATTATAGGCACTAAAAAATACAAGAAAAGAGGTTATCACCCCGAAGTAGCTTATCATATAATTTTTCTAAACAACAGATTTGTAACTGCGTACAAAACTCTGTATCAAGTAAACTTAAAGTTAGCAAATCTCTGGAGTCCAGAGACTCCGGGCAATTAAGGAAACTCAGTCTGAAAAGCAATCACACTGAGTTTTCCGCCACTTTTCGAGTTGTTAGCTTTCAACATAAAACAACATTTGGACAAAAGGTAAGTGATGAGCAACGTTTAGCACGCAAACCTTAAAATATCAAATCTAATCGCAAAATATTGACGCACTTAAATTGTTACATTGTGTAACTACTTACTACCCGGCTTCGCCTCCGAGTTTCAACCCTAGAAATTCATGATTTTTTTTTAACAATTGACAAATGGCTATTTCAGAACTCCATAGCTCATAATGGAAATGATGCTGTGAGCCCGAAATTGTTAGATTATGTTGCTCTATAAAAACTAGACATAAAAAGTTCTCAGAACTTTTGCTGCTACAGGACAGGTCAGGCAGATTTCTATTCTACTCAATGAGCGATGAATGCAGATGATACGGCTACCACCCCGAAGGATGACCGCTTAATTTGATTTAATTTATTTTATGTCATTATTAACCATTATGGTTTGGGTATGAATGAAAAAATGAATGAAAAAAAATTAGTATAAGGATAATATACTCGTATGACGCGAATGTGAATGAAAGAAAAAGCCGGGGACGTCCGATGAAGACATAAAACGATCAAGTAAATCAAATACTTGAGTCGGGCTAAGTCGGAACAACAGAAGATAATGTATGTGACGTCGTATGAATTTGAATGAAGTGTATGCCAAGATCGAGTTGTTTGGCGGTCCGTCCTCTCTGCCTACCCCTTCGGGGAAACGGCGTGTTGATTAGTTAGTTATGTTTTTCATTTTTTTTCTTTTATTTTTATTTTTATTACCATCATTACTTTTTACATTTTTTTTTAATATTCTTATTTTACTTTTTTTAATATTCATTTTTCTTTTGGTAGGTAATAAATTGTTATATGTCAGATTGGGTTTCCTACCCAGCCCAACTGGATAATTACTTTGTATTCACCACTTTCCTAATATATACATATCAACATATTTCTAAAGCGATGCTTTCCTCGTCAGGAATATATAGGATACGCGTTAATAATGTATTCTATATATTCCTGATGAGGAAAGCATCGCTTTCGGAAAATGTTGATATGTATATATTAACAAAGTGGTGAATACCAAGTAATTTTTAATTGGCTTATTAATAATGACGCAACAAAGTGAATACCAATCGTCGGAAGAAATTATATTTATTAACTGTTTTAAAACATTTTTATTATTTCAGCCGGTAACATATTTATACAGTTAGGAATCAAGTGATCTAAATTTTTTGTCAATATTTGTTGGTATGCTTAGGAACCATTAATACTTCATTAAAATTGAGACGAGTATTGTAAGTATGCTCTAGTATTAATGTGCTGAAATATAATTTTGTACTACATTGAAGAGAGTATAAATAAATATTCGTACATCCATGACCTAGAACACTTGACTACCACATTCAGCTGTGTTTGATGGTGATTCCCTTAGCAAACTTAGACTACTATTTACAAGTCATTATTAGCCCACCACTATTTTAGTACTTCTTTGTTTACACTGCAGAAGTGTCACACAATTCAGAATAAGAGATCTATTCCACCCCCTGTCTAGAAATGCGTTTCATAGGCAAAGGGGAATGAAAGCGAAGAAGTAATAAGAGAAGAGGGAAAAATAAGTTCTTCGCTTCTTTCTTAAAAGTTCGGGGTAGGGTCAACAAGAAATAGTAAAAATGAACGAGCGAAGCTTCCCCCATGGATATTTTATTTCCTCCCTTAGGGGGCTGCCTGAAGAATGCTAGGTACAGACGGGGGTAGTTACGTAGTGCTGGCGGTGTAATGGCCTCGCTGCGTCTAGTAGACTTTCCCCTGGCGACCGACCCTCGGTAATTAGTTAATTAAACAGTGTGAAGCAACTGTACCCACCAAGAATCACGACCAGCGACAACGAACAACTAAATTGGAAACCGGGCAAGTATAAGTTTTGCACTGGGTGTAGTTGATAAATTGTGATTGAAATAATATATTGTTTGGTACACGACTAATTTGTTCGAAACTAATGTTAAGAACATGCGTAGGAGGAGCAATGTTTGCTGGAAACCTATTAGTAATATTACCCGGCTTCGTCCGAGTTTCGAGACCTTTCTTCCTTATTGAGGAATAAGGAACTTGAGTGAAAATCATATTCATATTGATCAGCAAACGCTTATTCTGAATACATATATGAATTGCATTATCGTCATTTAAAAACGAAGCCATTTTAACCATAAGAGACTTATGATTGATCGGCGGGTTTTGACAGAACTTAGACCGCTCCCTCACGGGTCGGTCGGTCGCGTTCGGTCGAATACAAATTATTTCAAAAGAATTCAGGTTTTTTCTTAAAATTCTTACTAATTATTTATTTTGGGATTTGTTGATTTCATACGTGTGGGAATAGCCTTACTGGTAACTGACAAAACCGAGGTACTTTAAAAATTATTTTAACAATCGAAACATTAATACATTTTTTTTAATTACTGCTGTTGAATATTCAATATTATTTATTTTTACTGTAATTCCGTATGACTCGAATTATTCTTTGAACACGTTAAATATATCAAAGCTCACGATGGAAATTACGCTGCAGACGAATATTTGAAATGGCCTAGATAATCTATACAAATAAGGTATGCCAATTTCATGACGCCCGAGCTCACCGTTCAATAGCAAGGAATGAACCAAAAATAATTTCATTACAAAATATGTTTATATAAAGTAACGCTTAGATTGGCAAACCATCTAAAGAGATTAAAAATGAGACGTAAAAAAATAATTGAATTGTACAAAAAATATCGGAAATTCCGAAAGAAAAGCCCACCCGTGTAAAGGCCCCAGAGATCAGGCGGTAGAGGGTGGGGAAACCCTCTGCTATCTGGGTGACTCACACAACTCGTAAAGGAGTACGTACCTAAGGGCACCCCTAGGAAACTACCCCTCACGGCAGGGATGAAGGCAGTTAAACACGGTGATTGATTGCTCGAAAAACCTCACATGCTTTACACTGAGCTGAACGTTTTCACAATCTACTGTTGGAAAGCATGATGGAAATTTATAAAATGGCTAGTAACGGCTGCTTACATTGGTGAAAATGGAGCGGACGTATAGACTAAGAGCGTTGATGCAATTTCAAGTAATTGGAATACTCTCAGTATCGACTTTGTGAAAAATCATCATTCAGAAAAGAAACGTTGCATAAAATGGCGTAAGCCGTTTTTAGTAACCACATCCGAATAGCTAGGTACCTCTCAACCCTTATCTTCCCCTTTCCCTGCCCGCTTCTTTTAGCTTCGCAACATATACCAAATTGGAGATGGCAATAGTTATAGTCCCACTGTCTTCGGGCATTTGGACCCTTCCGCGGTAATGATAATAATATTTTTATTCCGGGTTACATGCAGGGATTAAACAATGCAATGTAGTCCATGTAGGCATTATAGTATATAATAAAATTAAAATAAGAAAGTAAGGAAAAAAATCTACATTATAAATTATATAGCAATTGCAATAAGAAGAAAAAAGATTGCAAGAGGAAAATAAAAAATAATATTGACATTGTATATTAATTACATCAGTTCTTCTTTTGGAGGTTTTTGACGCATCTATTTTTTTCCATTGGGGTGTTTAACTAAACGATTGCTGTTTTTATTGGAGCATTTGGGGAATTTAATAGCTCGCATAGGGAGTAGGCCACTTTATGCCACTTGACTTCTTGCCTTACTGACAATTTTATTTTTTAAATAGTTTTGGTACGATAAATCTCAATGCATATTCTGAAAAAAACAATAATTTCGGGAGAGGCTTCCTTGCGCCAGTCGCGATAAGGTTGAGTTTGCATCGTCAAGCCGACCGAATGTCTAAAAATACGTTAAAAAAATTGCCAAAAATTTTTATGATAATTTTTTTGACTCGCGAGAAACCTGCTACTCTCAAAGTAACTGATAATGTGAAAATATATAAATGGCACGGGACGCCCTAGTGAGGTGAGGAGGACTAAGACAAAACACAAAAAGATCAAATGTTTACATAATATAATAATTGATAATTGGTATAAATTGGTATGTGTGGTAAAACCATGTATGATCGAGTGAAAAATGTTGAGATTCGTGAAGAATGCAAGGCTGATGTAAGCGTAGTGAGCAAGATTAAGAAAGGGACGCTTAGATGGTTTGGGCATGTTGAGCGAATGAACGAAGAAAGGAGTGTAAGGAGAATATATGACGCGAATGTGAATAGAAGAAGCCGGGGACGCCCGAGGAAGACATGGCACGATCAAGTGAATCAAATACTCGAGTCGGGCCATGTCAGAAGTCGGAATAACAGAAGAGAATGTATGAGGCGTTGTATGAAAGTGACTGAAGCAAGAAGTGTATGCCAAGATCGAGTTGTTTGGCGGTCCGTCCTCTCTGCCTACCCCTGCGGGATGGTTAGTTAGTTAGTTAGTTGGGAAACGGCGTGATGGTTAGTTAGTTAGTTAGCATATGTTTGAGCCCGGCACTACCCCTCTTCAAAATGTAACTTTTCACAACGAAATTTTATCGACGAATATGTAAATTTCTTTGGCATATTTTTAATGACGAATAGAATTATGTGAATGTCGTGACACAAAAAAATAAAGACGAAGGTAATTTTGCACAATGATAAAGTAGGCCTAACATATTTAAGCATTTAATTACTTGTTTATGAGTGAAACGTTTTTTTTATAACATTGAACTAAAAAAATTTTCCAAGGCTACATTCCTATGAAAATTATAAAGAAAACCAACCGTGAAAGCATTCAAATTAGCCCATCATTATATCAATATTTTCAGCAAGATTTTATCTTATCTCACACACATTTTAGACACAGAGAAATGCATTGTAAAGTTTGAAGATAACGGATAATATAAACAATATTTCGCACTACAAACTACAATGTCTGTCCGCCAGACGTAAACTTTCTGATGCACTCGTATTCCTTTTGCTTTTGTACAAAATTGTACATGCATCAATTGATACACGAAACATTTTATCACAAATCAACATTAATACACCAACAAGAAAATTAACAAGGAGGATAAAATACATATTAAAATCTATCATACAAATACGGGATATTTCTCTCCTTTGCCGCGGATATTAAGAAATTACAATACTGTACACTGCTGTAATAATGAAATAGACATTTTTAATGACACAATTAATCAACAAGTTTTACAATTAATACCAAAATGATAATGTGACGATGCCCTTTATTAAGTACCAAAACAGTGTACCATCAGCACAGGTGACAATAAGGAGTTAGTTTATACATCTACTTTATAATATGTTTTCGACCTTTCACTTATTTTTCATTCTTATTATCATTTTTGCGAGATAATTTTTGTTGTTGTTTATTGTACTTATTAATAATTATTGCTATGTAAATATGCATGCATGTAAGTTTTGAGCATATTGCCTGTTTTATGTAGTAAAATAAAATTAAACAACAACATTTAGCGTGTAACCTTCGAGGTTTTACACGAATTAGTAAACTAGATTATCTTTTCGCAGAAATGTCAATAAATAGGTAGTGTGTCCTATGTACCGAGTAACAATAATGATAAGCACACAGCCTTCTAAAGGCCGTAAAATAAGGTAATATCCAAATGTGTTGTTTGTTTGCAGCTTGTACTGCGCGATGTACGTACGCATTGTGACAATACGAATTTGCGTGTATGAGTAGTACGATTCAACCACAGAGAGCTCCCTTGTCATGTCTCTTTCTGTTGCATACTTCGTTAATGAGAAAATGGGATAGCTCACAAAGGGAGCTATCGGTGGTACGCCTTAAAATAAGGGTGTGTGTGCATTTGCATAACCCGATATTTAAGGTGACCAAGCGAACCGCATCGGATGAGCCATTCCTGCTGTAAATATATAAATCTGTCACGCCTTACGTCCTAAATTTGGGCCGATATGTCAAGGCCGTGATAAATTACTACCTTGAAACAACAATGAGGTCACACAATTTGACTGAACATAAATTTAATCGTACTGAAAAACAATCTAATTTAATTGGAACGATTTTCCCCTCATGCCATCCTTCAGGAGGTTACCGAGTTATCTAAATAGTGATTAAAAAAATATATGTATATTTATATATATTATTGTATAAATATCATTTTAATATTTATATATTAAAAAAAGTGGTGTTAAAGTATTTTTAATAATTCACGTTCTGAATTTTATTTTTTAATAATATTTTTTTAATAACATTTTTGCTTAATTACCTACATTAATCAATTTTTGTTTATGTTTATCATTTGCTTATACTTGACATTATTATTTTTTAGTATTCTATATATTCCTGATGAGGAAGCATCGCGTTCGAAACATGTTGATATACATTAATAAAACATAAAAAAAGCGGTGAATACAAAGTAATTATTAATTCATTTATTATTATTAATAACGCCACAAAGTGAAAGCAATATTTTGAAGAAAATATATTATCGTGTCTGCTCTACACTCTTGGCGAAACTTTAGCAGGGGAGAGGGAATCTGAGTACTATCTTTACTTTCGTATCGCGCAGTTGTTGCATAGAATATCATTGGTTGCATAATGGCTAAACTCGTTTTTGGGCTTCATGTTCTTTGAGGCGGGCACAAAAAACTCTTGTGTAGTCTCACCGTAAGTTTAAAGGAGACATTGCATAGATTGTCTGCAAATTGCGTCATGGCATATCGCATAGCTTAAACGAGGGAGAAAGAATACTTACAAAATCTACATAATACTTGGTTGGTTACCCGAATATAATGTACATGGTGCACTGCAGTCACGTGGCGAGACAGGACACAAAAATATCGAACTATAAAACCAAACTCCACATTACGCTGCCAGCCAAACAGAGTACATACTTTCGGCTGTACAGTACAATGTGTGCATGACTGCACCGTCTAATCACGTACGCAGAATGTGACAAATTCAATGCAAATTGAACGAACGAAAGAGGTAAATGCAGAATAGTAGATGAGGGATCAAAAGGAATGAAGAATTAGAAGTAGACTGGAGGGTTGACGTTATGTATGGAGGAATGCGAGAAGAGGGAAGAGAACCCTAACCCTTTAACCATCATCCAATATGCATAAATATAATATTATGATGACTATGCAGAACAGTGTAGGGGGTTCGTTCTAGCATAGATAAGGGAGTCAACCAACACAGTTTTTAGTATGAATCACACGCTGAAAGGGGTAGACATGACCGACTCATTAAGGACTAATTTAAATGCGTTGGTAAATATAATGTTTTGACGGACAATCCCTCTTTGTGTTCGCTTTTAAAATCTTTAAAAAAAACTAACCTTTTGTTCCGTTTTTATACGGACAAAAGAAAACACCGGTTGCTTTCACGAAATAAGAGAGGAAAGTAGGCTAACATTATTTTTTCAAATAAACATAGTTACAGTTCGTTGTGTCGTCACGAAATAACTAAGACCTGATCATACCAAATAAAAGAACCATATTTTCCAAAAATGACTTCAATCATCGACCACAGCATCGACCATATGAAAGACTTCAATAAATGGAAATAAAGTAAAGTTAAAGTTTTTAGACTAGGAATTCAATACTATGAAACCCACCTAACTTTCCACATATCATCAAACACACAATAATACACCAAAATCCAAATAACGTTATACGTATTGGCCGTAAGAAACCATCTTTTTTACAATAACTCCGCACAGGAGGCCCTGGGGGAAACAATTTCACTCAAGTCCTATATCATCGAGGATGCTGAGTGGAGGGTGTTTTAGAGGATAGGAAGGAGTGAACTTGGGTCTTGAAGAAATCCATGTTGTAGGAGGAAGGAAACACAGAGGCTGGCAGATCATTCCACACCCGAGCTGTTGAGCACAAGAACGAATCGTAGAAGCGACCCGTTCTCATGTGACAAATTTCAACCGTGTACAAATGTTGGGCGCGCGTTTGGCGTGTTTCTCGACTGTGCACTGGTGCCGAAGGGATCAATGACGCTAGTTTCTCAGAGCATCTTCTATTAAAATAACCTAATCATATAATCTACTCATGCATGTGTTTTTTATCGATTGTATTTATATAACTCTCTGGGATAGCTGTAAATAGTCTTGCCCAACGAAACCTTTTGTAAAACACGGTATTAGTACATTGTTTAATGAACAATAAAATAAATTGATCTTGAATTTTAATAGCAATGCTTCTGCTATTAAATTTGTTTTATTTAACTAACTAACTAACTAACCATCACGCCATTTCTCCGCAGGGGTAGACAGAGAGGACGGACCGCCAAACAACTCGATCTTAGCATACACTTCATGCTTCATTCACTTTCATACAACGTCTCATATATTCTCTGATTTAACTTACAATGTACACTGGTTACATGCATTCTAATATGAACGTAATTTTTTTTTAAATTATTTATTCTATATAATGTTGACATTTTAAGTTAAGGTATAAGTATAAAAAATAGATATATATTAAATAATTTTTTTCATAGTCCTCCTCACTAGGATATCCTGTGCTGAGGCGAACTAGGTTTTGAATAAAGGGGTTTCGGCGACTTCTATATTTCAACTTAAAGGTTTGAGAAATGCTTATGGTTTGTTCAATTTCAACATAGGAGTAATCGCCTCTTTCTCGCCCTAATCACAATGTAATTAAACATAAGAAGCGATGTTGTACAGATTCAATATAATGAATATGAACAGCATAGAAAGTAGAACAAACGACAATGGCATATTCAAGATGAGGGCGAACTAGTGAGCACTAGAAAGTTTTTAGGGTATTTATATTCTTAAAGTCACAGGCAATTCTATTACTGAAGCCAAGAAGTTTTAGTGATTTATTAGTGACATTATTGATGTGGTCAAGAAAAGAAAGCTTAAACATTATAAAGAGAAAAACTATTACATTTAAGTATATAATTTGCTTATAGTATGTATAGAACATTAAAATTAAATTATAAACCCTCCACCCAGCAAAATATATCCAGGTCAAGGTCAAGACATTATAGACTTAGAATTAAAATTATATGAATCTGATGCCATAATGTTTATTCTAGAAAATAATAAATCACAACTTCTCTATTCATACCGTGACTTGAAAAAGTTAAGTGTAGGTTTTCCTAATGACCTGTCGTAATTTTTTCAGCAATTTTCTCCGGCGGTACCTTTAACCTTTTGCTTCCATTGTACCGTAAAAGCCTTTTGGCAAACTCCAGTCTACCGGCATTCATTTGAGAGAGTGGCAATTTGCAACAAAAGATATCGGACTCTAATAATCGTTTGATATTGGAACACAGTTCAGAAACATTTATTTGTTCAATTTAGTCGACGCGAACGAAATGAGAAAAAAATACAAACAATTTGCAATACAATAAAGTAACACTTATTCGGAAAAAGAAAAAATGTACTGAAAGATTCGTACATGTTAATCGAACTGTGTAAATTGAAGAACCAGGGTGTGTTTGAGGATATTAATCAATTATTTAAGGTATTTTTGTTTTGTTTTCGTAGACAGAAAGCAATCACTTCGTGGTTTGGCATTATTGTGCAAAGTAAATTGTCTTATTAAATGTTCAGACGAAATTAATCTAATACTTTGTTCTGACCGTTACATTTAATTAAACGTTCAAACGAAATTAATCTAATACTATGTTTTAACCGATACATTTAATTAAATGTTCAGACGAAATTAATCTAATACTTTGTTCTGACCGTTACATTTAATTAAACGTTCAAACGAAATTAATCTAATACTATGTTTTAACCGATACATTTAATTAAATGTTCAAACGAAATTTATCTAATACTTTGTTTTAAACGCTACATTTAATTAAATGTTCAAACGAAATTAACCAAATACTTTGTTTTGACCGCTACATTTAATTAAATGTTCAAACGAAATTAACCAAATACTTTGTTTTGACCGCTACATTTAATTAAATGTTCAAACGAAATTAACCAAATACTTTGTTTTGACCGCTACATTTAATTAAATGTTCAAACGAAATTAACCAAATACTTTGTTTTGACCGCTACATTTAATTAAATGTTCAAACGAAATTAACCAAATACTTTGTTTTGACCGCTACATTTAATTAAACGTTCAAACTAAATTAATCTAATACTTTGTTTTAACCGCTACATTTAATTAAATGTTCAGACGTTTTCAGAAGCCTCCTTACTTCGCCATAAAAAGGTATAACTCGGTTTAGAATACCATTTAATTTAAACTAATTATGGTTAGTCACGGTGTAACCATTTATTACGAATATGTATCAGATGTAGGTACATCTGTTTCCCATAGAATCTGTAATAATATCAATTATTTACAATATTGAAACTGTCAATTCATAGTGGAAATAATAAAAAAAATCATATTAATAATATCACCTAGCAAAACATACCTGAATTTATATGGGATTCACCATAAATGATAACAGTTCACCAAAAATAAAACAAGGAAAAACCGGAGCAAAAATTAATCAATCAAAAAACGTATGATCCATTTATAGAAGCAATCACGGAGACTTATAGAATAATCCACGGGATTTGCAGTTAGATCGACAGAACTAAAACATTATCAACTGGGTAGATACAGGATCGACCGAAGTATCAACTCAGTACGAAAACTAGACCACTTCTGCGCGATTCATCCGGAAAACTGTCGTGTGGCGTCTAATTTTCCCAGAGTTTTCCGTCACCCTTCAAAGCGTTTAGTCGTCTCCGTGGCGTGGAAAGGACGGTCGTGGGCAGTCACCGGAACCTTCCTCCTTCCACCTCCTATCGTATATTACATTTACACCGTAATATATATTATGTAGGTGCTGTGGAACTAGCTAGGACCAGTCGGACCCGCCTGAGGGACAATGGGCAAGGATAACAGCGAGAAGACTGCCGTAATTAATACGACCAGAGTGGAGACAAAGGAATATTTCAGAAATATTTAACAAAAACGTTTCGAAATAAATTGCTTATATTATTTGTGAAAGGATTCATTTTCAGAGTGGCCTGAAAACCATGCGGGTAGCTGGGGACGGACAAATTAATAATAAAAGTAAGAAAGGAAAAAAACCTTTTCAATTTCACGTATGTCCCCTTAAACGCAAATCATATTCGAATTAAACTACTCGACTGGCAAAAAATAAACGTAATATATAGCAAATTTACTTCTTAAAATTTAAATTGAATGAACTTAGCATGTGAACACCCGTCAGTAGAGGAGTATTCAAGGTGTGGAGAAGCTGTTCCGGTTGGCTAAAAACAGGTACAATTTTGGTAGAACGGTCACCAATATTCCCAAAGAATAGGGTTATTTAACGTGTTTTTTTTTCATTGTACACAAAAATTAAGAAAAAAATTACGATGACGACGGCATTTTTATTTTATTTTTATGCTAATGAATAAATTTTCCATACCGATTTAAAATGTGCCATTTTTGATTTGCCGCCAAAACGGCATGTTCGTTTTGTTCGCGAATATGGCGTTGTTGACGTCACGCCGACCAACGTCGGTGACAGCCGTCTTACCATCCAGTAGCGTTATGTAGATCACAATGAGGTATTTTCTAGTTCGAACCGTTTCAAAATGTGCGGTTTTAGATCGTTTTTAAAATCAATAATTATGACTCAAAAAACATTAAAATTACACATTTTAGCGCGATTTTAACGGTAACTGTAGTTTGTTAAAATACCGTATTATACGAGCATCGAAAGAATAAATTAAAGATCCCGCCATTTTCCTATAAACCACCAGTATTCCGATAATACTTCTTCATTAGTTCGACTCCAAACCATTTTACGACGACCTCTTGCCAGCAAAAAATGTACAAAAACAACCGCAAATGAACCAAATCCACCATTATTGTTAGAACGTTACAACATGAATTTTAGGAGAATTCAGAAAAAGCGTATACGAAAAATTGAAAAATCAGAATCGTTATTTTATAGGCCTAACATAACGTGCCGAAATAACGAAGAAGCTAATATTTCAATATTCATAGATATGGAAGGAGCATCATTTAACTCAGAATTTTAACGCACGCCTTGGCAGTAATTGGTATGACAGCATATTTTTGCTGTGTTAAATTTCGTGGCGTGATTGGCTTCCATCCTGTACTATTATGTGTGTACGTCATGAAGTCACACAATCGTGAGGTGTATCGCGTTACTCATTTTCCTTGGCATTTCTGTGGAAAAGGTACAGAAATATTCAGCAACTTCAACAACGGGTCGCCATAATGTAGTACCTAGTCTACGCATTTAAATAATGTTGGCCGAGACAGACAAACTATGACATCTCCACAGAGCAAATAATTCATAAAGATGACCTAATATGCGAGTAACATTTATGTAAAACGGCAACTAAGTAAAAAAGTTCGGCTTGCTTACAAATACCAAATAATTTGTTAAGAGTATTTAGTTTGACCCTTTTTAAAAATGTTTTGTAATTTGCTTACCGCAGTCAAAATCATGCGAAACAAACGTGGACGACAGTGAAATACGCTGGTGCCAAAATGGTTGTCACGTGACCATTGCCTCCAGCCGTCAAAATCATATTTGGGCAAGTCTATTAATTCTGACGTCAGCGGACATCCCCAATCCCCAATTTTAGGAAGTTTTAGTAGAGGCTATTCAGATCTAGTGTCGATCCTAAATGGTGGCCTCTCAGCCCCCTCACTAGGGAGAATTTAGGATGTTAGAATTCAATGATGAAAATTAAAAGAAAACAATAGAAGAATACGAGACATCCAGGTGGTTATTTTACGTGAAACCAATATTACCACACCCACAAGTGTATTTACGTAGTTTAATGGTGTCGAATATGAAAATGAAAAAACCTTTCCTTAATTACATTATCTATAATCTATAGCAGATAAAATGCAAGTGATATGTTAAAAATAACACGCGTTTTTTAATTTATTTTTTTTTGATAATTTAAGACATCTTACAAAAATGTATACCAAAAAGTCCCAATAAACTTATTTTTAGTAGTTTGTCTAACGGGAGCTTGTTATTCAAAACCTTATACTAAATTTACAGTTATGGTTAAGTTACAGTATATATTTATATAAAATAAAATTAAAAAAAAACATGTAACAACATATTTTGCAAGAATCTTACTCAAAAATATTTCTACAAAAAAATTAGAAAAATTTAAAAAAATAAAACATAAATGACAACAACAAAACGTACATAAAATAAAATATTTCTTAATTATTTAATACAGATAGTCTTTCGGCGAGCCAAGCTTTCAATATATTTATTAACTACAATTTTTTTCAAAAGATTGGTATTCACATTGTGGCGTCATTTAATAAACGAATTAAAAATTACTTTGTAATCACCACTTTATTAATATATACATATCAACATGTTTCATTCATATACAAAATACACGGTATTCTGTATTTTCCTGATGAGGAAAGCATCCATTTCTAAAAATGTTGATATACAATAAATAATTATATATATTAATAAAGCGGTGATTATAAAGTAATTTTTAATTCATTCACTTATTAACTGTCATTTTAATTATTTCGGCAGGTAACATATTTAAACAGCTAGAAATCATGTGATCTAAAGTTCTTTGTCTATATTTGTTTGTATGGTTAGAAACCATTAACAATTAATTAAAATTGAGACGAGTATTGTAAGTGTGCTCTAGTCTAATTGTATTATATATATAGGGTTATTAATGTGCGACACATAATTTTGTACAATATTGATACATTTTTAGTAAATAAATTATGTTAGGTTAGTCCTTCCTGCTGTCTAATAGTTATAGTTGATTCTTTTAGCCCATTCTTTTTCAATAGTAATATGTACGTGAGCGAAACACTTCCATTGTGCTGAAGTTTCAGGTTTAAATAGATTACATCACCTTGGTTTATAAACTGGGTCTGGGTACTGCCTTAACGTTTCCACGTACTTGGACGTGAGAGGAAAGCATAGTAAAAACGCCTAGATACTTTTGGCGAATTAGAGGAAACACGAGGCACGGTGCCAGGAAACTCTAACAGGAACGTAAGAATAAGAACAAAGATCCAAGGTAAATAACTTGCTTGTTTAAAATGGGTTCAATAAATACGACTATTTGCATTTCGTTACGTTCTCTTCAGATTGGGAATTAAAAAGGCTGTCATTTTTTACTACCCAACGAAATTGAGAGGTACCGCTTGTAAAACTGTTGTGGACAGTAAATAATGACGACAATAATAATTATGGTTTTGGTTGATCGTAATAAGAGACAGTTTTAAGGTTTAAAAGGTAAAGGAAAAACTTACCGAATGAAGTAGAGACCGAACAAGATCCTTGATAGTATTTTTTTCTTCTCTGAACAAAAGAGCACTCCATACAATTGCTGTTAGATCACTGTGTACCATTTTTCAAAACATTTTGTTTGGTTTGGGAAGGTAAGGACTGGATAAATACCAATTAAGGTAGGAACCAAACACATTATCATTTGAGAACCTTACAGTTACCACGCCAACCCTTGACAACCCTCTAACAGGCTGTAATCAGCTAGAACTTTATTCGTGAGATATATTTAAAAAAAAAATTATCAGAATGAAATAAAATTTTCAAATGAACGTTTTTTTGTTTATTTGTTTAGAGATAGTGGATCGCTGTCAAATCAATTATGGCACCCAAACGACTAGCAAGAATTCACAACTTCATAACTTTATTCCAAAAAAAAAAAAAAATCCCGAGCCAGGCCGGGTACACATCAGCTAGTTTTGTATAACTTATAGAAGTAATATTATAATTTCAAACATTAGCAGTGTTCTACTTATTTGTTTGGAACCATACCGGTTTCACCCTGCTTCAGACTGACCTATTTTTTAATCACATTATGCAACAAGAAAAAATCTGTGGAAGGGCAAGCCAAACGTGAAGAAAATAATGAAAACCGCAAATTTAATCATGAAACAATAAAAGCTAAGTTGACAAAAGAAAATTAATTTATATACGACGCAATCTTTTAAAGACCAGAAAACAAAGCGCAGTGAGAACACATTTAATTAAATGCAACGTTAAAGCGCTTATAGCGTTAAAGCAAAGGTGTAGGACTGGTAATGAAATGCATACATAATGAATGTACGTTGTACCAACATAGTAATGTTGTGTTGGTGGGTTGATACAGTGTATGATTACTAGCAAGCATCTAACTATAAGTAAGGTAGGTAAGGTACTACATACTGCAAGTCGCTCGGGTCATGGGCCATGTATTGCGACAAAATTCCCGACATGCGGCTAAATAGGTTAGGCCAACAATGGAAAACGCCTTACGCTAGGCGCAGAGAAAGAGATTCGATAAAGGTCGCCTCGACAATGCATGCCCACCGTGCGGTTACCTATACCTATCAGCTGAATCGCGAAATATCCCATACTTAGTATATCTACTTACTGTCTGAGAATTGGATCGAAATCGTATAACGTGGTCGTAATGCACTTGCGTGGAGTTAAAATAGGCAAGAAATTATTGTTTTATTCCGAGTTTGATGAAATTTTGCACACTTGATCTTCAAAATAAGAGGAAGCTCACTGTCTACGTGAGATTTCTACAAACAACCTCATCCCCCTTTCACACCCCTTAATGCAGAATTTTGGTACTTAAATTTTGACATTTTAAATAAAAGGAAAACTAGTGAGTAGGGAAGGATAGGACTGGGGGTGGGGTTGGTGGAAGTGGTAGGGTAGGGATAGGAGTAGGGGTAGGAGTAGGGGTAGGAGTAAGTTAGAGGTAGGGGTAGGGGTAGGGGTAAGGTAGAGGTAGGGATAGGGGTAGGAGTATGGGTAGGGTTAGGGGTAGGGGTATGGGTAGGGGTATGGGTAGAGGAAGGGGTAGGAGTAGGGGTAGGAGTAACACATCACAACTTCAAAACTTTCCTCCAAACCATTCATAACACGGGGAAACGCCGGGTACTTCAGCTAGTGTAACATAATAATATCATGGTCTTGCCTCAGAAAGCTTCATCGTAATACCTCTTTCTGTCACATGCTTCGTTTATGAGAAAGAGGGAGAGGTTGCAACGGATCGGAAGTATAAATACTAATAGGTGAACTATTTGTCTGAAACAACAAAAGCTCTGAAAGGGTCAACTGAGTCATAAAATGAGCACAAATTTTCTGAATGGAATCTTTAAGCGAACGCAAAAAACGACCTTGAATCAAATTTCAATGATAAACTATAGAGGTTTTATACATAAATTTAAGTGTAAAAAATAAAAACAAACATCACGTCTGTTTAATTTGTTTCAATTGTTCATCTACCGAAATTATATTCCTACTAGCAATGCCAAATATTTTAAATTACATCGTTACCTTATAATAGGTAATTTGAACAATTTATGAGAAACGCGTTATCCAGTGACAGGCAGTAAAACCGGGACCACAGGGAAATCAAAACATCTTCAAGAGCAATCTGTACAGTACAGCAAAGAGTAGAGGCAATAATTTAAATCTTGACAAGAGAGAGCAAAGATTCCGTTCCTTTGAAAGTCCGAATGTCAAGTTGTCTGGAACAAGCAAAACAATACAGAGAACCAAAGGGTTTACAGAACAACCAAAGCACATGCAATAAACATCTAATTGTAATTACGTACCTTCGAACATTGAAAAAAAAAGAAGTGTTTTGCTTCCCCGTGTTCGAACTCAATACCTTGAACAGATCAATCGATCACCTTTTAGCTTAAAGCTTGCGTGCTAAAGCAGTGTAAACGAGATCTATTTAGCCTTACCAGGAACGGTTTACAATTTAACCAGAGCTTCATACTCGTATAAAATAGATCTTCGATAAAGGCCATAAATTCTGCTCCAGAAATGGATGGAAAATCAATACATTGCAACAGAAAGTTGGACCAACGAGCAAAGAGACACGAAAGATTCTACGGTAAATTCCGTGAAAGCTTGTGAAAGGGGGTTTAATTTCGATGAAGTGCCACTTCTGGTCCATTATTTTCATCTCGCAGCAGATAGGGGTAATATTTTTATACGAGCAACAGACCAGACGCAGACGGTAGGCGCGATGTGTGGCGCCAAGAGTGCGACAAAAACGTAATTAACGCTCCACGGCTGGGCCATATCGTCAGGGGAAGAAGATGGGAAAAGGAAGAAAGTCTGGGACATTCCGGGAAATCTTGGGGGATTACACAGGGCTATTATCAACTGGGTATGAAAGAAAAAGAAACAAAAGATTATAAATACCAGACGCAAGTCTTAGCTTCGGCGCAAGTGATTAAAAACCCAATAACGATTTTATACAACATCAATTCATATTTAATACGATAGAAGTCATAATTAACTCATCTCAGATCTTATTAGGAAAATTCATGACGGCCAACACATATTGTATCAAGGAAGGCATGATGGAGTCATTAATCATTATCGATAAGGGGGACTGATTACAGAGTTTTTGTTTTAATATTTACAACCAAATGTATGTAACGACTTATATGATAGATGCAAAAACTTAAATTTTGTGATAAGTATATCTTTTGCCGTATATTTGGCGTCATCTTTCATTTGATATAACATATCAATATGAACATTTTCTATCATTCCTCCGACGATTTACCAAAAGTCCCCGGTTCGTCAGGAATAGCATAATTAACACGGGCTCGAAAATTCCTCCACTCGAAAATATTTATTTATTATTTATTTATTTATAAATATTTTTTTTTTAAATATTTAATGGATTTAGTCAAAACATTTTACTCCAAATTAGAATTAAACTTGAATCCCTCTACATCCAACCTCGGCCGCTGGACCCCCAGCACCCCCCCCCCCCCCCCTCGTCACGCCCAAATTCCATCATATACCCTCCATTACCTTAGTGAGCGGGCTTAAACATAAGATTGCCATCAGCAACTGCCGCTAGCACATAAAACAATTCTTCGAAATATAAATAAATAAAAGCCCTACAGTAGCAATAGGCAGCCCGCTAACTAGGTAGAGAAGATTATCTCCACATTTGTGCACCTCTAACCACAGTTGACACAGGAAGAGGGAGAAATGTACCCTGGCACTGTACACAAACGATACAATACGATATATACAAAACTGACCCAGCAAATCAAAGAAACCAGTATTTCAGATTGTTTTCCTGAGAAATGTCATTTTCGAACTATCACAATTTAACCTAACATCACATATATCTGGTGTGCGCAGTCGAAGATATGTTCCTTGCAAACATGGTAAAATCAACCTGAAGATACCCATAATACGATCGTATGATTTATATCATTTTTGGCTCCACGTACAATCTGGCATGCAATCTTGCTCGCCGTTTGCAGGTATCGCCAGGGGTGAGGTTTAATATTGCCTGCCTTCAATTCCCTTGTTAAAATTCCTTCCAAGTGCGGAGATTTCGCAGCCGACTTCTAATGAATGGGAAATATATTTAAACGTCACGCCCGAGGCACGGGAGAAAACTGTTCGAAGCCATGATAGCGAGCTTCCTAAGGAATGTTTTGAATATCGTTTTAATTTCTAATATAACTTTGTTATTCAATGTTTTAAAACAATTTTTTATTAATCACTTACCTACTTTAATCAATTTTTGTTTGTGTTATTCTTACATTATTGTGTTTTATATTTATCATTTGTCTGTATTTGACATTATTATTTTATTAGTATTCTGTATATTTCTGAAGAGGAAAGCTTCGCTTTCGAAACATGTTGATATGTATATATTAATAAAGTGGTGATTACAAACACATTTTTAATTCATTTATAATTAAAAGAAAGATTACAAGAGGCATCAGTATTAATTGATTAATTATAACCAACAAAATACCGAGACAAAAAAAATTAAATGAGAGGCTGATTTTTAGCGATGGTAAGAGTTAATTAACCGGGTAAATAGGGCATGTGCCTAATTTGGTAGTCTTGAGATTAAAAAAAGGAAAAGCAAATTTTCTAAAAAATATCCCATGTAGCATAACATTTATTGCGAGCTTTGATCTTCCTCGTGTCTGCACGGTGTGGAAACTTGGATAAATGGACGAACCCAGCCAAAGGAAAAAGATAGACGAGCTCTAAATATATTGGGGAAGAACGTTCAGGATAACACGAACAGTCAAGAGCAGAGTTTGGCATATAAAACAGGCTGTCAACCGTTGCCTGGGGTTATATTCTGAGATTGTTTATTTTATTCATTTCTATAAGAATGAATTAATGGGAAAAAGTATTGTTGTAGAATGTAAAGCTGGTGTTTGAATAATACAAGTGAATATGTTTTAAGTCATTAAGAGAACATTCATGTAGCTATAGTACCGAGGTGTTTGTGTTAGAATAATGCGTGTGTGTTTTGTATAGTTGTTAATGTTGTTATAGTCGATGTTTTAGAGACGAAGCTTGAAAGGTTTGTTCGTTATTGTACTTGTGTTTGTACTGCAAGGACTGTTAATTTGAAAACATCGCTCGACAAACTTAAGTTCCTGGCAAAGGGTGGTGGAAGACTGGAAAGCACGGGAAGATCAATGATACGCAGAGACGTGACGAGTAAAGGATCCCGGTTCATCAGGGAAATTGGCATACAAATGGGGCTACAATCCTCAACGATGAAATGATTGAAGTATAGTGACTGGTGTGAAATGAAAAAATATTACCAATGTTTCAAATGAAATATCTGAATTAAATACTTAATTTAAAAAATCCCAATGGGCACTCGAACCGAGATCTTCTAGTCTTAGCGTCTCTACCAATTAAGCTATTGAGACCTAATTAACAATTATTTTTATAAACAATAATTATTAACCTGAAACACTCATCCAAATTGAAAAAACCTTCCGAGAAAAGATAAATGTCGCCGACAGGACTCGAACCTGCACCCTTCTGATTGCCGGTCAGATGCTCTACCGTTGAGCTACGTCGGCTTATCGCAAACCCGCCAAGTTAATCAATATATACTAGTGTTTCATTCAATAATTACTGTTTTATTATATTTCACCTGTAAACAACCAACTTTATTAGTATGAGAAAGGCTTGTAACGGCTAAATCCCTCAATAGATGGCGTCGAGACAAATTATGTCTACATTTTATTGGTGAAAAAATGCTTTGACTTGTGAAATATTTATTAATTGAAAAACTAAAGTTTTTAAGACAAGATTTTTGTGCATAGCGCAAAGGGTAACAATTATTTTTATAAACAATAATTATTAGCCTGAAACACTCATCCAAATTGAAAAAACCTTCCGAGAAAAGATAAATGTCGCCGACAAGTTACCCTTTGCGCTATGCACAAAAATCTTGTCTTAAAAACTTAAGTTTATCAATTAATAAAAAAATAGTATTATCCGTCTGTTTCAAATAAAGCTGGCACAATATAAAACATACAAAATTTAAAAAAAACTCACCTGAACACAATATAATCAGTCTTCCGAAGGTAATAAACAAACTCGAAAGTAGTTTCAAATATAATTGTAAACCCGTTCCGTCAGCAAGAAAACTATTTTTTTCAGTCATAATTGCACAATATTATAAAGAGCAATGAGCCTCAATCCCGACATAAATTCTATATATATATATCATAGATTTAGTTTTAATTGTGCCAGTCAAAAGATGCCCGTTATAGAGTGAGACTTGTCCGGTCCGAAGTAAACAAGTGGAAGAAAGTTACAAATGTTTTTTTAATTTTCTTTGTGTTTAAGTTTAATTTTTAGAACTCATTTTTTTAATTTAAAAAAAAAATAATAACCATTATTGTTCAATTTTAATAACGGTTTATTTATTTTAAAAGTTCTGCTAAACTTGCCAAACTGTCAGTTCACTTCGGAAGACGAAACAGTTGTCACGCGTAGTAATAATTAGCTAGCAGAACTTTTTTTAATAAATAAATCGTTTTTTTTAAATGAATAAAAACAGTTATTATTAAACTTTAAATAAAAAAAATCATTTCAAAATGGCATATTTTCGATTTGTCCGTTTTTATTACGAGTACTTGATAAATATACAAGGAATACTAAAGGCAAGCCAATTAATATTTTGTTTTGTTTGTTCATTAATGCATTCGTTCATTCATACATCGCTCATAAAACAGGTAAAAAAGTCACAAGTTTTTGATGTAAACAGTTGTATGGTAGGTACATCAGTAAATATTCCATAATTAATTCCACCTACTTTGTGTGTGCAGGTGGACTCTCCCGAAGCAACATCACACCGGGTTTCAACTTCCCCCTTCTCTTCTACTTGATGTTTCCCCCCAGCTAAGCAATAAGTTTTGCGTGGTACACCTCAGATATCATAGGTAAGTAGTCTTCAGAACTCCCTCACTTTGTGGCAGGCTGAGTTTTGAATTTCCTGATAACTGTTTCTCACTGTCCAATCCACAGCATAGATTCTTAGAGACTTCGGGTCATATTTGTAGATTCACGTCTCATCTAACTAACTAACTAACTAACTAACGATCACGCCGTTTCCCCGCAGGGGTAGGCAGAGAGGACGGACCACCAAACAACTCGATCTTGACATACACTTTTTGCTTCATTCACATTCATACAACGCCTCATACATTCTCTTCTGTTATTCCGACTTCTGACATGGCCCGACTCGAGTATTTGATTCACTTGATCGTGCCATGTCTTCCTCGGGCGTCCCCGGCCTCTTCTTCCATTCACATTCGCGTCATATATTCTTCTTACACTCCTTTCATCGTTCATTCGCTCTACAAGCCCAAACCATCTAAGCGTCCCTTTCTTAATCTTGCTCACTACGCTTACATCAGCCTTACACTCTTTACGAATCTCAACATTTTCACTCGATCATACATGGTTTTACCACACATTCGTCTCAGAGATCTCATTTCTACAGCATTCAGTCTACTTTCATCCTTCTCTGCCAGTTCCATGCCTCACTGCCATACATCAAGGTTGGTATCAGCACTCCATTGTGGACTGCTAGCTTCGCTTCCTTGGACAACTTTTTGTTTGCGCCAACCGCGTTCAGTCCTCCGTTAATGGAGTTTTCTGCATTCACCCTTCTTTCAATATCCCTATCAGTCTTTCCATCTCTCGTAAACATACTTCCCAAATACACAAATTCATCGACCTGCTCCAAGTATTCATCATTCACAACTATATTGCATACTGTTTTCGTACTCTCTCTTTCAAACACCATGACTTTGGACTTATTTACATTCATCATAACAGGATAAAATTTGCTCTCAGATATTATTCTTCTTCACACAATTCAAGAAATGCACGAGAAGTTTTTACTCGCCGTTGTCGACCAAATGGAGTAAGCATTCTAGGCACCCAACACCTTGATCATGTTCAAATGGTAATGGAAGATTTCTCCAACTCTTTCTATACGTATGCTCACTTTATTATAGTACAGGTAAAATATACCCGAAATGAACAAAATAAATGAAAAAATTGCTGAATTCATAAAACTTCGGTAAGACATTCATCTTGGCAGTAGAAATGAAGATCTGCAGAGTCCGCCTAATTTAAAGTGATACATACGCACTTAATGGTTCATAATACAAATAGAAGTAAGTGACACAAATAGAGACAGAAGTGATGCATAATATATTTAGCCCAGTCATTGTCGCATATTTTTAAGTAACATTTTTTCTGAAACTACAAATTATCGACAAAAGTGTCTACATTAGCATACTCTATCTTTTTACATAGTCGACACATTTGAGACAGGGGGCTAAGGTAGGCAATATTATTTCTTAAGTAATTAAAAATGTACTTTGTTTACACCACTTTTACAAAAATAAATAAATATCTCTACATGTTTCGACAGCAATGCTGTCATTTATTTATTTTTATAAAAGTGGTGTAAACAAAGTACATTTTAAATTATTTAGTTAATAATGACGCCACAAAGTTATCAATCGTTTGAAATTTTTTTAATATTATTTCTGATAGTATTTATTTATTTATTAGATTATATGTCCATCTATTGTTTTACATGGGTTTTAAAACATAATATAAAGAGCTATCAAAATTACAAGTACAAAGATATTCTAAGCCATAAAGTAATGAACAATCTTTTTGAAACGTTTAACAGGGACATAGAATATAAAACCAAAATAATATTATAACCCAAATCATTAAAAATAATAATAATAATCATTGGATTACTTCTATAGCGCTATTTTCGTGGGAAAATCACCTCAAGGGAGCTTTAAAATGAATTAAATAACATATCACTTGACATACAACCAATACCTTACAGCTAAAATTTATTACTAATAGCTTATAAGTAAGATTTATAACTATTGACTCACAACTAGCACTTATGGCTAGGGATTAATAACTGAGAATTATAATTTTTTATAACGTAAATTTTGTAACTGTAACGTAAATTCTTAATACTTAATTGTAATACCACACGTTTGTTCAATATTATTGTACTGGACAGATGTAGTTCTGGACACCTGCTCAAAACTGTAAAAATAGGGTGCTGGTTTCAAATACGCTCAATCTCTTCTGGGGATGTCTAATAATGGTGCCACTCTTCTAGTCTCTCGCACCCAACACTCGAAGTGAAGCACTGTATGAGGTTGTTCTCTGCCTGATCCTAGCCCTGGCGGGCCCAAGTAGGGCCGGCTAGTCGTGGCTAAGTAGGTCCCAGGATTCCTCAGGCAGAGTTCAGAGGCAGCAGATGTGGAGGGTTTCAGGGAAGGCGAAAGCAATAGAAGTAAAACACTTTTTCGGCTCTTGATAGACAACTGATTCTCTGTATTAGTTGTTTCTCTATTTATTTAAAACACATTCCATATCTGTTCCACGCTTAGGGGTAATTATTCTTAATGGGGGGCAATCATTTTCAGAAAAGAAAGGCCTGATCAATAAAACTATAACACGGATGAATCGATTAAAACTAATTTTAAATCTCACATGTGTATGGTGATAAGATATCTCATAAAAATATGAAAAACGAAACAATAATATAAATTACTTGAATTAATCAATACGAATATTGCACTTGAACAGTAATATGATCCTTTATTAAAGATGTATCATCATCTTACGAATATGTAGGAACCCATAAAAAAATTGAAAATAAATTACTTCACTAAATTAATGGGAACCTCTTATGTGAACAGTGATATTAATTTAACAAAGATGTGTCACCTTAGGAATGCATAGAAACCTATAAAAAGTTGAAAAATAAAACCATAAAACAAATGATTTGATTAAACTAATGCGAATTAAGCATCTGCACAGTAATAAGACTCCTTATTATGTGGAATGAATACACGTCTGTTACAACTATAGTTTTTACTCATTTGAGTGAACACACTTTTTAACACACATGAAATAGAATTTTCAAAATATATGTACTAGAAAATTCTAACACAAAAATACAACGAAACATTTTTAAAAATTATTTTTAGTATGACATGTATAGACAATATCTCTAACATATTTCTTGTTGATCACAATGTAATGTTGCCATCAATAATTAGGGTAAATTGCTCTCGATTGAGTCGTTCGTAGCTTATTGCCAGTTCCCAATCAATTCAGTTCCGAATTAGCTCGGCATTTTGGTATTGCAACCAACCACTCCTAGCGTTATTGATTTCTTGATTCAATCAGCTTGACAAAGACATGATTAGATTCAATAACAAAACATACCTACGCAATATACTAAATTACATAAGTAGAGTAGTGTTACCACGTAGTGATGCAATCGGCTCAGCGTAAAGTGCCACGAGGCGGTCAATATCAATTGTCAATGGTTACGTCAATTAATGCCATTGACAATTCTTATTTGAATGTTTAAAGAGGCAATTGAAGCAATTGACAATTGCGACTTGACTTGACCTGAAATTGGCGTGGGAATAACGGGTGTTTTGATTGAGCGCATTCGGATCAATCGAGCCTTTCGGAACTCAGTTTAATCGCGGAATGAATTTTTTTTACATATAATTGCATTACCAATGTACATTGCATACTAATGCATATATTATGACGGTTTTTTTCCAAAATTTAAGAATTCCAGCGGAGCTCGGTAGCCATTTGCTTATATTTTGCTTATTTATTAAGAATAAAGATATATTTTTTTAAATAAGACAAAAAATCTCGGGTTACCAATAACCTGACAAAATTTGAAAACTCACGCTGCCATCATTAAACGCGGAAGATGTTGCTCATGTAATGATAGAGGACTGAGCTAGGAAAGGAAATGAACCCACGAAGAATAACTCTGGGTGGGAACCAGACACATTTCAATTCAGCCACTCGCCGGTAAAATTCAGATTTATTTCGGACATGCATATCGGTTACTTGTTTATCACGGCGCGGGCTTTACACCAAAGGGTGGGATTTGACAGTCTCCAGAAATGCTATCTACTGACTACGGTTTCCAGGGACGTGCCGTCCATATATGGAGATGAACACTGCCCCCTACTCTTATAGATATATAAATAATTTCAAAATTTAAGTTATCGCAAGAAATCAATCAACACTTTAAAAAATACTCGCGAAGTATTAACCTAGAAACGTAGCGTCGCAATATTAAGAGGTGGCAAAAGCAGGAACTAAATATGCCAAATGACACACAAGTCATATTTTAATTTTGTCTTCATTCGACACAAAAAATCCTGCACATGTGAGTGATACTCATTAAATGGAAGATTCACATGTGTTAGTGTCTGAAAGGTCATGCCTTTAGGAACAAATATGTAACCAGCAAATGTAGAAATCAGCGTCATCTGTTGGTAATCTCATTTAGTACAACTTTACTAATTAAATAATGATCACAAATAAGAATATGTTGCAATTATGTGGTTGAAAAAATTAG
Organism: Halesus radiatus; assembly: GCA_022606495.2. Lineage (NCBI taxonomy): Eukaryota > Metazoa > Arthropoda > Insecta > Trichoptera > Limnephilidae > Halesus > Halesus radiatus. Next base: position 51,030 of record JAHDVE020008150.1, read on the forward strand.
GAAACTTTATGTATTCAGTAATGTGAGTTGTAATCTGCATTAGTAACGCGGTTATTCGGATATTTGACGTGGTGTAGGTAATATTAACCAACAGCTAAAAATAACAGCTAAAGAAAACAGATAAAGCCAGAAGCCTAGCCATTTCATCTCAACTAATTCTCTGTTTTTCCTACGGCTTACTTTGATTAAAAACTATGTGAACGCCCCTGGCAGCCCCTTATAATTCGCCTTCAGTCCTCAGTCCATCTCGTCCTGCTCCGATCCCCTTCCATGTAGTCTATCCATCTCTTCCCCGGTCTGCTTCTGGGTCCAATGCTGTATTTAGGCCTAGGCAATAAAGGAAGCTGTCTAGAGTGGCATCTTTTAGGGGGAAGCATTTCGACAATACCCCAAAGACCATGCAATTTTCACATTTCCCACAAACTTATTCAAATTTAAAAACGTTAAAAGTATTGCAATAAAACAGTTAGTCAGTGCGTGTTTCAAATAGAGATGGCGCCAATTCGCATATGAACACTTCCAGTAGGTCGATATTGTTGTCAATGGTGGACATGTCTGCAGTCATAAAGAAAAAAATGAATACCCATTTTAAGTCATGCGAACTTATCTCTGCTTACATCTGAAATATTTATTTATTTATTTATTGTATAATATACGCCCTATATGGGCTTTTACATAAAAGTTAGTTATAATAAACAGGTGCAAAACACGTCGCAGTAAGCTCAAAGATAACAAATCGAACAAATACAGGAATAACATAGAGTAAGTACCATTCTAAGTAATAAGTTCAGAGGCGAAAAATCAAAACATACCTAACACTCACTGTTACTTATACTCTAGACACATACGAGTATATGAATAATTATACAGTATGTATGCAATAATCGTTTGTTTGTACTTGTATTCAGAGCAGTTGAAAATGTCTACTATATCTGAATATGTATTACCTATTGTGTGAAGTCGAGGTACCAATGAATATTTGAATGACTCAGTTCTGAACTTATTGATACAGTTAAACAAAATTTTAAATCTGGTAGTTGTGACACGTGTGCCGATAAAATCAATTAAAAGTTGTAGTCGATTATTTTTATTACTGAAAATTGCAGCATTTTGACAATAGATCATGTCGAAAATGTTTATCATGACTTGAGTCACTGTGAAATTGTTTTAGTTCTTCAAGAAAAACGGTTTAATAAAAATAATGGTAGTGGTTTTAGTGCTTTGGAATAGATTACGATGAGGCCATGGACGACCCCAAACACGGCCCTGTCTGGGTCGCTTCCACGACAATCAACAGTACCTAACCCAACTGTCATTCTTTTTGATGTCCTGTAATCTGGCATACTTTCAACATGTCCGGCCCATCACAGTCTTGCTTTCCATTATTGGACATCTTTTGTTTATAATATAAATAGGTTTATTAAAAATCTCGAAATTATTTGGGTTTAATTTCTCATTCAACATTCCAAGCAGCTTTTCACTAAGATATTCGAGGTGGGTTCATTTAAAATTGGGCAACATGTTCATTGTTTACGAGTATGTTCAGTACAAACCATAATGTTTTTTTTTGTGTACACTGACAGGATAATGTTATACAATAAACGAACAACCAACCTCATTGACGTACTAATTATTTAACAAGGTGATTTCGGTCTTTGGCACCCGTGCAATCTACTGATCGACATACGTAACTATAGAGTCGATGGCGTCAATAAAATAAATATTGGGGATAAAGTGCAAAATAAATAATTTTATTAAAATATCAACACTAATTTTGTTTTAATGTATATTTAAATTTAAAAAATCCAACTGCATAAATTTATTTCTCTGAATTCCCAAGAAGTGTAGTCTGTATATAGTGCCCCTGGAACAACGAGGTTCCATCTGCCATTTGTATGAAACTGAGATATTAAGGTTTGAATCCCGAATAAAATAATAAAAAAAATACATTTTCGAAAAATTAAATTTGATCAACGTGTTGAATTTTAATTATGTTTAAGAATATTGTTTTCAATATATAGAAACTCATTGCTTAGAAAATCAGATAAACTCAGAGCAACAGGGTTCTATAAATTATTTTTAAATTTTTAATTATTATTTATGAAATGTAAAAGCATTCCTAAGCCAAATAGTTTGAATTGGTGCTTCTCTTATTAGTTTCATATATATTGTGTCGGATAGCAGATACTTATTATCAAAAATATTATATTTTAAATAATCATGGAAATATGTTATATGAGTCATATTTGATAAGGTCCTTTGTTTGTCTTTGTTTAAATGAAATCACCCTATACCTGTCCATTGAATTACACGTACAATTATTTAACCTTCGGCCCTATGACGCATTTGTAAATATGTTATTTTGTTCCCATTCCTCTAGAGATATAAACAATTGCTGCATAACACGTGTAGAAATTATACAATTTATCCTAATAAATACAGACGCGACTGGTCTAACCAGCCAGTTGTCTGATGACTTAATTTGCAAATCCTTACCCAAGGTCCCCGAAGAGGAAGTCAGCGATTTATAGTCGATGTCCCAGGCGTGAGCGTCCAGTACGAATGTAAATACATTAAAATTTTCATAATAATAATAATAAATGGATGATTTGTATAGCGCCGTTTTTGTGAAAAATCACCTCAAAGGCTTAATATATAAACATTATCTCAATATGTACACAGTTTCTTTCAACGCTTTTTAATTACCATTTAAATTATTCTTATAATTAAGATTATCAATGATTTACTTAGTGATATATCGTCGCTGCATATATAATATGGCTTATGTGCCGGTTCGTACATTCTGAGATAATCGAGAAAAACTGCTTTAAAAAATAATTGCAGACAGGATTTGCTAAAAAAAATAGATTTGTTTAGCTGGAAAGCTCGCTTTATAATTATAAAAAATATTTTTTCAAATCTAGTATGCAATTATTTTTTAAAGCAGTTTTTCTCGATCATCTCAGAATGTACGAAACGGCACATAAGCCATATTATAAATGCAGCGACGATATATCACTATTTTCAGCACATACTATACAGAACGGCTATTCGCTGCCTGTTTCACAATTAACTTAATTTTGGATTTGAGGACAAAACACCCATTCAAACCGAATGATATATATTTTTAATTAAAGATTTTGTAAATTCTTACTACCCATGGCAAATATTTTGTTTATTTTTGTTTTAAATTATAAAGTACATGCCATTAAAAAAAAACGTTTTTAATAATTTTAGAGGCAACTTAGAAAATTATTTGCGGGCTTATCGTATTTAAAAAAATACCATATTTGATATATAAATGTGATTACGTATATACAAAAAAAAAATATAAAAACAAAACATTTAAAAAAAGAAAGAATTTTTCGGGTCGATAATTTTAAATTATGCGCGGCACATTTGTGTTTCAACGTAAATTAGTCGTTTTAATTTAATTTAAAGTCCACCATAATGCTTATTTTAAATTTTTTTTTAAATTTTTACGTTATATTTCATTATATTTTAAAAGTAAATGCGTAAAGCTTTTTTTTAAATCACCGTTAGTCTCCATCTTTCATTTTACACGCACAAATAGTTATTTTATAAACTACACAGATTATTGTTCAGCTCTCTTTATTGATAATTAACCATTTAACTATTTACGTATTTATCTTGGAAAATGGTACACCCCTGTAGATATTCAATTTTATTTTATTTTATATGAATGCCCCACAAGAGTCCCAACTGATCCCAACCGCCAGTGAGACTATGGCATCCCCAATTGGGGAATTTTGTGAGGTTGAAGGTATTGGGGAGTGGAGGAGAAGGGGAAGAGGAAGGTAGAGAAATACCTTTCTATTCAGATCTGGTCACCAAACACGGCTAAAAGTCATTTCAAGCAACGTTTAAATTCTGAATGGTGGTCTTTCACCAGGGCGATACTGAGGGTATCTTCCACTCTGGAACGTGCGAAATATACTATATATTATTTTTAAATTAATTAATTGTGAAACAGCACAAATTAATTAAATAAAAATTACTTGCGCACGCCGGGATTAGAACCCGCGACTTTCGGATTCGTAGTCGAGAGCCTTACCCCTCGACCATGGACGCCGTCAAAAATTAAATAGCAGTCTTAAATATTGATAATGTAACTTTCATTTCCCAATCACGCTTTGTTTAATAAAATACTGTTTTAATCATTATTTTATTTTAATCAAAAGCGTGAAAAATGCACTGTTACATTGGCGCCCAACGTGGGGCGTCAATGTAATATAGCGATACATCTTTCATTTAAAAAATTGTTAATCCTGTTGTATTACAAAATTTTCGATGAATCTGTTTATATATCATTTTCCATTACAACAGGAAGCTGTCAAAGCATTTTGTATGGTCGATTAAACAAAATAAACAACATAATAATTCTCACACCGGCAGTATGCTGTGTATCAAACGTGAAAATATTTTATTTTTATCTTTTGCGCTGTTTCGGGAACCGATCCAGCAACTAATCAAAGTCGAAATCGTAAACAATTGTGATAATGTGAAGACGCCCGTCATATCATACTATCATGTCTCGATTAATAACAGGACTCTTTATTGCTTAACAAGCAGTGGCTCGGTTACGGAACATTTTGACTATAAATTTGAAGTAAAAGTATTTGTTAACTGATAAACTAAAGTTTTTAAGACAAGATTTTTATGCATAGTGCAAAGGGTAACAATTATTTTTATAAACAATAATTATTAGCCTGAAACACTCATCCAAATTGAAAATAAACAGGTTGTTTACAGGTGAAATATAATAAAAACAGTAATTATTGAATGAAACACTAGTATATATTGATTAACTTGGCGGGTTTGCGATAAGCCGACGTAGCTCAATGGTAGAGCATCTGACCGGCAATCAGAAGGATGCAGGTTCGAGTCCTGTCGGCGACATTTATCTTTTCTCGGAAGGTTTTTTTCAATTTGGATGAGTGTTCCAGGCTAATAATTATTGTTTATAAAAATAAAAGTATTTGGTTCTAAAATCTTTCTTTCCATCTTCTTCTATCAGAGTGTCTATGGGAGTGAGTGTGTATGTTTTTTCTACAAATCTAGTTTTGCGTACTTGACGTTCAAAATAAGTCTAAAATTACTGAGCAGGATTAGGGGTAGGGGTAGCGGTAAGGGTAGGGTAGGGCTAGGTGTAGAAGTAGGGATAGAGGTAGGGGTAGGGGTAAAAAATAAATACAGTATTTACACATGCTGTACAGCATTTGTGAAAAAGAAACATCTTTCATGATGGAAACGACTCCCTTGAAAGTTTTATTATAACACCAAGAAAACGAATCTCCTATATTTTATTACGAAGAACAAGTGTTCTGCGGAACATCGTCAGAGCTACACAATCCTAGGAGTTTTGTTATGTTAGACAAGCTAATCCACAATTTAAAGCTGCACATCTGTGACTTATCACGTATCACGCTTAACTTACTTTAATATGTAATTATCTATCTGGTGGATTACTCTTTAACAATTTTGCCTAAAATCACGCCGATTTGACGACATATTACTGTTACTGATAAGTTAATATTATCTTTCACCTCTGACATTTAAACAGATATTAATATGACGCATTAACGAGATGTATTAAATATAAAAGAACGTGTCTTTTAATACATATTACGTTCAAGAGACGACCTTTTTATTTGATTGAAAATACGAGCTTAACAAGTTCTTAGAAAATAATCAAAAATAATAAACGTTAGGGATGAGCAGAAAAGACGCCATAAACAATTATTTTACACAGCCTGTTTTTTTTTTTTTTATAACATGACGAATTCAACCGAGAAATTATTACAAGAGATAGCTTACAATTTAGTTGAAAATTTTTGCACTATATTTTAAAGTAATTATGAAGACGAAAAAAAGTGTAGTCTTTCTGGAGTTTTAAAAAATACCATTTGCAAGACTTCGGAGCACTTAAAAGGCTAATTTCTAAGAAATTATATTACACCCCGAAGAAATTAAAGTGGAGGATTGAGTTAACGATAAACTAAGTACTTTATAACGTGATGTACTAGTTTCAGAAAATTTAATGTGTACACATTAAACAAAATTACATTACACATTGGAGGATGTACGTTCTAATGTGTTATGTTTCACTACAATACTTATTCTTACAGACATAAGAGTAATATTTCTATTTCTTGAATTTAAAGTCTGACACTATGTAGATCGCAATCAAAAATTCCATGATATCACGATTTTAAAAGGTAATATTATTCACCTGCCTAGATAACGAATGGGTCATAATAAATAACAATAGAAATATGTTATTCCCTAAATGTATAGTAAAAAAATCGATTTTTAAATTTTCCGGGAAAAACCAAATAATTGAAAAATCATTTGTAAAGCCGGACGCAGCAACTAAGATGGGAAAACTCAATAATTATAAGTTAACAAAAATTGTATCACGTAAAAGAAATATATTAAATAAAAATAGTAAAAAATGTTTTCCGTTTAACAAACTATTTATACTAGGGCAGGACACCTTCACTTTCAATTTATTTTCGATACATTACTTTGATCTTCGATTGAATCTTCACGTTTTAATTAAAAAAGGGTTTCAATTTTTTCCATAACTTTTTTTATCTTATTACAATACAATATTTTTTTATTGCATACATTTATTATGTGTGTAAAATAGCTCCATAGTGTTAATAAAATTAAAATAATTAGGATTTGTTTAAAACTAAACAGTTTTTTCTGTAAAGTTGTCAGCGTGGAATTAGGTAATTTACTAAGGTTGTGATAGATATTATAGTATTTTAGTGTCGATATTTCAATAATTAATGGCACTATCCGTGAGTTGGGTAAAGTGGGAGACATTTAGAGAGCTTTCAAGGTCAGCAGATGGAATAATATATTACCTTTAAATACAAGGGAGCTTAGCTCCTTGGCTCTCCAGTTTAATTATACAGTAATTCCGTGTAACAGGTTATTTAATAAATAATCAAGTGTTGTTAGGCCTACTGGCGCAGCCGGTAAGATTTAGGACAATTCGAGTTTATTAGAAAAAGCTAAATTAGTTATTAGTTCGATATGATTAATCCTCCAGCAATAACTACCGGATAAATTGAAACCATATTTCAAAAATAAATTGGGACAATCTAATCGGCCTTTCGGCATTCACAATCCAAAAAGGGTTCGTAATAATTATATTTTTGGTATTTTATGAAACCCTTTATTCGCTTTCTCATTTCGGGGTCAGAGAGACGGGGCATATTATATCATCGACTTGAAGTATAATTATCTTTATGGTTAATTGTCTAGACTCGAATTAAATTTCTGTGTTAATATCCAAAATACGTTTACTTGGAATATTTTGAATATTGAAGAATAGTTTTGATTGGTTACTCTGCTAAGTAAATAAGGATTATATTACAATGAGGTTTATGAGAATCAATAAATTATTGGAATAATTTAAATGAAGGTTTTCATGTTTTTGTTCTTTGGTAATAATAAAACAAGCGGTGTAGATTTAAATATCAAAGGATTGTATATCTACTGTTGGACCGAGGAAAGTGATAAAATAGACTTTTCCAAGGAGCGGTCAAATTTGTATGTGTGGAAATCCTAACTCATTCAAAAGATATTAATATTATTCGACACATCAAGACTCCAATTTTTGACGTTGTTTATATTAAATTAGTGGTTTAAAAGTAGCATTCACAGACATGTGAATGACAGAAATGTCCGCCGAACTTGTCCGGCAGACAAATCCGCCTGTGAATCCTCGCGCCAGTTAACTTTTGTTGATTTTTATAAAATGAAGAGTCGGTGAAATTATAATATTTATTTAAAAATATACAAAACAATACAAGTAAGTTTAAATACAATTTTACAATGGAGAATCTGACAACGCAGAAACGAGTAGTCTCGTTAACTGGAGGTTGGAGATAAGCGACTTGTGGGACATTTCGGTCCCCTTTATAAGTGATCTCGTTGCTGGGCTCGTGTGCACTAGGTACACGTCCGGGTCCATTGTGGATGATCAGGGAACGGCAAGATAAGGTGTCCGGGTTCATCGTAGTTTTGTTGACACGGCTAGATAAGGTGTAGAGCCGGGTGCGTACTATCTTCGGTTCGAGTATATTCTGGAGTAGGTAACACGCCCAAACCAGATCGAGCCAGCCTGTCCATTTTATCCGGACGGACCCGATCATATCCGAGTGTGATTGTGCTCAACGGGTCGAAAGTTAAGACGATTAAGAAATTAACAGATAAATGATATAATTTTTTTTATTATACGTTTTTTTTCGTTCATTAACAATAGCGCGTCTATTAACAAGCTTAATATTATGTTTCTCCAACTGTGATGTAAACACAACCACACGGCAAGGAATCCAAATTGTGACTAAAATGCTCGCGTATGAGTGGCCGTCGGCGGATCTGTCCGCCAAGCATGCCCGGCTGTGAATTCCCTGCATTATGGAGATACGGTTCTAGGAATATTCACCGCTCACAATTCACCGTGGAAAGTTCACTGCACGCAATAGATAAAATAAAATGTTTGAATGGTGCTAATGATAGTTACTGAATTACATCACTGGCTCAAATGTCCTGAAAGAATCCGGTTTAAGATTTGTTGGATGGTATTTACATCATTCAGAGCAAAACTCAAAACTCGTCTCTTCGGACAGTCATATCCATGAATGGTTCAGTTACCTAATAAACAAATAATTTAAATATAAGCAACACTCAAAACTCATCAAATATCCATGAATGGTTCAGTTACCTAATAAACAAATAATTTAAATATTTGTAAATGTAAATAATTATTATCAAAAATCTCAAATAAAATCATGTTAAAAATAAGAACCTACTCTTCTTTTGTCAATAACCTTCTAATGTATATAATATCAATGACAAATAGGATTTAAACAGTAACTTCAATGTCATGCAATGTGCAGTGTTTTCTAATATATGTATCCTGTGCGTGCAGTCACATCATCTCAGCCCAAAACATTGTAATTTAATTAAGTTTTAATCTGCAGTGCCCTACCAGGTAAATATGTTTTCTGTATATGTACATAATAAGATAAACGCTAGCAAGTAGTATTTGTACAGCGCCCTTGAGGTGATTTTTCACAAAAACGGCGCTATATAAATCATCCAAGTATTATTATTATCATTATTAATAGTAACATGTTAATCAATGAAAATTGTAACCTAATATTACTTAACACTATCCTAATCTAACACTTTCAAATAATGGGAAATAAGCTAACTCTTCGGTGAATTTTCCAACGTGAAATGTGGACGGTGAATGTTCCCCGCGATGAATTTCCACCTTGAATTTTCAGTTGTGTATTAAGAGCGGTGATTATTTCTTCAGCTGTGTATTGTGGGTGGTGAATTATCAGGATATCAAAGAAATACAATATCTTGGCTTTACGCAATCGATATGAGGTGATCGAAATAATCACTATTATTTGTTAACTACTTAAAAAATATGCTTTGTTTATACCACTTTATAAATATAAATAAATATCTACATGTTTCGACAGCAATGCTGTCATCATCAAGTATGTATGAATACTATTATTTGTAACAATTATTATTTTTATAAACAATAATTATTAATCTAAAACACTCATCCAAATTGAAAAAACCTTCCGAGCAAAGATAAATGTCGCCGGCAGGACTCGAACCCGCACCCTTCTAATGTCCGGTCAGATGCTCTACCGTTGAGCTACGTCGGCTTATCGCAAACCCGCCAAGTTAATCAATATATACTAGTGTTCCATTCAATAATTACTGTTTTTTATTATATTTTCACCTGTAAACAACCAACTTTATTAGTTAAAAAGAATAATTTATTAAGTTTTAAAGAACTTTAGTTTATCAATTAATAAATATTTGACAAGTCAAAGCAATTTTCACCAATAAATGTAGACATAATTTGTATCGACGCCATCTATTGAGGGATTTAGCCGTTACAAGCCTTTCTCATACTAATAAAGTTGGTTGTTTACAGGTGAAATATAATAAAACAGTAATTATTGAATGAAACACTAGTATATATTGATTAACTTGGCGGGTTTGCGATAAGCCGACGTAGCTCAACGGTAGAGCATCTGACCGGACATCAGAAGGGTGCAGGTTCGAGTCCCGTCGGCGACATTTATCTTTGCTCGGAAAGGTTTTTTTTCAATTTGGATGAGTGTTTCAGGAGTGTGTTTATAAAAATAATTGTTACCCTTTGCGCTATGCACAAAAATCTTGTCTTAAGTTTTTAAGAACTTTAGTATATCAATTAATAAATATTTGACAAGTCAAAGCGAATTTTCACCAATAGAAATGTAGACTAATTTGTCTCAAGACATGCATCTATTTGAGGGATTTAGCCGTTACAAGCCTCTCTCATACTAATAAAGTTGGTTGTTTACAGGTGAAATATAATAAAAACAGTAATTATTGAATGGAACACTAGTATATTGATTAACTTGGCGGGTTGATAATGACGTAGCTCAACAGTAGAGCATCTGACCGGACATTAGAAGGGTGCGGGTTCGAGTCCTGCCGGCGACATTTATCTTTGCTCGGAAGGTTTTTTCAATTTGGATGAGTGTTTTAGATTAATAATTATTGTTTATAAAAATAATAATTGTTACCCTTTGCACTATGCACAAAAATCTTGTCTTAAGTTTTAAAGAACTTTAGTTTATCAATTACTATTATTTGTATTTACTTATTTTATTATTATCATATTGCACTGCCCTATACACATCTGAGCTGTGGTCGCATTACTCAGCAGGGCAATGGGACAAGTTGAGGGTGTGCTACAACAATGCATACAGGCAACTGCTGCAACTTCCAAGGTTCTGGAGTGCCACGACGATGTTCAATGAAGGGGGAGTCCACTCATTCCCCGCCTTACTTCGCCACCGACTAGCCAGTTTGTGGGGCAGGACAGGGAAGTCAACCAACGCCATTGTGGTGGCTGCATCCGCGTGGCTCAGCTCTCCACTCAATGAGCGATGGATGCCGATGATGCGACTGCCACCCTGAAGACGATCTATTAAATTTAATTTATTTAATCATTGAAGAAGATAATATTAACACATCCCAAATTAACCACGAGACCAAAAAAAAAACAGATAATAAAAAGATTTCAGTCGCATATGTTAATATTATCTTCTTCAATGATTAAATATTACAATGAAGTTTACAAACTTCAATAAGTTATAAAAAATAAATTGAATAAATTTATTTAATTTATTCTATGTTACTATCATCTAAGTTTTTCATTTTATTTTGATGTAATTATCTTTTCACATTTTCTTCTCACATGTTTTAATATTATTATTTTAGCTTTTGTATTTTTATTATTATTTTTTAAATTTATTTTATTGAATTAATTTCTCTTTTTATATTGTATATATTTCATTTGATATGGCAGACTGGGTTTGCACTACCCACCCAGTCCTGCTGGATGAAAAACTCAAATAAATAAATCAAATTTATCAGACTGTGAAAAGTTTCGAATATTTTGTCTAGCAATCTCTATTTAAAACATTTACTTATGGCATTTAAAAAATAAATAAATGGATTTGAGAACTAATGGGCTAGACTAACCATGCAAATTAAGTTTGTAATTTGGTCCCCTATGTTCGTGCGCGACATTTTTTATGCTCCTTAATCTAATCCTTAGAAGATCAATGTTTTGAAGTCTCGCTTTCTACCATGATGTTTGCTTTTACAAAATCGAAAATTTTACTGATTTTTTGTTAATGTTTATGAAGTTAATAACTGGATAGTGATCTTTTTCTGAAAAATTACCTCAAGGGCGCTGTACAAATATTACTTCCTATTCTTTATCTAATTATGTACAAACAGATACAGAAAAACATATTTATCTGGCAGGTCGCTTCAGATGAACACAGTTTTATTAGAAAATTTAAGATATAATTTTCACAGTTGTTATTTTATCCTCCTTTTCTGTTGATATTACACTTATTAGAAGACCGGTGGAACAGGAAGAGTTAGTATTTATTTGAATATATTTATAATTTTCAGGACTGGAGAATATTTATAAAATGACCTTAAAAAGCTTAAGAAGTTTTTGATAGATATTTACGTTTTTTATTTACAGTGTCGCGGGCTGTGGACCCATTTACGCATCGGTGCGTGAAATTTTTTTCTTATCCTATAAGTGACTAGGTGAGTACTAACCAGTGTAGCGTTGAGGCGCCAAAATGTAACGTGATGACCCAAGGGTCGCTAAAAATACAACGTCATCAAACATAACCTTACTATGTTTAGATGCTCAACTCTTATCTCAATATTTGAGGGTGGGATCGATGTATGCAGCACGGGAAGCGGAATGTATATCCTGATACAGAAATGAAACCCTGTTGTTTATAAATCATGAGGTTTAATTGATACACAAGGTGTAACGTTGTCGTTACCTTACAAAATAACAAAATAATAAGGAGGATTAGTACTACAACGAAATATATATAATTAATTAGGATGGCTCTTGTAGACGGCATCTCGACTTCTACACCAGGGAGGTCCACGCTTGTCCCAATGATTGCAGATTCCTCAATACGCCATCCGCCAGATCTGGGACGTCTCACGGCCGCGCCATCCGCCACAGCAAACCTCATCCGTGGAATCCAGTAAATACAAGAATATGGTACCTTTCGCTCCGACGTTATTTCTCGGTCATCATTGGCATGGTTACATTTCTAATCCAGTGCTCCTGCACGCGCAGATGGATTATTGTCCCTCCAAGTCACCATCTATAATTAATTTGACTTCCTACCCACATCGGGTATATGGTTGTTGAAAACGCTCGTTGGCGCAGATGTATAATACAGCACAATTAAAAGAAATAACACTCCTTCCCAAAAACTACCAGCTCTGTCCGCCGTGTCAAGTCACGTCTGAGGCCATCTTGTCTTCGCTCTCCCTTCCCTCCGTCGGATGTCTCCCGTAGATATTTCCTCGAATCTCTTCCGTAGACAATATAAGTGATGCCTTTATAAGCGGGGTCAGTATTTACTTTACACCAGCTAGCCTAGCTCAGTAATTTGTGTGTATATTTCTTCCATTTATGGATATGACTTTCTGAAACGATGAGTATTGTTGAATGCTAGAAGTGCGTTTGGCAAATATGGGAAATGTTTAGGAAAAGTCCTTGTGTGGCAATCTATTGGGGTAAAATAGGGGAACGTTATTTAACATTTACATCAGACAGGTCACAATTTAATTAATTGCGGCTGAAATAGGTTAGAAATAAAGTAATAGGCGTTTTCAAAACTTCCTGATAATAATAATAATAATCGGATGATTTTTATAGCGCCGTTTTTGTGATAATTACCTATACATATTTTACATTACACTGGTCGACAAATTAATAAAAAAAATGTTTGTTCCTTCAATAAAAGCTGAATATTTTGAAGAAGGCTATATTTCTAATATGTAAAAGAATAATAATAAAAATAGTGTCGTACGTACAGTTATTTATTTAAGGGCTTATATAATATGCTATGCAACGTAATAAAATCCCTAGTAGCCTAGTGCTAAGGTAAATTTTATTTAACAATCTTTAAGTATTTATAAGTAATTTTCATTTGTTTGGCAATTGACTTGTGCTTATATCTGTGGAATCTCTTTGAAGTGTCCAGCAGTAATTTACAAGCATTCTTGACTCCATTTTATTGATACCTCTTTTTCATACTGACTACATCTTGATGATGTTCACCATACTTCTCACTTATGCTACCCGAGTTTTCCAAGAAAAAAAACAATTCAGAGTGCAACATTTTTTTAATAGACATGTACCGCTTGTTTTCATAGGGTGTAATTAGATAAGTGAAAATCTTGACGCAGTCTTCGTGTTTTTTGTTTCTCAAGAAATTTCCTACGACAGACTTGAAAGCTGAACATGCAGTTAGTTCTATGGATTTTAACACCGTGGAAAACTATTGATCTTTAAAAATCTCTCTTATTTGCGGTCCTAGAAAGAATTCTTCTTTTATTTTAGCATCACTTATCCTCAGAAACATTCCTTTAATTAGTTTAAACCTAATTTCGTTGGTAGTGTTGGAACCGGTAAAGTTTCGAAAAAAGACATAGACTGCGTAGCCGAAACGATGGATCTAATCAGTATAATCGACATGTTTCTTTTTTGAAACTCCGGATATACGAGTATTAATTAAGCAAAAATAGCAATCACTGATGTGATGGCTCTCTCCAAATCATCGGAATTGCAAAGTGTATTGATTTTTGTGATCCTTTAACCATCCTTCGTGGGAGTTCGCGTGCATCAAACACAGTATATGTGAGGTGCCAATGGTTTATCTCGATCACTCACTTTTCACCTAATATACAGTTTGTATGCTTTTTTAAATCTAGGGAAGTAATTTTTTCCTTTGCGATAATGCGGTAAATTTGTCGTACCTATAACAATATTTCTACACTTTAGGTATTTTTTTTACAGAAACACGTTCAAACACAACTCTCCCTCTAAAAGACGCAACTAAAAATAATAGAATTACACGTTGGTGAAGTGCTCCAGCGTAAATAATTCCAAACAGGATTGCACTGTTATATTACTTTCCCCCAATATTATAATTCATTGCAGTACAAAAATCAGAATCCCTCCAAAACCTGACGTGCTACAAAATATAAGGACATTTTCGAAATCAG
>JAHDVE020008151.1:0-58995 GCA_022606495.2 Halesus radiatus
ATAAACAGCATTAATGTTACCTGCCAGATCAGTATGGTCCAGTACATAAATATGTAGTTACATTTGTATGCAGCGTCACTTTCATCGGTGATACATTTGCAAAGTTTTATGTTATTGACCGATGAGCTGGTGGATGCCATCTGTTAGCCTAAAGTTATAAGTTGCTAAAATAGATTATTCATACATAGTAGTAGTATAGAGATTTTGAAAAAAATGTAGAGCCACCTTGAGGTGATTTTTCTCAAAAACGGCGCTATGCAAATCAACAAAACATTATTATTATCTGCCTAATGAAAACCTAATTATTTATTGCACAGTTTTGTCTACTTCACAGGCTATCAAGAGTGGCAGATATACTCAGTGTCGCCCTGGTGTCGACCACCATTTAAACAGCTTTGGCCATGTCTGGTGATCAGATCTGAATAGCCAGGTACTTCCCAATCTTCCTCTTCCCTATTGCAATCAGCCCCACAATATATCCTATTTGGAGATGCCATGGCCCCACTGGCTTTAGTTGGGAGCAATTCAAGTAATCATCTCATGTTCATTTAACAATATAATATTAAAAAAACGTTATTAAAAATGCTCATGCGGTATTTATATTTTGTTTAAATCTGATATTTTTTTATTCCGCACTGTTTTAAACAGCAATATTTGTGTTGCTAAGAGCTAATATTTGAGACACTGAGCTGTTTGTTAGGGCCACCGCTAGGTCGTATATGACCTATAACGCAGTAGTCTATGCGTTTGACATTGGGTTGGGAGGTTGCGCGTACGATCCCCGAAAACATTTTTGTTTCTTACAATGTGGGCGCTGAAAATATAAACGCTCCATTAGGTAGATGGCCAGACAAATACGCCGCCGTGCGGAATACCGCCAATCGATAAAGGATTTTCTTCTGGATATTCTGTACAAGTAATGGTTGTTTACGCATATAATCCATTAATTCACCTCAACTTGTCACGACTAACTGTAAATAATGTGGTGAACACGACATTACAAAGCGGACCGTATTTATTGTTCTATCTGGGGTAAGTATAATAAATCAGTTTATCACTGTAAAATTCGCCACCGAAAACACTGAAGGCTTGACATGAGAAGATTAGTGTATAATTGACATGACAGGTTTACCCTACCCCTTTCACTCACCTCAAGTATAGTTTTCTTCACAATAATAAAAAAAAACGAAAATACGTGCAGAACTTAAAAATAACTATAAATTCTTTATCGTTTGGCGAGAACGTATTGAAAGGTACTCATCTCTTCGGAAAGTCATATCCATGAATGGTGCAATTTCAGACCTAATTTATATAGCAAAGCTAGCCGGCTAGTACCCACCTAAGGAAATTTACAAAAAAAAAATTGCTTATCAGTCTGCGACATTCTAAATAACAATACGTTTTTGGAAATGTAAATAAGTACAATATTTTTTTTTGCTTACCCAGTCATTCTTTTAAAATCTGTTCCCCAGTCCTAAATTCAATTTTTTAATATAAGTTTTTTTGGTATTTATTTAAAAAAATTAATAAATACCAACTCTTCTTTAGCCACTAATCTTGTAATAAATATGCTGTCAATAACACATGATATTTAAACAGCAACTGAAATATTATGCAATGCGCAGTGTTTTCTAATAATGTGTCATGTGTGTTAAAAAACATACCTTCCAAAGCTAAAATTTTATAAAGCAACGCGCTAATCTGGAGTGACAGGTAAGTATACGAGTATGTGTACCGGACGTATAGGACCCGCCCAAGAAAAACAGTGTAAATATTTAAGCAACGGCACGCAGGGACGCATGACTATTGTGATTTACAAATCCCCTTGATAAAGGGGTTTGGTAGTTTCTCAATGGAGATGTTGTCAATCCGAGCATACTTGACTTATGGCACCAGCTATTATGGTCGGTCTCTGAGGTAGTGGGTGATGACGTCAGCGATTGCTGACTGTAGAAGTCTGTTCTTGTCTGGTAGCGTCAGGTCGAGGTATCCAAGGGAGGAGATGTTGTCCATTCTGCGGCTGAAGTGAAAAAAGGGCACATACCACTATGCGTACGCTATTTATAGCGCTCGCTCCGCGGCCGAACATTATGGGCTGGTATTGGATGTGTTGTGCAATCTCGATTTGGTATTGCATTTGTGGTGCGATACCGGCTCTCGGCTCGGTTTTGCATGTGTTGTGCAATAATTTATATTTGGTAATAAAGTAATATTTATATCTGCTTAAATTAATCTACTCTGTAGACACGTTCGTTAAAATATGTTTGTATCTGTTTGTACACAATAACGATAAACCATAGCAAGTAACTTTTGTACAGCGCCCCTTAGGTGATTTTTGACATAAAACGGCGCTGTACAAATCATTATTATTATTATAGGTGTTCCGAAGTGGGAGGTAATTACAGGAATAAGGGAGAGGTATTTCTCGCTCCCCACTTCTGTCACCCCCTTTGATTTATTCATCTTTCCATTCCATTCTGTTTCATTCAAACAAACACGCCAACGTTTTGCGTATATGGGCAGAAAACATATTATCCAATAAGTTGTTGTACATATTCAAAACATAACTTTGAAATATGAATTTAATTTTGCTTTTCCTGCCTCGATATATTCAAGTAAGGTAAGCTATCTGATATTTACTTTGTAAGTATTTAATTAATTGGTACGGGTGAATTTTCGCATAGTTGTTTCGGGCTGAATCCCGTAGGAGAAGATAACAGAAGGGGAGGATGTTGAATTAAGATTAATATTATTTAAGGGTAGAATAAGATGTTCAATTGTTTTGTTGACAAAAATATCGATATGTAGGCAAACCAATTTTCAAAAATAAATTAATTTTGAATGTATTTGAGCACGTCGATTGTGTTTCAAGTTGGTTCGAAATAGTTTGGAACACCTGCCCGCAGTCCCCTTCTATCCCCACAGTGGTCCCATGATTACAGCACAAGTAAGAATCTCTGATCTACTAGCTAGAATACGCTGGCTTTTCACAAATATTCCATAAACTAAAGTAGGGGCAAAAGAATGGTTAAGCTCAATTGATTATTTGATGACAGATATTGCTAAACCTGGTAAAACCCAAAACTAAATTGAGCCCGTTTAGCCAAATAATATTTTCTGGTTAGGTTTCCATGACAACCTTTCTACTTGCATTACCAATTTTGATATATTGATTTTATCATCGTGCCTGTGAATACCAATGCGATAAACTTTTCTGAGAACATTGATAAATGGTTGATTTTCCATCTTGATTTAGCTATTTCCAATCCTACCCGGCAGCTCGAAAACAATAAAAATAATTGTAAACTAAATAATTGTAATAAAAATAAAGTAAACTTGTGTTTTGGAAGGAGGTGAAAAGGTCACGGAATGGTCCAAAAAGAAGTGATTAAATCGAAAGATGGAAATATGTTGATGAATGAGAAAGAAATAAAAGAGAGTTGGATGAAATACTTCGAAGAGGTCTTCGAAAGCAACCCGAGTGATAGTGATTCCAGGGGCGAGTCAGGTATGAATGACGATGGGGTGAATATTCCCAAAATCAGCATGGATGAAATTAAAAGATCAATTAGATGTATGAAGAATGGTAAGGCTGTTGGTTTTGACAATATTTCTGCTGAATACTTTAAAGGAGATAGCCGTATAATTCTCACATGGTTATGCAAACTTTTTAACCAGTGCTTAGAGGAGGGTTACACCCCATTAGATTGGAGAAAGGCTGTGATCATGCCTCTATACAAAGGTAAAGGGTCACGCATGGAATGTGGAAAACACAAGGCTATTAGCCTGCTAAGTTCAGTTGGTAAGCTGTATGGTAGGATATTGATTGAAAGGGTACAAATGAAAACGAAGGATAAAATATGGGATGTGCAAGGTGCATTTATGAGTGGAAGGGGGTGCATCGATCAGATTTTCTCGTTGGGTATGTTCACAGAGAAGTTTCTGGCAACAAAACAGAAACTTTTCTGTGCTTTTGTAGATCTACAAAAAGCATACGACAGAGTTGACAGAAAAAGTTATGGAAGGTGTTGTCTAAATATGGTGTGAATACAAATCTTATACAGGCAATCGCATCGCTGTACGAGGGAAGCGTTGCATGTGTTAGGGCAAACGGTGATTTTACGGGGTGGTTTGACATCACAAAGGGTGTTAAGCAAGGCTGCGTAATGTCACCATGGTTATTCAATCTATACATGGATAATTGTATGCAAGAATTGAAAGAGGTGGGCTTGGCCGCAAAAATGAGTGGTCTGCAAGTATGTTGCCTGTTGTATGCTGATGATGCGGTGCTGATTGCTAACAGTATGGAAGATCTACAGTCCCTCGTATCTAGGATGAACGAAGTATGTCTGATGAATGAGCTAATGATGAATGTAAATAAGTCCAAAGTCATGGTGTTTGAAAGAGAGAGTACGAAAACAGTATGCAATATAGTTGTGAATGATGAATACTTGGAGCAGGTTGATGAGTTTGTGTATTTGGGAAGTATGTTTACGAGAGATGGAAAGACTGATAGGGATATTGAAAGAAGGGTGAATGCAGGAAACTCCATTAACAGAGGACTGAACGCGGTTGGCGCAAACAAAAAGTTGTCCAAGGAAGCGAAGCTAGCAGTCCACAATGGAGTGCTGATACCAACCTTGATGTATGGTAGTGAGGCATGGAACTGGCAGAGAAAGGATGAAAGTAGACTGAATGCTGTAGAAATGAGATCTCTGAGACGAATGTGTTGTAAAACCATGTATGATCGAGTGAGATTCGTAAATGCAAGTCTGATTTAAGCGTAGTGAGCAAGATTAAGAAAGGGACGCTTAGATGGTTTGGGCATGTAGAGCAAATGAACGAAGAGAGGAGTGTAAGGAGAATATATGATGCGAATGTGAATGGAAGAAGAAGCCGGGGAAGTTTACAAATCAACACGGAATCCTAAAGATTATACAAAATTTTATGAATTAAGATCAAATACTAAAATAATGTGAAAATTATGTTACAAAAAGTGCATTGAAAACTGTAAAGAATTGGCTTTTACCAATCCCCAGAATACTTGCATTTATAAATTTTCAAACATGCTTAATAACGATGACTCTGGTATTCCCTCTAACATGTATCTAGATAAGAAAATGGCCGATAATCCTCAAGAAGTTGTTAATCTATTTGCCGAATTCTTCAGCATAGTCTATGATACTAAAAACGACTCTCCTTTGCTGGACGCTTCTACAACTAATAATTACATTAAGATCGATTTTAATCAATGTATATTTGAAAAAAAGTGATATTAGAACTAAATTCAAATCCTTAAATCTTAACAAATCAGCTGGTCCCGATAACATACCTCCAATCTTTTTTATTTAAATGTTTATCAGTCTTGACTTATCCTCTTACTAAACTTTTTAACTTGCCTCTAAAAATTGGCACCTTTCTGAAGAAATGGAAAACGGGCTTTCTGTCTCCAATCTTCAAGAAAGGAAATAAATCTGATATTTCCAACTATAGACCTATATGTATTCAGTCATCAATTCTTGAGTTTGCTCTGCTTACCAAACTCTCGCCTGAAATTAATAAAGTAATTTCACACCTACAACACGGTTTCATGGCAAAAAAATTGACTTTTACAAACTTTATGATTTATGAGGAACACTTATTCAAAACTATGCACAAGCGTCTCCAAACAGACGTAGTGTACACAGATTTTAGTAAGGCATTCGACAAAGTCTCACATAAAATTCTCATACATAAATTAAGTACTCTTGGAATAACCGGGAATATTTTGAGATGGTTTGAATGTTATCTACACAAAAGAAAAATATCGGTTAAACTCTATTCACACTTTTCATACCAGTTTGAAATATTCAGTGACATTCCACAGGGGTCACATTTGGGACCAGTATTGTTTTCATGTTTATCAACGACATAACTACTATTAGTAGTTATGATACTCCTATTCGCTGATGATCTTAAAATTTACAAAACTATTACTAATATCAATGACTGTTACGTATTGCAGTTGAATATTGAGAGGCTACAAGAGTGGTGCATTCGTAATGAACTGTTTCTCAATATTGAAAAATGTCAAACTATAACTTTTGTTCGAATTAATAATCCCATCACGTATCAATATAGCAAAAAGGGTTGAGCAAATAAAATACCTTGGTATAATTTTTGAAAGCCAACTAACTTTTGTTCCCCACATTCACTGTTCACTGGATTGGTAAGAGGCAATTTAGAGTATAATTCGACAATCTGGGCTCCATTTTATAAGATTCACCAACAAAAAATTGAGAGAGTGCAGCATAAATTTCTTCGATTTATTAATTACAAGTTAGGTATTCCAATAGAAAATCTTAAATATACATTTTTAATGAACCTACTTAACTTAACTGATTTATCATCTAGGCGCACAGTGAGCGATTTAGTACGTCTCTTAAAAATAGTAAAAGGCAGATTGGACGCCCTGGATTTAACGAGCTTTATTATCCTGCGTATACCTAGCCGTAACACCAGATAACAATCCAGCGTCTTCAAATAATTATTTAGAGAACTCTCCTATTTAAAGATTGCATAGACTTGGTAATGAGTTCAGTTCAATTGATGTTTACCGTTACAACACTGTGTCTAAACTAAAAATCAGTTTATTTGAACGTTTTTATTAAATTTATTAAGTTTTTTTTTTCATGTGCATCGTTTCTTATTGTTATTTTTATTATGTTATGTTTCTGTAAAATACCCAACCAGGCATAATAAAGGTTTGCTGTTTTATAAACACGTATATTATAAACTGTTCATGTTTCAGGGCGCGCCCCTACATCGTAGATGGAGAATTTACCTCAGGCTACTGTAGCATAAGTGTTAAATATGTTATTTTTATTTAATTTAATGTTTATTTATGTTTTTATATTATATTTCTACAGCGTGTGATTTTTTATCCTTAAAATGTATTCTTTTTATATGGCAGAGTATTGCACTCACCGCTCATCTGCTGAAATAAACATTATTATTATTATTATTATTTACAACGTTATAGTAATTATAAATCTACTGCTACTTAGTTTTTTTTTTCATTTGCATCTTTTCTTTGTTATAGTTTTTATGTTACGTTTCTGTGAAACATATAATCAGGCATAATAAAGGTTTGCTGTTTTATAAACACGTATATTATAAACTGTTAATGTTTTACAACGTCATAGTAATTATAAATCTACTGCCTTTATTACCCACCTATTGCGCTGAAACTAGCTACTTACATAGTATTTACCTTCTCACTTCTTTTATAATTATGTTATTATATTATGCACTTAACTACTTCTTATACTATTTTGTATAACCTACTGTTATAACGTAACCACAGGTTAAACTATTATTCATTGCGATAATTACTCTGAAACTACATACTTCTTTTACACTTTATTTATTATTTTATGTGTAAATTATTGTACTCCCTAGTAAAACTATTTGACAAATCTATCAATATATAAAAAACTTCTAGGCGTGAATAAATAAATAAAGGAGACTAGATTATCATTTGGATCCCTTTTAGACGTCGTAATCAGACATGATTGGATCTTTGAAACATTAAATTCGACAAGGTTATCCTTACCCCGAGAGGAGACCCTCTCGAGGTAACCGTCCATTCTCTATTTCAAAGCCCTCGGAGCCGATGAAGTTTGTGTGCCCTTTGGGGGCTTGTCAAACAAAAAGCTATCATGAACTGTACTGTCATCCGCGTAACAATGGATTGGTGCACATGTCAAGAGGTCATTGATGTGCAACAAAAATAATGACGGCGACAAAACCGATCCTTGTGGGATGCCAACATTTGTTGAATTCGAGGAAGAGATGAATCCATCACCTACCGTCTGAATCGATCTCTCCCTCAAAAAGTCGGAAATCCACATACACAAGGGTACGGGTCTAGTCCGTAAGAAGGCAGTTTGTTGACAATTCCTCGGTGCCAAAAGAGGACAAGGGCCTTAGAAATGTCCAGTCAGACCATTTGAATCTCACCGTAATGTTCCAGGCATCGCCCCCAAACATGTGTCACATACGCGAGAAGATCACCTCACGAGCGGTTCCACCGGAATCCGTACTGACGATCGTTAATAATTTTGTTCTTCTCGAGGTATGTGAGCAGTTTGTCGTTGATCACACGTTCCATCACCTTGGAGGGTATTTATGTGATCGCTATGAGGCGGTAGTTGGCGGGGTTGGAGCGATTACCTATCTTAGGTATGGGATTAATGACCGCTTTTTTCCAACCAGAGGGCACAGAGCCATATTTCAGGTAAATTTTAAAGAGCTTTATCAAAATTGCAATTTCTGCAGCACACCTCTGCAATACCAGGGCAGGTATTCCGTCAGGCCCACTAGCTTTATTAACACCGAGCCCCCATAAGACGTTGAGTACATACCGATGCCGGATCCTCTGCTTTTTCACATAGAAACCGCAGTGAGGAACCGACGGCGGGATGGCACCCCGGTCATCGAGGGCCGAGTTTTCCGCAAACATTTTCCCTAAAAAGTTGGCCTTTTCGGTGGCGGTGTTGCTAGTGAACCGTCGGGTTTGGTAAGAGGCGACAGACTGGATTTGCAGAAAAAAATGTTTCTATGATTAAAACATAAAAAAATCTGTCTAGACTAGTCAAAAAATTACTTAAAGTTAGGTCAATCAATAGATGCAATCATTCTCCGAGTAAGACGTTAAAATCTTTGCTTCGAAAAAATATTATTATCAGACACCTATAGCAAAAATACACATTACATTATGTTATGTAACAAAGTTCGCTATAATTTAATAGGAGAATTTAGTCGTTTGTAAAATACATCAAGCCGCTCGTAGCTAGTTTCGCGCTCCGATACCATCGGCGCCACTTCCGCCCGCCAGCCCGCGAGCCCGCTCGTGGAGCGGCCATTGGCGGCCATTCTTACGAGACCGGCGATACAATCCAGAGCTGCGTACAACTTGCCCTTGGACACGTGGCCGCCCTGCGTGGTTTCTGGCGTCATCTTGCCTTCCATGCATTTAGTATATTGTAAACTCATTGTATTTGCAAAAACCTAATTAGTAATGTGAGTGATCAGTGCATTAACTTCCCGTGAGTCTGTGCGGGACTTAGCGTTCGTCGACGTCACCTTTTGCGATGGAGCCGCGTGCTGACAGACACCGATCGAACTGTATAAGCTGTAACTATTTCCTCTTTATATGTGCTGTAAATCATTGTTTAAAGTAAATTGTCCGATTTTAGACTCACCAGAGAGAGAGAGACAGATATTTGAACCTCAGATAGGTTATGTACTGCCCATTGTTATTGTATCCCCGTATGTATTTCCTGTGACTGCCATTCCGTAAAAAAAACCCTGTCTAGAAAGCTCATCCTTTTTCTTTGGTAGATACCTTTTTTCACTGAGCCCGGAATGAAGCATGACTCACAACTGCAGAAGAGGGGTAACCTGTTCAAACCGCTGAGCTATCCAGGTAAGCTTGGAGTCGGGCACCCTTTGCCCGGCCTCCAGGTGAGTTTAACCTAACTTGCTACTTTTACA
The DNA here is from genome assembly GCA_022606495.2 of Halesus radiatus. NCBI lineage: Eukaryota > Metazoa > Arthropoda > Insecta > Trichoptera > Limnephilidae > Halesus > Halesus radiatus. The sequence continues at coordinate 9,538 of JAHDVE020008151.1, forward strand.
CTGTCGCTCCAACGTGCTTTAACTGCCCTTTATTACACCGACGGCCAACTTGGGGCCTTCTTTTATACTGACGCTACATCGTGGGGCCTGTACTTTTACACTGGCGGCCAACGTGGATGGTATCTAGTCCCCTCTATTACAATTATGCCAAATTACTCAGAATATCTAAATAACTAACCATCACGCCATTTCCCGGCAGGGTAAGAGGGAACACACAACGTGTCTGTGTCGTCAAGCTCCTTGCTTCATTCAAATTCATATATCGTTTCATACATGCGCCTCTATTATTCTGAGTCTTCACATAACCCGACTCAAGTATTTAATACTAACAATAGTAATAATAATATTAATTTATTTGATAAACACATTATTTAACAACAAAATGTAAGAAACCTTTGACTGCCCAACTGGGAACAAATCCCATTTTAGGACTTCAAATTGACCAGTTTAGTTCATATTAAGTGCACAAAAATAGAAGGTAAAAAATCCAGTATTGACATAGTATGGTAATATAATATATCTAGAAAAAAGCATAATAATTAAGTGTAAAGAAATGTGAAGAATAGTATAGATAAAAATAATTGTGTAATTTATTCATTTAATCATACCATGTTTTCCTTGGGCGTCATTGTTTTAATAACTTTCGCGTCATATATTCTCTTTATACTCCTTTTTGCGTTCATCCGCTCTAGATGGCCAAACCATTTAAGCGTCCCTCTCTTAATCTTTACCAATTCAAAATCATCCAGAAAGGCAGAAGAGGAGAAAAATGACAACATAGAAGGTGATTTTACTGTATCTGTACTCGTACATGCATTGCGGACTAGAGGTAAATAACTAGAGGTAATAATTTGTTCGACAAAACAACACAAAATTATAATAAAGATCTCCAGTGAAAAATATAACGGCTTTAAAAATATATATTCACATAGATCAGCTAACGCCGATTCTGAATATATACTTTTATTATACATAATTATACGTGGAATTTATAAATCGTTATTAAAAAATAAATAACACCTTGCTATGTTGGTACCATTGCATTTGGAACATTTGAAGTCACGTGTGTATTCTGTTTTTGGGTTAGTATGGAATTTTTTTTTATTTTTCGTTTTTGTTTTAGCGTAATTTTAGATTAATTTAAGTGACTTTAAGCTCTATAATTGTTGTTCAATATAACAAAAAAAAACTATTATTAATAACAGAAATTAGAGTACTCATGAGCAAACCAATTATAAATGCGGACATCATGATAATGTTAAAGCTCAATACTATTATTATTCTTCGAGTTTGAGGTACATAATTTTATTACTTGTGTTTAGTTATGGTTTAACATTAATATAATATAAAATTACATACGGTAAAGCTCATCCTTGTTTTGACATTTAACATTCTAACCCAAAATTGATCACAACCGACCAGCCATAGATTTCGAGCGTTTTGGTGGGCTTTAAAAAATTGAAATTTATAAAATTATTTTAACTATGAATGCTAACTTTGGAAAAAAACGGAAATATACTGGTGTTTAAATTGGAACGTAACTATTGATAAAAAAAATTGGACTGGAGTTCCTTATTACGCAATTCCTCCATAATTTAAAAATATAAGGCTGTACTTTCATTTTTAACCTCCCCGATTTGCCGGACACAAAAATAATTTCAACAAAATTAACGTACTAGCTGATCGCGACGACGTTACTTTCCATACTAGTAGGCCGAGAGGATGGAACGTCTTACACTTCTATCGTTTCCCACTCTCTCTCCCTGATTTCTCACATACGTTTATCTTCTGATGTGCAGGTGCTTAAATTGGTGTGAAATTTCTGAAATGCATACGTTGAAAATGTATCAGATTGAAGTCCCATTATAGGGTTAAAATGATTCGGTCTAAATTTAGCAGGTAAAGAAAATATTCTTAACAACATGTGCTATTTTAGATTTCAAACTCTATCCCTAAATACAATATATGTTGTAAAGAAAATCTCCAAAAAAGTGTCACTATCCGGAAGGATAAGAAGATATATGATTCCAGAATTCTGTAAAACCGTCATTGTTCCTGATATTAATTATTGTAGTAGTATTTTATTTTTATCAAAAGGGGAGGATTTTAGAAAACTAGCGATTTTGAAAAATAAAAAAAATTGGTAAGGGATCCAAACATACTGTCTTATAAGCAATTTATGTACTTAAATGTCATAGTTTTTCTCTTTAAAGTGTTTAACGGCCAAAAAGATTCTGAATTCTTGAAAAAAAATAATAAATATCAACACAGACATAATCACTCTATAGGAAGAAGAAATGAAATAAGTCTTCCCCTTCGAAAGAAAACAACATCGTAAAACTAATTAATATATAGAACTATGAGAAGATTTTCCAAGAAATTCCGGCCAATATAAAAGAAGTGGAAAATGTTTTGAAATTTAAGAAGGCAGTGACAAAATATGTAAAGTGCAATTTAGAATGTCGTAATTTTTAAATTTTGATTTGTAATTCTTAATTGTACTCGTATGTAAATATTATGTTCACATTAGACTACATGTAACCAATGAACATGTGTTATATTTTATGTTAAATAAATAAATACACGAATACACAGTAAGATTACCCCAAGAATTGATATTGTCCGGATGTTATTAACAGGAAGGTTTGCGAGCGAAAATAAGGGCTTACAATGAAAGCCTTTATTATCGCTACTTTAGTAATGGCTAATCTATGACCCGCGGGTCAGAGATAAACCAAAGCAGGTTTTTTAAGTGACCTACTTGTTGATTTAAAAAAAAACTTATTTTTATCATAAAAGGAAGAACCGACACACAAAAATGTTTAAAAAAATAAAGTATTTATATCTAATGACGAATTCATAAAAAAATATTTCCAAGAGGACATTGGTTAGCTGATTTTCTATTGTATCACTGCACCCGTGTATGACGTACAATGGTCGTAAAACGTCGTGTTTCTTCATTTTATCGCGAAACGTGTACGACTCATAACTTGACGCCAATACATACTCGTATTCGTTGCATCGTAGATCGGGGAGTTGTACCAGCTCGGGGATGTACCAGTACGAAGTAATTGGAAGACTTATCGTACACGTCTACAAATGCTTAATAATTCAACATTATCATCTATTTTTTATTTTTTATTATTATGGTTTCTCATCTATATATTGTTATGGTTTTAAGCTGGAAACATGTTTATTTATAACCGAAATATAAAATTTTTGCAGTACACGTGCAATACCAAGCTGAGAGGCAGTATTTCACAAGACGTGCAATACAGGCACATAATGTTCGGCCTCGTCGCGCGCTCTATCTCCTCTCTTGGATATCTCGACCTGCGGTTATCGGACAAGAACAGTCTTCTACAGCGGGCAACCACTGACGTCACCACCCGCTACCTCAGAGACCGACCATACTGGTTGGCGCCATAAGCCAAGTACGCTCGGAGCGACAACATCTCCATTGGGAAACTATCAAATGCCTTTCTCAAGGGGATTCGCAAATCACAATAATCGTGCGTCCCTGTATGTCGGTGCCTAAATATTAACTACACGTCTCACACAACAAACCTAACCCCACTTTTGAAATATTCGATATTTTTGTCCATTCCGGAGAATTTGACTATTTTTGGAGCCAGTTCTATTTGGAAATAAAGAAAAAAAAATGGATTTGTAGGAGATATGGCTGTGTTTTAGGTGTGGTCTCCCACCATTTATACTTCTGAAATTTTCTAGCCAACCCCCCCTCTATTTTAATTCACGGTATCACCCCATTTGTGCCAATTTATTGACGTGAATCATTATTTATCGCACTTGCCAAAGAGTAGTTTTTAACCATCATCCCTCCCCCTTTCCAAGAGACGGCACTAACTTATATATACGCCATAAGCTACTAATAATAAAAATAATGAACAAAATTTGAACCACTTCTCAAAAAGGTTCGCCATCACTGGGTCTTACATAATTTATCTTTATTGCGTCCAAAGCTAGAAAAAAATCGCTTAGGATGTTAATATCTGTGTATATTAATAGACTATCTAGAAATAGTCCTTACCACGCTCTTGTTTCTGGTGACAGAGTCCGCAGCTTCCGTAGGGATGATTGTGATCTCCTTCAGGTCTATCTTCCACAGCAAACACGCCAGCTTCTGCTCGTATCTGTAGTGCCTGGGGAAATAATTACATTTTCATTAGCTTGTCAATACGATATCAATATGGATTTAATAACAAGTATGGTAGTACGAGGGAACTGTGGATAGGTATGTAAGAGAGAGAGAAATTGGATAGGATGGATGAGTGGTGGAAGAGTAATAATATGAAAGGGACGCACACGGAGATAGATTCGGGACCATTTTACTCAGATGCAACATAGGACAGAGCTTACAACATACTGTGTCCACATTCTTGGCATGACCTTCCATTTGGTTTGCTGTCGGAAAGTAACTTTCAATATATATATATATTTTTTCATCTTTTAGAAAACTTTAACAAAATTTAAAGCGCCCTTTAGGTGATTTTATCACAAAACGGCGCTATGTTAAGTTACATAATTACTATTGAACAATGTTACTACGTTTACTATACTAACTACTAATTCTGTTATTCTACGTTTTAACGGGGAGAGGGACGTCGGAGAGTTATTATTTATTAATTCAAAATAATGATAATATTATTGTGCAATACGATAAACATAGTGTTTTTAAAGAGAAAAATATTAATTACTTTTTTTTTTTAAATTTGCATGGGCTTAGCATTTATCAAAATATAATCAGAAATATTACACATTTCTGACCGTTCTACGCATGTTTCACAAAAACATTTAAAAAGTTGAATATTCTTAAAAAATGCTGTGAAGGTTTTTCTGTAACTTGTCTATGAGATAAATTTAAAAAAAGAACAGTGAGTGGTTTAATTTTTTTATGAACACTATGTAACTTTAATTTAAAAAAATGTTGTAATGTGGATTACAAATTTTTGGTTATGTTTATTTACAAAAACGCAACGATAAAATATTAAAAATACTTTTCTCCACCATAAAAATCGTATTTTAAGGCTTTGTTCTGGTATTTGTTATGATTTTGGAAAACATATTTCTCTTGAGATTTTTGGTGTATCTTAAATATGTCGTGTTTTATTAATATTTATAGAAATGTTATAAAATATTTATAAAATGCTAAGCCTATATAAATTTATAAAATATTTAATAATTATTAATTGATAAACTAAAGTTCTTAAAAACTTAAGACAAGATTTTTGTGCATAGCGCAAAGGGTAACAATTATTATTTTTATAAACAATAATTATTAATCTAAAACACTCATCCAAATTGAAAAAAAACCTTCCGAGCAAAGATAAATGTCGCCGGCAGGACTCGAACCCGCACCCTTCTAATGTCCGGTTAGATGCTCTACCGTTGAGCTACGTCGGCTTATGCAAAACTACGCCAAGTTAATCAATATATACTAGTGTTCCATTCAATATGTTTTTTTATTATATTTCCTGTAAACAACCAACTTTATTAATATGAGAGAGGCTTGTAACGGCTAAATCCCTCAAATAGATGGCGTCGAGACAAATTATGTCTACATTTTATTGGTGAAAATTGCTTTGACTTGTCAAATATTTATTAATTGATAAGCTAAAGTTCTTTAAAACTTAAGACAAGATTTTTGTGCATAGTGCAAAGGGTAACAATTATTATTTTTATAAACAATAATTGTTAATCTAAAACACTCATCCAAATTGAAAAAACCTTCCGAGCAAAGATAAATGTCGCCGGCAGGACTCGAACCCACACCCTTCTAATATCGGTCAGATGCTCTACCATTGAGCTACGTCGGCTTATCGCAAACCCGCCAAGTTAATCAATATATACTAATGTTCCATTCAATAATTACTGTTTGCGTATATTTTCTATATTAAAGAGGTAATTTTTTTTTGAAACATCCTGACCGGATATTAAGAGGGTGCGGTTCGAGTCCCTGCCGTACGACATTTATCTTTGCTCGGTTTTTCAATTTGGATGAGTGTTTTAATAATTTATTGTTTATAAAAATATTTAATAATTATTTTTCTATTTAAAAACATTATGTTTATCGTATGGCGTAATAATACTATCATTATTTTGAATTAATAAATAATAACTCTCCGACGTCCCTCTCGCCCTTAACACAAATCAATTTTATTTTGAATGTCTCCACAAAAGCGATGCACTGATTTAAAATAAAAAAATATTTATGTAATATATATTTTTTTTTATTTTTTATTTTTTTTTTTATTTATTTTTTTTTTTTAATAAGAACACATTGTTTTATTATTATTTCTTATTTCCGAAGTTCTGTTAAATTCCATTTTTTTGGCTTTAGTAGAAAATATTATAAATAAAATAAGTAATATAATAGAAAAATATTTGAGATTGCGCAACCCTGTTCAATGAAAATATATAAAAATGCTGACAAGAAAAATTGTCTTTATCATTTGGTAAGTTCTGCTAAATTGTTCCGGGCTGCGGTCTGAAGGGTTAAAATTGTTCAGATAATAGCCGACCTCCGATAAGAAAGGGAAGAAGGAGAAGAGAAGATTATGAAAGTTTCTCTTGCAGTAGAGATACATTTTTTAATGTGATTGAAATTCGTTAGTGATCAAATTTGAAAATGATGATCTTTATTGTATGGTTATGTATTTTTTTTTTTTTTTAATTTAATTTATTCAAAAAAAGATACATAATTAATAATTAAACAAGGTTACAATATTTTTCAAAAGTTCAATATTTATATAAGATGTACCCCTATAATTAAGCTGAGCTTGTGTGTATGGGGGTGTGTTATTTTTTTGTTCTTTGTTTATTTCTATGTTATATTATTCAGTGTATATTTTCAGTGTGTTTTTTAAGTTGTGTTTTAATTTTTTTTAAATCATTATTAATGTTTCTAATTTTTTCTGGTAATGAATTAAAAAATTTAACTCCAAGATATTTATAATTAAATTGTCCCATTGTTTTTTGCATTTTGGAATTGGAAGAAATGATGTTTGTCTAAGATTTCTATTATTTTTAAATGGTGCAGTTTTGTTTAGAATATTATCTTTATAAATTTGCAAAGTTACATGATAGAAATATAATTCTTTTAATTTTCTGACTTTGAATTCTTTAAATAGAAGATCTGACGAGTATGGGTATGGCTTGTTTAGAATTGTTTTTATTATTAATTTTTGTGTTATGTAAAGAAGTTGCGTGTGATTTTTATAAGTTCCACCCCATCCCACAATGCCATATTGTATTATTGATTGGCAGAAAGCAAAGTACGTCATTCTAAGTAATTCTTTGTTTAGAATATGTCTTAAACATCTGAAGATGTATATTAGTTTCCTTATTCTGTCTTTGAGTAAGTTTATGTGAGGGGACCATTTTAGGCATTGGTCTATTGTTATGCCTAAGTATTTAATTTCGCTCTTGCTTTCTATAGCTAAACATGATATATTGCAATTATGTTGTTGTGTATATATTCTAGAATAAAATTATATATTCTAGAATAGAATTAAAATAATAGATAAAAATATTTATTTCTTCAGGTGTTTGTTTTTTTGTGCAAAATGGGATATAATAAGTTTTTTTTTAATTCAACGTTAGCAAGTTTATGTCACACCACATTTTCAGTTGATTGATATCCGTGTTAGCTATATCGTTTAGTTCAGTTCATGTATTTGCTTTCAATAATAATACTGTGTCATCTGCGTAAGATATAATCTCTCCATGTTTAGAGACATTAAAAATATCATTTACATATATGATAAATAGGAAAGGGCCTAAAACTGTGCCTTGTGGTATAGAGAAATCACTGTATTCTGAGTCACTTGTTTGATTAAATAATTTCACTTCTTGAGGTATTTTATTTAAGTAACTGATAAACCATGATAGTATTTTTCCATTTATTCCGATTAATTTTAATTTATTTATTAGTTTTTCGTGTGATATACTGTCGAAGGCTTTTTTTAGATCTATGAATATTCCAAGACATTTTTATTAGAATCTAGGGCGGTATATAGGTAATTTGTTAATTTTGCAATTGCATCTTGAGTGCTTGTGTTTCTTTTGAATCCAAATTGATTACAATTTATTATTTTATTTTCTTCTAAGAATGTCCAGACTGTTTTTTTTACAATTTTTTCGTATATCTTTGATATATTTGATAATAGTGATATTGGGCGATAATTTTGTGGATCTTTACGGCATTCTGTTTTATGGATAGGAGTGATAATTGCTTTTTTATAATTATTTGGAAAAATACCACTTGTTAGACTTTGATTTATTATATGCGTTATGGGGCGTACTAGATAGAGTTTCATTAAATTTAGTGTTTTAACCTCTATGTTGTCAAATCCGGGGGCAGACCCTCCCTTTAGTTCAGAAATAGTTTTTTCAACGTCTGATTCTACTACCGGGTAGAAGGTATTATATTGATATTGGGTTGCATCTTTTGTATTCGTTATATGATGGTTAGATGCGTTAATGGAGTTAGCTAGGTTTTTGCCAACATTTACAAAATAGTTATTTAGGATATTGCAGCATTTTTTAGTGTCTTTTTGTACATTATATGTTTTATTTCCATCCGTGATTTCAGATATTTGCTTGTATTTTTTTTGTTTGTTTATTATCTCGTTAATTGTTGACCAAATTTTTTTATTATTGTCTTTAGCTTCTGTTATACTTTTAGAGTAATGGTTGTTTTTTGTATTTCTGATTAAAGTAATTAGTATATTTTTATATCTTTTATAATACGATATTAATTTAATATTGGCTGACGGCCTTTGTGTTCTTTTATATAAGTTTTTTTTTTCTAACGGCTTTAATTAATCCGTTTGTAATCCAGGGTGTTATTTTTCTTGTTTTTGAGTTGGGAGTGATTTCTTTTATATTTGTCGCCTTTTTTATATGTTTAGATAATATATTTTCAAAGAATAGGGCACTTTGGTTGGCGCATTTCTTGTTTAAAACGTCTTCCCATTTTGCAATTTTCAGTGATTTTTCTAATAAATTATAATCTATTTGGGAATATGAATAGTTTAATTTTGGTTTTTGGTTAATTTTTTCATTTGTCGCGTATAGTATATTTAATAATGTTCTTAAGTTCTGCAAGTATTTTAGTTTTTATTATTTTGACAGCTGTTTCGGCGTTCAAGGCCGTTTTCAAGCTGCGGTTAATCGACACCGTGACGACTTATTTATATGATTTTATTTACTCCCACCCAATTCTAATTAATAAACGAACGAATGAACCTAATATAACATTAATTAATAGAGTAAGGTAATTGTTTATTCACCATTTCTCAGTGTGTTCACATTACGAAAATAAATTAACACATTTAAATAAATCAATTAAGAAAATATTGTCATTTAAATTAACTAAATCGGTTTTAATATTTTTAATTAACTTTTCATTTAAATTAACTAAACCGATAATAAATCAATGTTTTTAAAAACCCGTCCAAATTAGAATTGGCTGGGAGAAATTAAAATCATATAAATAAGTAGTCGCAATGTGGATTGCCAAACAGCTGTAACAATAATAAAAACTAGCAGAACATAATAATAACATTATTAAATTTGTTGAAAAAATTAATGGAGTTCTATGAATTAAACACAAAAAACAATTAATAACGATGTAATGTCCATGACAAACTACTAAAGTAGATCGATCTATGTAAAGCAGAAAAAACGTGCTAAAGAGAAAAGCCCTATTTTTCAAGTACTAATAAATTAATCGTTGAAAATGAAGCGAAAGATACCAATCTAGTGGAAAACGATACCCCTTGGGATATTTGGCATAAGTACAGTTCTTTCGGTAGTCTTTTCAATGGTGTGTTCCCAAAGGCACTTTGCGTAATTTTGTCATTACGAAATCAATTCAGAATAACGGGACGCTGGCACACTCAACGGTACTTCCCGTGTCGATGTTTTAAACATAAAAGTAAATACATTCCGGAAGTTGTCAACTCGGTGAAACTTAAGAACTGCAATATCTCAGAGCTTGGTCCGCATTCAAAATAGAACTGATATTTCCATCACTGATATTGCCCTCGTTTCGATCGATTGTTCGGAAACTACTCTAATTTATCACAATTTGTTCGCTAAATTTATTTCAATCTATACATGTTGTTTGAGAGTAAATAAAATAAAATAATCTACAGTATGTTTGCGGTACGTGCCAGAGTGGAGATACTCTTGTGAAACATCACCAAACAAAATTGATCCGTTGTTCGAAATGGATTTATTCATATTTAGTGACTAGATTTGCATTACCTGGTCCTTTCTTACCCCCCTCTTCCCATATTCATCTAATCCACACCCCTTTCAGTCTTATACCATCACAATATACCCCAATTGGCGATGTCATAGTCCCGCTGTGACACCTGAAAGGCCTTGAAAATGTTGGGCGTTATTTTAAAATGATCTAGTGACTATAATAATATCAATACTATCAAAATATTGTACATGTCACCAATGAGGAGTCATATCGAGTACAATTCCACAGTTTGGCCTCCAAATTTTACATATAATTTTTTTTTTTTTCAATATTTATTAAGTCAAAAGAATTTTGCTTCTATTTTACTTTCTTAACTTAACTATGTGCATAGTATATTAATTAACGGCATATATACGTATCATTCTGAACATATTTTAATACTTACATTAATATCGTATTATTTAATGTTACATTATATTATTTATATACCTTACATATTATTCTTATATTACATTTTATTCCTATCTTACATATAAATGCTATATAAACGCTTATTTATTATACATTGTTATATTGCTCACTTATTTTGAAATTAAACAATTTTTTTTAAATGTTCTAGAAGAAGAAGCCGGGGACACCCGATGAAGACATGGCACTATCAAGTGAATCAAATACTCGAGTCAAACCATGTCAGAAGTCGGAATAACAGAAGAGAATTTATGAGGCGTTGTATGAATGTGAATGAAGCAAGAAGTGTATGCCAAGATCGAGTTACTCGTATTTGGCGGTCCGTCCTCTCTGCCCACCCCTGCGCAGAAACAGTGTGATGGTTAGTTAGTTAGTTCTTACTCGATTCTCCGTTTTCAGGCTATCGGGAAGGTGGTTATGTATACCCTCATGGCCTATGCTTCTTTTACCACTTTCAGTCTTTACTGTATTCGTGTACAATTTATTATGTTGTCTTGTGTGGTGTTCGTGTACTTGTGATGTTTTGATAAATGCTGTGTTTGTGTGTAAAAGTCCATTTTGTATTTTGTAGATTAATAGGCATATATTACATTTGTACAGTTTTCTGATTTTCAGCAAGTTCATTTCTTGGTATAGTTTTTTTGTGGGGGTGTCTAGGTTATAATTGAAATGATTTTTTCTAACTTTATTCAGTGTTATTTGCAATTCGTTCAAGTATGTAATGTGTGTGTTTAACCATATTTCTAATAGGTATTTTATGTGGGACTGGATTAAACTAAAGTACAGGTCCCTCTTAGCATTTGCTGGTAGAATATGAGCTATTCTTCCAAATACACCAATTAGTGGGATGATTTTAGTTTTTGTATGTGTTGTTTAAAAGAGAAGCGTTTATCAATATATTAAAAAAACATTTTCTTGTGACAATTCAACTTCAGCGTCGCAATATTATTCCCCTATGCGACGGATCCAACATCTGGGGAACAGATACTTCGATGTTGTTGACATATTTGGCACATCAATGTTATGCATTATTAGGGTTTTTTTCATCGAGTAGAGCTAGGTTATTTGAAACTATTTAACTATGGATAAAAGCGTCAAATAATGTTTTTTCATTTATTTTTATGGTATCTATTATAATGCGTATGTACCTTTTCAATAATATGTTAGTATAAAATGATATTTGTTAAAAGCGCCAACTGCATAAAATTAATATTTATAATACTCGTATAGGTTGTTAGGATCTTAGTTGGGTCTTTTGAGAAAGAAAAACCCGAACTGAGAACCTAGAACCCATTCTTTTATTTCCGCATATGCAAATATTTTTTATTTATTTTTATGAATCTGGAAGTAATTTTTATTTTTATTTTTATTTTTTAACTATGAGTTTTTCAACTGAGTCCCAACAAGAAAAAAATACCGAAAATAGTTTCATCGGTTGACATTTATTTTTGATTCATGAGTCGGCATCCAACTTCACGATGACTCTCATCAGCGCGTACAACTGCTACGATACCTTCAAATGATTTCCATGGTCCCATATGTAATTTGTAGATCCTCCGACTGAAGATTGTAGAGGGCCTTGCCCTAGCGGAGACCGCAATATGTGAAGCTGGAGACTTACGTCAAATTGCTACAGGCACCTTCTCTCCAAGGATAGATGCATATCGACCCTTTTATACACTCCAATAAAATCCAACTGCGAACCAGAAAACTTCATGCCGATTCAGTGGTGGTATTCAAGAATGACTCGGCCACACGGCTCCCGTAAATTGACGTTTGTCTCCATCTTGCCGACCCTTTTCCGTCCTTCCGTTTCCTTCCGTTAACTATTTCCAGTAGAGTTCTTAACCATAGATAAGTATCTGGTACTTATCCGACTGTGATATAAGGCTGCATCCACTCCTTTAAATAATTATGTTATGGTCTTCGAAATGCCAGAGACTTCATGAATATTTAAAAACTAAAATTATTATAATCTTCCTTAATTTGTAGTCAAGTTGATTATAACTCTTCTATATGGTCCCCTCACCATAAAATTCACTGCGATTCCATTGAAAAAGTTCAAAATAAATTTCTAAGATATGTTAACTATAAACTCGGATTACCTATTGAAACTATAAATTAAAATTACTTAATGAAATAACTAAAATTATCAAAACTCTCAGATAGAAGACTTGTAGTCTGACCTAACTTTTATTTTCAAATTTGTTAATGTTATTAGAGACATCCCCGATATAGTCAGTTTAATTAAATTTAATATTCCAACTAGAACTACTCGATCTAAAATTTTATTCAACTGTAACAATAATTTCAAGAGAAGGTAATACTTTTTCAGACATAGCAGATATGTTCAACTTCTCGGAACACAACTACAAACAGACGATTATTGCATACATCCTAAACAATTATTAATAAGATATGTGTCTGGAGTATACGAGTAAGTGTACCCGTGAATGCGAGGAATGTTTTTTATATAATAAATACATAAATTAGGCTGTTTAGTTATATATTACCTATTATAATATGTACCTATTCAATATTATGTGTAAATGTCCATGTAGAAGTCTGGAAGAGGAGTAAACAAATGAATATTGTTAAGTAGTACGAACTGATGAAACAATGCGAAAATAAAATAAAAATACTGAAATCAACTGCTGTAGATTTATCGTAAAAAAACAACAGGATCTTGGTAATAGTGCCATATGTATTTAATTACGGATTGACTATTGTAATACATCAAAAGAGCTTATGGAACATTTTGGAAACTATGGACGTAACATGTGAATAAATAGTAATACTAATAATGGGACTTTCCTCTAAAACAAAATTTAAAAAAAAGTATAACTCTTTTGTTTCAAGATTTAATACCTCAGACAACCTCGCTTTAAGGCAATATGTATCTTAAGGGAGACATTTACAAAATTTGTTTGTATCTAAATACAATATTCAGAATTTTCTTTGAATGCGAATCTCACATCAAAAATTAAATATGAATAGAATCCAAATTCTTTCGGAATAATTTGTCGATATTGTTCTGTACGTCATTAGATTTATTCGAGAAATTTGTCAAGAAACAGACTTTTCACGTTTCTATTACTTTGCATGTTGTGTACAAAATGACGTGTTTTCAGTCCATCAGTATTTGCGCTAGAATTCTAAATTTATGTTTACAAATATCAATAGCTTTACTACCAAGCTTCGTTTTTTCTTACTTTTAACATTATTATTTATTCTCATTAAACACTGATGTGATTTTATTTTTTGGAAAAAAGTTATGATGTAGAAAATTCTTCCTTGTCGTTTGGGCGGCATAATTAATTTGACAGCGAAAGTAATGCCTTGCGATGACTATTACTGTCTCTAAACAAAGAAACATTCTAATAAATCCATCATTTACGGTATAGTAGGATGGGGATGTACGCCTGATGCATTTATTAAACCTCTAAAAATTACTCATAAACATTATATATAATAAAAATAATACATTTTCAATTTTTATAATATACAAATAATCTAATTTATTCAATATCCGTAAACCATTTATTTTACAAACCTTGAAACTTGTCTTTAAAAATCAAATTAGAAAAGAACGAAAATCGTGATAATAAAATGACAAAAAATAGCGTGTTTTATTCTACTCAATCGTACACTGAATTAATACAAACACACGGATGTTTGATCAGTCCTCGTACATTGAACCTTTTACCAAAACAAATTCAAACGACAAATAAATTATCTTTCTACGTAAAACAAGTAAAATGTCGGCTGAATGGTCTAGGTGTTGAGACATCACTTAAATAAAGATCATTATTTAAATTACGATACGAGCTGAATTAGTTGAATTAGTTGAGTTTACCTAGAAATCAGAGGCCGTTAAGAATAAATTTAATGATACTAGAGTTCACATTGCTAGGATTTCTGCTGTTGTCTACTAGTTGCACTAAGGTTTATCAGTTAATTAATTCGTTGTAAAATGACCGCTATAAAATTGATTAAGCTATTATTTTAAAATAAAATTGAAGAAATCCTGCTAATATTGGCAGTGAGCATTCAGGAAGAGAGGTGTTAACTATTGGCACATTTCACAGCCAATAATCTCACAGATGTAGTTCTAGTGATAACACCAACACAAATGAAATTTTAATTAATTGACACGAGTTCGAGCTCGTAAGCACGCAAATGCAGGATATATCGTGAGAATTTGTGGAATGTTTAATTGCTGTAAACCGATAGCGAATGGATATTCCTGGACTATTGGTAACCCTTTCACTGGATTCACGCCAATAATGTAGAGAGAGATCAAAGGTTCATACGGGTAACTTCCCTGTAAAACAAATGTCAGTCAGTTCGAAATTCATTGGTAAAATTATTGGCTGATAAAATTTTACACGAATAAAGGCATAATATTCCATACGTTTATTAGTCTCTTTAAATTTATTTCAGTAAGAGCAATTCTGTGGTAATTTTTTATTTATTGATTTTAGTACTTAAATAACCCTATACATTACATATTCTATAAATAGCCTAGATCACATTTATAATACTCGTCTCAATTTTATTGAATAACTAATTGTTTCCAAAATGATAATGTGTTTGGTTCCTTCCTTACTTGCTATTTATCCAGTCCTTAACTTCCAAAAACCAAACACAACGTTTTGAAAAATGGAACTTAGTGATCTGACAGTAATTGCATTGAGTGTTCTCATTTTCGGAAAAGAAAAACTACTTTTCAAGGAATATGTTCGGTCTCTACATTATTCGTTAAGTGTTTGGTTATCCTTGCCCCTTTAAACCTTAACAATGTCCCTTATTACAATCAACGTTATCTACAGTCCACAACAGTTTTATACGCGAAACTCCACATTTTCGTCTGGGTAGTTACGCTTGTAATATTGTGTCACAACATGATTGCTAGCTGTTTAAATATCTTAAGACGATGCGATGGAAAGCAATGCAAAATCGTGTGTTTCGGTTTGAGAATTTGATGGCCTAGAAATATCATAGATCATTTAATTAAATAATTCAAGTAGAACACACCTTCGCCTATCGTGTAACCGTCCAATTTTTTAGTGTGCCTTTTTATAATCATTGAAGAAGATAATATTAACACATCCCAAATGAACCACGAAACCGAAAAAATAACAGAAATTAAAAAAGATTTCAGTCGCATCTGGGACTCGAACCCAAGACCTCTACCTATCCGGGGTAACCGCTTAACCAACTTAGCTAATGAGACCAGTACAATTTACGCCATTTACACCGATATCATACTTCATGTTCAAGATTTGTTAATATTATTCTCCATTTTTATAAATCCCATATTATTGGCTGCTATCCTTATGATGGTTGCAAAGTTTCATCCAGAACTCAATTGCAATCGGAACAGAGTCTCGGATATACCTACCCGATTTTTATTTATATGAGACATCTATTGACTTATTGTACAAGTCTGGAGAGCCCTGTTATAAGCCTAGAAAAAATAGAGTATCAGACCTAAAATAATGTTTAAAGTGCAAAATCTACTACTCACGAAACCCTTTTCCGATATTGTCGTGTTGTTCATTGTGGTAAATTAAGTTTTTTAGAATATAACCGTAAAAAAAATTATATTAATACCTGGGCTTTACAAATTAAAATAAAACCCCCGTTTTTGTGACGTTCTTTTGTTTAAATCAAAATATGCGGCCAATGTTAAGCGGGAATTTGGCCCTTGTTACCACCTGCATAAGGAGTAAGTGATTTCTTTGGAATGTTAGCAAGTGGATGGCCTTAATGCTGAAATTAAAAATTGTATTAAAAACATATATTTTTTTTGTATTAAAGACTTTGTTAGCCGACACAAAATGGTTTGTATTAAATTATTGGGAAATATTACTTTATTTTTTGTAAATATAATAAACTACTAAATAATATCGATAAATCATCCCGACAGTTAGTCCCAACAGTCCCGAGTAGTAAACCGGGTTTTATGATTTCTTTTTGTAAAATTTCTATGAAGTAAATGAAACAAAAACAAAAAAGTTAAAAAAAGAAAATCGAAACTCTCTATAAATCGAACTGTTGACTGATTACTTTAAATGAGACTCGTTGTATAAGTGTGCAGAAAATGTTATAGTTTGTCTTGTGTTCCTCGTCGGTACATTTAATTTAATAGTCTTGAGGATGGCAGCGCTGTCAATTAGGTAGTTAATGATTTTACATAATACAACTAGGTCTGACATAACTCTCCTGTCAGACAGCGTATTCAGGTGCAATTGATTTATCAAACTTACATAATTAATATTTTCAATTGTAATTTGAGTTTAAAATTTATACACCTAAGAAATTTGTGCTGAACTCGTTCTATATTGTTTGAGTGTACTTTATACAAAGGGTAGCAAATATTTGAATTATACTCGACTTCTAACTAATAAAGTGTGAGAATTTTAACACAATCTAAAAACTTGAAATCTATCTCATAAAGCTTAGTGATACGTAACTCAATCTTATTAATATGACTTAATAATATTATCTTTTTTTAGTACTCAATTTTAATCGCATTTTTTTTCCTCATAGCACCAACTAGTACCTATCAAACACATATACACAATTGTTTTTTTTTCTATACTATTCTTCACATCTCTTTATACTTAATTATTATACATTTTTCTAGACATTTTATATTATCATACTATGTCAAAACTAGCTTTTTCCCTTCTATTTTTATATAATGGCACTTAATATGAACTAAAGTTGTCAATTGGACTGTCCTAAAACGGGATTTGTTTCTAGTCGGGCAGTCAAAGTTTGTTTAATAATGTGTGTTTCAAATAAATAAATATTATTATTATTAACTGAACCCAAGAGCCGGAAAATAGCTTCGTTGTAACCTAATTCCTATAATTATATTTCCGGTGAATAGAGAACTGCTCCCAACCATCTGGGGGGAGTGAAACTATGGCATCCCCAATTACTGTATGTTGTGAGGATGTAGGTTGTGGGAAGGGGGGAAGGAGGTGGGGAATAGGAAGGTAGAGAAGTACCTGGTTATTCGGATCTGGTAACCAAACACGATTCTGAATGGTGGTCTTTCACCAGGGCGATACTGAAAGTATCTACCACCCTGGAACGTACCTCAAATATACTACATATTATTTCTAATGGATAAATTGTGAAATAACACAAATTAAATAAATAAAATTTATCGGCGCACGCCGGGATTTGAATTTTCCATGCATGGTAACCACTCAACCAATGATGTCGAGAAAGATATAAAGAAAGAGATAGAATAGGACCATTTTGCCACTGATAATTGATTACTCACTTGAGGAGGAAGACCCCGGCCACGATGGCGGTGAGGGCGACGAAGGCCGTGACGGCCAGCAGGCGCCAGTCGGGGGGCCGCTCACATTTCTCCCTGAAGAAACCGCAGGCGGGCTCCGCTCTCGGAGGTCCGTGCCCGCCCACCCACTGGATCGGCCGCAAAGGGTCGACGTACAGGAATTCCTAGCAACCGTTAAAAAATTAGATCATTATTAATATTTATTTTTGTATTTATTTAAGGAGAAAATACAGATACAGACAGTAATATTAAAACAATATACAATATCTGAAGAACTTGCATGTATCCTAGCTATTTCTAACTGTTTAATATGATTCAGATAAATACAACTTAAAAATAATATTTAGACAAAATAAGGAACTTACGATTTTGTTACACAGAAAGAATTTGAAGAAGTGCACAATTTCTAAATAAAGCAACAGAAGGCAAATTAACTTTACAAATAATTTTTAGAAAAATGTAGAGAGAAAAATAATGATTAAATAAAAAAATAGAAACAGTGTTATACAAAGAACTAATAAAAAAAGTACACAATGAGTAAGCACTGTTCGTCGAAGTCTGTTTGTTTATTTTTATTCTTTTATATGAAAACTGCTTTCAATTTTCTCCTGAAGTATGTATCAAAGAATATGTCGGAATCCATCAAAATTTGATTTTGATTGAACGACCCGAAACTCTAAAATTATTACTAATCATTTACAATCGACTGAAAATTTGTAGATACAACACCCCTAGCCAGTCTCTGTTGTTAGTTCATGTTAGAATAGTCTCCAAATCACATCCTGTTGTCATACTACGTATTACAATTTTGTCCCATGAACGCTTTTACTGCGATGTTCTTTTTATTTATTTTTATTATCATATTTACATAGTAGATATGACAATCTTTAAAAATAATTACCTAGCTCACAAAGCACGACAAAAAATATTCTTTGATTTATAATAAACTAGCTGATGTGCACACGGCTTTGCTCTAGATTTTTTGTTTTTGGAATAAAGTTACGAAGTTGTGAATTTTTGCTTGTCGTTTGGGCGCCATAATTGATTTGACAGCGAAAGTAATGCCTTGTGACGACTATTAATATCTCTAAACAAAGAAATGATTTATAAAACTGTTGCTATGAAAAAAATTGAACCCGCCATGTTGTATTGAGGTTAGCCCATAGATATACCACTCTGGTTAGCCATAGATTACATATTCAAAAGAAGAAAGGCTTGTTTGGGCAGAATATTTTCAAAATGGAAAACACATGTAGGTACCTACTTAACATTATTTAGACATATTTTGAAAAAATAAATGTTCGGAATGAAATAAAATTAGCAAATGAATGTTTCTTATTATTTGTTTAGATATAGTAATAGTCGTCACAAGGCATTACTTACGCTGTTAAGTCAATTATGGCAACCAAACGACAAGCGAGAATTCATAACCTTTTTCCAAAAAATAAGTAATCCCGAGTAAGGCCGAGTACACATCAGCTAGCAGAGAAAAATCGGTTCCACGATCACTTAAGAAAAATATGCATAAAACTGTGTGACCGCGCAAGAGTTTTAACTGTTTACAACAGCCTAGAGACAGTGAGACTATGGCATCCCCATTTGGGGTATTTTGTGAGTCTGAAGGTAGTGGGATAGGAATAAGATGAGAAAAGGAAGGTGGGGTAGTACCTGGCTATTCAGGTCTGATCACCAAACAAAGTTAAAGGCATTTCAAGCAACGTTTCGATTCTGAATGGTGGTCTTTCACCTGGGCTATACTGAAAACATCTACCACTCTGGAGTGAGTGTATTGCAAACCTTTGTATAAAGTCAAGTTTACTGTGTTCTTGTACAATTATCTCTCGAATATGTTATTATCGCTTTGGGTAGTGCCACAAATACTTGCCTGGAGCCTTTAGCAAAGATCCAGAAACTAATTGTGAAGGTTATTCTTAAAGTCCCATTAAGGACGAGTAGTGATTTTATTTTTAAAAACCGAATGTTCCCAACATGAGAAAAGCATATTAAAAAAATATTCCGCTAAATCAATTAAAAAATATCTATGGTATATATATGAAGAAAGAACAAGTACTAGAGCACCATGACAATCATATGTAAAATCTTTTAATATTCCAGTTCGTAAAACCTCTTATGGGACAAAGAAATTTTGCAATGCTATTAAGCTATTCAATTCCCTACTTAGTGACATCAGAAATACGCAAAACAAAAGTTCCTTTAAAAGTAAGATCATTGATCCCCTCCAATAAACCTGTTCGCTTCTAAATTCTTTTATGCCTTTAAATTAGAATACATTAGATTTTTAAAAAATAAATTTGAATCTATTAATCTATTGTCATCTAAATATCCTAGCTGAACAACCATCTCTGTAAGTTGTCACCTCAACGTAGGCGTTTCACACTCATTGAGACTTATTGATCTCAATATCAGAATATACTCGTATATTTATACACGAGTATATATATTTCAAGATGTTTTTTTTAAATATATTTAATATGAAAATAGAGGTTTACACAAAATATTTCCTATTAATTTAAGAAAAGCTTTAAATTATTTCATTAGTTTCAGAAATATAATCAGTAAATTATTCATTTTTTAGATCCATAAATTTCATGACAAAACGAAGGTCAAAACGCACAATAAATGATTGATTATTTAAATACGTTACATAGCTCGTGGTTGCGGTTACATCCCGTACAATGATTCATTTGATTGAGATAAAATAATATCAAAGCAGCAAGTACTGTGCGGAATATAAAAAAAAAAACGTTGAACACCCCCTTCAAAACCCCTTTCTAAATTAATATACATTTCAAATAAATTTATTTATGTTAAATGGTGCACTAACAAAGTGACTTAATTTGGGCATTTAAAAAAAAGTTACTAATTCGATGGAAGTAAGAGACGAAATATTTTTACGGCTTAGTAGTGCTAGTTTTATAGGTTTGTTACTATTAAATTTTGTCTTTATAAAGCAACATAAAAATATCAAAACGTTAGGGACTTATTTTGATTTGAAAATTGTTATGAAGCAAGTCCCTAACAACTAAGGTTAACAAACTACCCCGGAATTACTTAAAAGCAAGAACTATTTTCTCTTATTATTGACATTTGGGGCTAACGAATGGTTGACGCTCGTTTGGGGGCAGGACAGAACAAGCCGGAGCCGCAGGTCGGTTCGGGCCAGAAAAAAATAATTTACTTTTCAGTTTGGGGCCCAGGAAGAGCTGTTCTATCCTCTCCAGAAGTTTGCCGAATCACCAGTTGGGTATTGTAGCAATTTTCGCTCCAATTTGCTTATTGATTCCACTTTCTTTTTGCTAATATAGAAATAATCTAAAATCAATCAACATTTCATTCTAACCTTTAATGATCTAAATGCGTTCACCGAAAGGTTAAAGCTTTTCTTAGAGCCTTAGAATCTGCTTTTATTTTAATTCACCATTCCTGCACTTACTTGTATTTATGTGTTTTTATTTATATTTACTAGAAGCGGTGATTTTTCAAATTGCCTATAAAAGTACTGAGAACACGGTTTATATATATATGTGTTTATCTTTTCTTACGTAACGAAAGGATGGCCCTGAGTTAAGTTCTAGCTACTCGTCTTAACAAATAAGCTAGGCAAGCAATTGCAACATTTCCCACCATAACTAACCAATCAGGTGATTTTAGCGCCCAAAATATACCAATCAGAGCATAAATTTGTACGGTCTGATAACAGAGCAAAAGGAAGCGACGCGAACGCCAACCGCGACTTGGCTGCCCTTCGACCTTCACATCTCACCCGGCGATTAAACAGTGAACAGCGTCTCTGAAAGGAGAGCGCGCCCACAGGCCATTTGGATACACTAATTTAACGGACTATGCATGCGGGTTGAAGCCCGCAGCTGGTCGTGTCATTTACTGCCAAAGCACCCGACATGGTGACTTGCCGATTAAAAGCCAATTAAAATCAGT
Organism: Halesus radiatus; assembly: GCA_022606495.2. NCBI lineage: Eukaryota > Metazoa > Arthropoda > Insecta > Trichoptera > Limnephilidae > Halesus > Halesus radiatus. The sequence goes on from JAHDVE020008151.1 coordinate 31,521, forward strand.
GCAGAGATGTCCAGCCCTGGTGTCCTTGGCAGCAAATCCCACCGCCCGACCAGATCACCTCATGTAAGCCGATTCTACATTTCCCCTTAATGTGTTGTACTAGCCCTTGTCATACTTGCTATTCCCGGTTAGAGATTTGAATCAGACAGAGAGAATTTTACGTTAAAATCAGGTCTAGAATAGGACTTTTCTACTAATTACCCGATTGTTCATAACCTACTATGTCTGTTCTATTTATGTTATACTCTGAGTATGGAAGCACTTTTACTCGCCTCATTAAACGTAGAATTAGAGACTCCCTCAACCTAATTATAAGATTGCGATCGATTCACGACCCTGAACGATGAGAACCTAATGCTACTGCCGATCTGAGCTAACTAATGCCCGGACCAGACTTCTCATCTAAGAGGCCATCTCCAGGGTAAGTCCTGCCGATATAATTGTCTCCCATTGCATCCCCTTGAAACCTAACCTTCCTCCTTCCCACCTCCCATACCCTCTTTCATAATACTGGCTTTCCAACTTGGGGGCTTACATCCTACCTAACCGTCTTTCCCATCTCCCTTTCCTCATTTCATAATACTGTCGTCCAACTTGGGGCTTCATTCTCATTACCTTTCTTTTCATAATACTTTATACATATAAGTATTCCTAAGATCGAGCTAGTCGGGAATATTCCATATAGTAGATAACTAGAACTGTAAATACTCTCAGTATCACCCTGGCGAAAGACCATTATTCAAAATCGAAACGTTGCTTAAAATAGTTTTAACGCATTGATCATAACATGCATGTACCTATATTGTTTTATTATTGCGCTAAATTTGTGTGATGATTGTTATTTCCTGTTGTATTATATAATATTGTTGAGCTAAACTCCTGCTGAAAAGCTACTTGCAGTGGCTTAGCGGGTGCAAGTTTCCATTGTATGAAATTAATATTATTAAAACAAACCTTCCCGAAGATATTATTATTATTATTGGTGTATAGACTTAATGCGAATACTGCACTAAAATAACAACAACGAAAGCTTATTACTATAAATTAATTTCTTGAAAGCTTACTGGAAGTTCGTGCGCGCCGCCGGATCCATTGGCCCCGTAACGAAAGTAGCCCACGGGCTGCATGGACATCCGGAGAGATCCGTTCACTTGGAGGTCGTCCAGTAGCGCCACCACCGTGAAGTTGCCTTCAGCGTCTCCGCTGGCGTCCATCAGAACCTGTAAAAGGTAAAGTGTCATAAAAACTCTCACATCGGAGGTTGGTTATCATCAGAAAGACCTTTGGCACATAAGAAAAAGAGTTTAAATATTTAGGCAATGGCACACAGGGACGCATGACTATTATGATTTGAAGGACGTTTGGTAGTTTCTCAATCGAGATGTTGTCGATCCGAGCGTACTTGAATTATAGCACCATCCAGTATGGTCGATCACTGGGGTAGCGGGTGGTGACGTCAGCGGTTAATGGCTGTAGAAGAATGTTCTTGTCTGGTAGAGGCAGGTCAAGGTATCTAAGGGAGGAGATATTATCCGTTCTGCGGTTGAAGTGAAAAGGGGGAGCACATACCACTGTACGTACACTATTTGTAGGGCACGTGACGCGATCGAACATTATGTGCTGGTATTGCACGTTTTGTGCAATCTCGCCTCGGTATTCCATTTGTGGCGCAATACTGGCTCTCGGCTCGGTATTGCATGTGTTGTGCAATAATTTATATTTGGTTATAAATAAATATGTTTATTTGCTAACAGTGGTAGAACGAGTACATGGTATTGATTTAAAAAGCATTATGCATGAGTTAAACACATGTGAAATTTCAAAAAAAAAATCTTTAAAATTAAAAATAACATTGCCAAATTAGATATGTAACCGGTGTGAAATACAAAGTGAAAAAAAAGGAAAGTTTAGTGGTGAAAAACTCGTATATTTCAGCAAAGTATTTATGTAGAGTTTATTTCAGCACTAATACGGAATCTCCAAATATGTAGACAATATTTCCAAATTTATTTCGAAAATTATGCAGTCTATTTATAGGTGTATGAGCCTGTTAGATTGTTTTTAAATTATCCCAGAAAGGGGTAGCAATTCGCCTCGTATTTTTGGTCGGTACATGTAATTTTATTTTGGCGAGAATTTTAAGGCTGGCAATACGGGAGATGAAGGAGAAATCAGAGCAGTAGAGCAAGGTTGGAAAAACAGGCTATTATGATATTACTCATAAACAATACAATATTCTCTCTCGTTACACAGATAATGATATCCTGAGATCGGGGCTGTATTAGACAGGTATATTAACCTATACGAGTATATAATTGAGAAAATCACTCACATCGTATCCTTGTATGGAGCGGTAGGACCTTGACAGGATTCTTTGTAAAAGGGCCGTACCATTTCTCGGGTCCTCCCCTGTCTCCAGGGCTTCAGTTAGCGCCCTCGCGTAGATCATTACTGCATCATAAAGGTGCGCAGCTTCGATTGGCACCTAGGAAAAAGGAAAATTTCAATAAGTGAAGGTTAATTTAATTTGACATTTGATTAGTCAGTGTCTGAATTGGCATTGCCTCTAGATCTCACCCAAGCGTTGTGAGTTCAATACCCCGCTTGGCTAAGTCCTCCATCACGACATAACCAACAGTATCTGCTTAGTGTGATGGTTGTAGGAGATTTTAAACTACTGTCAGGTTATTCGTAACCCGAGAATTTGTATTTTATTTATTACAAAAAAATGTACATAATTATAACATAATACATCACATACGTGATTTTTTTTTATCTTCCTTTTGATCTGCTCTCCATAAGTTGAGCTCCAGCTTGTGGCTATGGGAGGAGTATTAACATACGTGATGATAAAATAATAAAAAAAAAACAATTTAATATGTAAACAATTTTAAAAACTTATTAAATAACTACAAATGTAAATCAACAGAACAATCTTGGAATAATAATAAAAAAATAACCAAATTGTAATTTATATACTAGATAGTATACACCAAGTGCACAATACTCGTATATCATTATCTAAGTTCATGGAGTTAATTTGCTTTTTGAATTATTTATATTTCAATATTTTGGTTACATTATATGTTGTTTTTGGATAATAATATATTGTCCCATCTTATACCTAAATACACCTAGAGGTCCTGAATGTGGTCGTTCTTAGCATCTGGATGGCTATTAAACCATTTGTTATATACTCGTTTATTACTTATACTATCAGTGGAGTGAATTTTATTGATGAAAAATTATTTGTAGATTTGATATAAGGCGTTTCTTTTGTATAATTCTGTAATAGATGGTACATTAAATTTACGAAATATCTCCAGGGTATGGAAGTCGTAAGGTTTTTTAATGATTATTTTATGAATTGCAATTATTGGCTGTAGTGTAGCTTTATAGACCTCTCCCCACCCAATAATGCCATACTGCAATAGAGACTGCATTAATTCATAATAGACAATTTTAATTGTTTTCTTGTTTAATATGTTGTGTATGTTATAGAAGACATAGACAAGTTTTCTAATTCGTTCTAGAGTGAGGTTGATATGATCTTTCCATTTAAAATGTTTATCTATTATGATTCCAAGATATTTGTCGTATTAGAATGTTTGTCTTTCGTTTAACATTTATATATATTACGATTCCAAGATATTTGTCGTGTTAGAATGTTTGCCTTTCGTTTAAAATGTTTATCCATTATGATTCCAAGATATTTGTCGTGTTAGAATGTTTGCCTTTCGTTTAAAATGTTTAGCCATTATGATTCCAAGATATTTGTCGTGTTAGAATGTTTGCCTTTCGTTTAAAATGTTTAGCCATTATGATTCCAAGATATTTGTCGTGTTAGAATGTTTGCCTTTCGTTTAAAATGTTTATCCATTATGATTCCAAGATATTTGTCGTGTTAGAATGTTTGCCTTTCGTTTAAAATGTTTAGCCATTATGATTCCAAGATATTTGTCGTGTTAGAATGTTTGCCTTTCGTTTAAAATGTTTAGCCATTATGATTCCAAGATATTTGTCGTGTTAGAATGTTTGTCTTTCGTTTAACATTTATATATATTATGATTCCAAGATATTTGTCGTATTAGAATGTTTGTCCTTCGTTTAAAATTTATATATATTATGATTCCAAGATATTTGTCGTATTAGAATGTTTGTCTTTCGTTTAACATTTATATATATTATGATTCCAAGATATTTGTCGTATTAGAATGTTTGTCTTTCGTTTAACATTTATATATATTATGATTCCAAGATATTTGTCGTGTTAGAATGTTTGTCTTTCGTTTAACATTTATATATATTATGATTCCAAGATATTTGTCGTATTAGAATGTTTGTCTTTCGTTTAACATTTATATATATTATGATTCCAAGATATTTGTCGTATTAGAATGTTTGTCCTTCGTTTAAAATTTATATATATTATGATTCCAAGATATTTGTCGTATTAGAATGTTTGTCTTTCGTTTAACATTTATATATATTATGATTCCAAGATATTTGTCGTATTAGAATGTTTGTCTTTCGTTTAACATTTATATATATTATGATTCCAAGATATTTGTCGTATTAGAATGTTTGTCTTTCGTTTAACATTTATATATATTATGATTCCAAGATATTTGTCGTGTTAGAATGTTTGCATTTCGTTTAAAAAAAGAAATAAAGCGGCCGGTTTTTTTTACGAAATAATTACTTTAATACTTCCTTCACGAAAGTGGTGAATTATTTTTTTTTATATGAATACCCCACAAGAGTCCCAACTGCTCCCAACGGTATGGAGCCAGTGAGTCAATGGCATCCCCAGTCGGGGAATATTGTGTGGCTGAAGGTATCGAGGAGGGGAAGGAGAAAGGGAAGAGGAAGGTGGGAAAATAACTGGCTATTCAGATCTGGTCACCAAACACGGCTAAAAGCCATTTAAAGCAACGTTTCAATTCTGAATGGTGATCTTTCACCAGGGCGATACTGAGAGTGTCTTCCACTCTGGAAATAGTGAAAGTTCTGCATGTACACGGAATCATTTAAGATTGTCATGGTCAATAGTAAATTGGTTGATTGAATTTTGTGGTAAAACGCCGTGTTGCGCATCTTCCTCTTTCTAGAATCAATATTTCGGACAGGCTGTCTCCAACATGGTTTATTAACCCAACGAAGTTAAACAACATAATCAAACCAATATATTAATTTTAGCAAGATTGACAATGTACAATGCGTAACTTCTGTTTATGTTACTCAAAATGGTGAGTCAAAGAAAGCATTCCGGTATACTCCGCTTCTCCCAAATACGCATTTATTTATTTACGCCCATTACAGGCTTTACATGGACATTTACAAATAACACTGAAAAGGTACATATGTATTATAATAGATAACATAAAAATAAACAACATAATTAGACGGATTTATCCAGAGTTAAATAGTTTCAAATAAGCTAGCTACACTCGATGAAAAAACCATACATGCTTATACTGTAATATTGATGTGCCAAGTATGTCAACAACATCGAAGTATTTGTTCCTCAGGTGTTGAATCCGTTGCATAGGGGAATAATATTGCGACGCTGAATTTGAATTGTCACAATAAAATCGTAGGTACTGTCTTGTCCTACCAGGTACTCGTACATGAAAAGCAATCAAATATAGCAGCTCAGGGGTATGAAACATGTATTGCTAACATCCAGAATTTAGCAGAGTTCAAACGTGTCTTAACCAAATTATTCAAAAATCTTATCCAATATAAAATATAACTTCACGTACGTCGAAATAAAATTCAGGCCATTTTTTCATTTGATCTTGCTCTATTGTTATTTGTACCTACTTTATATTTGATTATTTACACCCTTAGCTTCTTACTTATTATATTATAATATCTAAAATGTTCATCTAAGTGAGTCTGCTTCTCTGCATGCAATATATAAGTCATTTTCTTATTACATTAGGTTAGGTTATTTTGTGTCGATTTTCTTGCTCTTTTGATATTTGTACTTTACATTTGATTATTTATACCCCTAGTTTATTCTAAATTGTTATATAGTATTCTAAATTATGCACGTATGTGAGTCTGCTGCTCATGGATATTTTAAGTCATAGTTTTAATTTGAAAATATACTGGTACTATAATAACAGATATATTATACAGTATATCTGTTATTTTTTAATTACATTAGGTTTCAGTTAGTTTAATGTAAAGCGAGCTTGAGGTGAATCTTCACAAAACTGCCCTATAGAAATTAACTCTTATTATTATTATTATTATAAACTTATTTATTAATAATATATTTTCAACGCTATTAAAATCCACCTACATACCTCTGAAAAGTTTGTATTTCACAAGTGAGTAATAGTATGATTTTAATTAGTTTGTAATTAATGAACTTACTTGACCTACAGCGATTCACAATATTATATTTTAGACTCACGCTTTTACTGGTGTACTGGACGCTCACGCCAGTGACATTGACTATAAATCGTCAGCTTCTTCTTCAGGGACTTTAGGTCAGGATTTGCGAATGAAACTGACTTCACAAAAGTCCTCGGCAACTGGCTGGTTGAACCGGTAGTGTCCCTATTTATTGGGATAAATTGTACAGTTTCTACACTTGTTATGCAGGAATTTTTGTCATCTCTACAGGAAAACGAACAAAGGTATAGTTTTTCAAAAAAAAAGTTTTGTAAATGACCGAAAACTTATCACTTGTGCGAGTAATTCAATCTTGAAAGCCGTAGATACGTGTGGGGTGATTTCATTTAAATAAAGACAAACAAAAAAAATTCAAATATCAAATACGAGTCTTGTAGAAATATGGGATTAACTATAAATATAAATTCCTTACGAGGAACTGTTTCTTCTTTCATACAAAACATAATTTTGGATTTGAGGCCCAAATACCCAACAAAATTGAAAAATCTTTTTTATTATCAAATGTACAGTAAATATCTAGTACGTATTAGAAGTATTTTATTTATTTTTGTTTTAAATTATGTAATATAGGTTATTAAAGAAATCAAATTTCTCATGATTTTAGAGGCAGCTTCGGAAATTATTTGCGGGTTAATGGTAACTTTTTTTAATTATTACATAAAATAATAAAAAAAAATAAAAATTAAATAAAAAAAAAACCTTTTTTTGGGTCGACATTTTAAATTATGTACGGAAAATTTGTGTTCCAACTTAAATTAGTCGTTTTAATTTAAATGTATGCCAAATCATAATACTTATTTTGATACCTTTTAATTTTTTTTATTTTATAATTAATTATATTTTCACAGCAATTTTTTATCACCAATAAATAACCCCCAAATAATTGCTAAAGATGTCGTGAAAAATCGATTTATTTAATGGCCTATATTTCATAATAAAAATGCTTCTCATCCGTACTAGATATTTGCTACCATATACCTTTTAATAAAAAAGGTCGTTCGGTTTGGGTGAGAATTTTGGCCAAAAATCCAAAATTCAGTTTGTATGAAACAGACCCGCAGCCTTCCTTTTAATTATTTCAATAATAATTCAATAAAAAACACATAAATTTGTTGTAGACCACTTTTAGACGACTTATCTTTAAAAATATCGCGTTTATTACCAGATAACATTTATTTAGCTTTCTACACTAATTCCAAGCTAAAAAATTTAATTAACAACAAGGACATTTCTAATAAATGGGTAAAAACCGGAAAATATACTTTAGAATGTAATGAATGTGATGCACAGTATGTAGGTATAACTACTAGAAATTTTAAAACTAGAATCAGAGAACATGAACTCTGTTTACGGAATAATAACTATTCCGAGTTTGCTAATCATTTAATAGAGACAGGCCATAGCTTCAATAGAGAAAAAAACTAAGTTTAAACATTCAAATGTTGATAGATATTTTAAATTGTGCTCCTTAGAAACTTTAGAAATTAACAAAAAAATTAATTTAGTAAACAAGATAATAGCTCCCTGTAAATCACCTTTGCTAACCATGTTTCCTATTAACTTTGACTCCTCCCACCGCCCACCCCCCTTCCAAATCACCACCCCCTCTACCCTCACGTAATGGTGACTAATTTTGTTTCTGTACTTGTTTAATTTAAGTTCGTTTTAAGAACGCTAGTCAATGGCACGGTTGTGTCGAAACCGGTAGCGAATTTAATAAATCAAAAATAGCAAAAGTACATGGTAAATTAAAACTTCCAATCAAAATGTCTAGAAATTGCTATATAGTGAATGCCGTAAAAATACAAGAAAAATTACAATACTTGGATTTCATAAAGATACCGACGCAATAATGGTGAATTTTTGTGTGCGGGTAAAAGTGAACGAAGTGTAACAAAACCACTATGAAAGTTTTCATGATTGCTTTGTCCTGGCTTTGTAAGCGGGAGTGTGATTCTTATAAGAAATGAATAATAGTGCTACGTTGCTTTGAATTTGTTGGAGCTTTCGTTTCTAAAGCTTAAGGAAAGTTCTTTCTTGCGCTGACAGTCAACGCTCTCAACGGCAAGGGATTTAATCAGGTGCCCGTGAGACGTGTGAGATGAAGTACTCCAATCAACTTAATCTCCTTAACTTTCGAATCTTGCGTATCTTCCAAAGGATCATTAGACGTTTAGATATACCTGTCACATTCACGAATCACTAATTAATGCATATTATAGATTTACTAACACACAAACTACCTGGCTACTCTCCAGATCTGCAATGTTGAATATATTAATTTCATTATGTTATTTTATAATGTAATTATTGTTAGACAGTGGTGTGTAGTCCAAAAAGGCTGAAAAGCTGTTCCTACCCCGAGAAAAACGAACCGTATACGGAATATAATATAAAAACCTTATTATTTACAAATAAGTAAGGAACGTGTTTGCTCATTTATTAAGTTGACCAAAACAATCAGCAGGAAAAAATGATATAATAGCGATTTTAAATAGTCAATGCACTATTCTTAGCGGAACTTGAAAAACTACACACGGCTTACCTTTGGTTGTAGAGCAATGCACACCACTTGCGTTAGAGTAGATTACAACACACACAAACTACAAACGTTCTTCTTATGAACACTCGAGAAAATTAGAACAGGCTATACGAGTATATACATAATATAATTTTATGGAGAAGAAAAAAATGCGTTGACGCATGGTTTCATACATTTAAATACAACGGTACACAAAAAAAACGCTGCTTAATGGGAATAGTCTTCCAAAAGGATATGATGAAATTCTCACAGATGTTAAAGTGTTGGCTTTTAGAAAGTAACCTTGTGTATTGATGGTAACAAATATGAAGGTCTCCTTGGTCGCATAGCTCCTTGATAGCTGCGGGTATCTTTAAAATCATTTAAGTGCTACTATTATATTAAGTCTATCCTCACTGTACAAAACTGTACTAGTGTTTTTATTTTTTATTTCTTAATATTATTTAAATCGATATTATGTAATTGCAGTCTAGTATCTCTATAACAAAACTGTTATGCCGTTTTCATATGTTTTAAAATATTTTTTCAAATTTGTGTTCATTGATCACAACCCGCTTGCACCTATATTGTTCTACTTTTGCGTTACATTTATATGATGATTGTTATTTTATTTATTTATTTTTTTTATTTTTAATTTTTTAAAATTTTTTATTTTTTATTTTTTAAAATTTTATATTTTTAAATTTATTTATTTATTTCTTAAAGTTTAACAAAAAATTCGCAAAAAAATGTAACCTTACTGGGGTACCCCGTTTTAAGGTCACATTGTACATGGTTTTATATAAAGAATATGATATTGGTCAAGTATATTTTAAGTTTGATAAAAAAATTTAAGTAAGATTTCGTAATTATATTAAAATATTACTAGAGGAACAAAATTATAGGAATCTGAAAAAAAAAATCCAAACATATAATCTGCATGAGTCTTGTGATCGTTCTTATGATCAGTTTTCATTAATATCTGAGTTACAGAAAATGGAATAGTGGTATCGACCCAATTGTGCTACCAGAGTTATGAGGTATTGTCTTAATTTTGAATGGAAAAAGTCATATTTTAAAGCACCATAGCTCTTCATGGAAATGATGTTGAGAGCTAAAAATAGCTGTCTTTTGTATACGAATACCCCACAAGAGTCCCAACTGCTCACAACCGTCTGTAGCGAGTGAGACTATGGCATTCCCAATTGGGGAATGGTGTGAGGCTGAAGGTATTGGGGAGGGTAAGGAGAAATGGAAGAGGAAGGCGGGAAAATACCTGGCTATTCAGATCTGGTCACTAAAGACGGCTAAAAGCTATTTCAAGCAACATTTCAATTCTGAATGGTGGTCTTTTACCAGGGCGATACTGAGAGTATCTTCCACTCTGGAACGTGCGCAACTATAATACATATTATTTTTAAATGAATTAATTGTGAAACAGCACAAATTAATTAAATAAGATTTACTTGCGCACGCCGGGAATTGAACCCGCTACCTTCAGATTTGTAGTCGAGAGCCTTACCCCTTGACCATGCAGGCCGTCAAATTACGCTGGTAAAGTCGATGGACTAGGTATGGATTACAATTGGGTAGGTTTATAAAGATGCATATTATTGTGCAAATCAACTATAAGGCTATCCAAGTTGAACCGTTACCTGTGCAACCAATATATACGGTACGAAAAATATTCTAGTAAATGAAAACCTTACATACCTTCTTATTACAGCCTTGGCCAAAGAAATCAAAAATATTTTTTCACGAAGCTTCACAACAATATTCTGAAATTTATTAACCAGCTTAAGAATAATTAATCAAACAAAGAAACACAGAAGGTACAAAAAAGTTAATGAAATGATTCTAAAAATATCGTTGGAGATTAAAATATTATTTGATTATTATGTACTCATAATAAACGTGTAGCAAAAATAAGTATTGCGATATTTTTTTGAATATTATGGTAATATCTAATACATAAATTTCGAGTGTAGTAATAGTTATGTTTGTTTGTTTAATTACTACTCATTATCTCAGTACTGGAATGGGTTATGGATTTGAATTAAAGATAATGTGATGTTGTTTTTAAAAAAGTAACATTGTGGTATACTTTAACTTGGCTTCTGAGGTCACCGGAGACGTTAGAATGTTAAAAATTGCATTAAATAAACAGAAACGAAACGTACTGGGAACAAAAATGGAACAATATTTTACTTCAGTCGCAAAACGTTCAAAGCTCGATTCAAGGTCGAACATTGTAAACGATGCTTTTTTTGTTCATGTACGACCCACGATTGAAACGAATTGGTCACGATGAATTAATTAAAAAAAATACATTTTGGACAACTTATGAACACTTTTAGCAAATGGAAACATAATTTATTCACTTTCTTAACTTAACAACATACATATTATATTAATTACCTATATATATACATATTAAATTAATTACCTATATACATACATATTATATTAATTACCTATAAACATGCATATTATATTAATGACCTATATACATACATATTATATTAATTACCTATATACATACATATTATATTAATTACCTATATACATACATATTATATTAATTACCTATATACATACATATTATATTAATTACCTATATACATACATATTATATTAATTACCTATATATATACATATTAAATTAATTACCTATATACATACAAATTATATTAATTACCTATAAATATACATATTATATTAATTACCTATATACATACATATTATTCTTAACCCATTTTAATACTAATATTACATTATATTATTATTATATATTATGTTGTCTTGTGTAGTGTTCGTGTTCTTGTAATTTTTTTTTATAAAGGCTTTGTTCGTGGGTAAAATTCCATTTTATATGTTTTAGATTAATAGGCATATATTACTCGTGTATTCGTGTATAATGGCTTTATATAAATACGTTACAATAGAAACAGGTTTAATTTTTCGAGTAGAGTTTTAGGTTGGATTAAAATTTATCAGTTTTTTTTTAAACGAACAATAAAATGATTTCATTTTATTTTAATAACTTACTGAAGCTCATAAACCTCATTGTAATATTTAATCATTGAAGAAAATAATATGAAATGAACAAATCCTGAATGAAATGGGAAACTGAAAAAAACACAGAAAATAAAAAGATAAGACAGAGGTCCTGGTTTCGTTTCACAGATAGTGATTCTTTTTTTATTTTCTTTGATTTTTTCGGTTTCGTATTTCATTTAGGATTTGTTAATTTTATTTTCTTCGATGATTAAATAAACTGATTATATACATTTTAATATTGTGAGGGTAAAACATATCGCAATGTTATCTCTTCTGGGATCTAAATTAATCCACCAATCTCATAAAATTCGCGTCCAAGAAAATAAGGAAGCATTTAATTAATTCTCAGACAATTTTGGTTGACCTAAGTACAGGTCCCCTGTGACCTAGTTTGGCGAACATAGCAGTAAAGGCACACAACATATATAAACAAAATATTGTTAAGGTATATTATGCAACATTATGTATGAATGCTTTGTTACTGAACTGGTTGATTAAATACTGGCAAAATAGTCTCTGTTTGTATCTATATATAAATGCATTTACAAATAAGGAAATGAAAATTCATTCTTCGAACTTCCAGAGGATTTAGGAATATTTCAACAATAAAAAACTTTGTATTCATCTTTAGTTCGAAGTTAAGTTTAATATAACTTCTCGATTTGGTCCTCCCATTTTAAAACACATTCAGATTCAGTCGAAAGAATTCAACATAAATTCCTAAGACACATTAATTATAAACTCGGTATTCCCATTGAAAACATTAACTATAATTACTTGATGAAAGAACTAAATTTACTAAATCTCTCAAATCGAAGAATTATTTTCGATTTGATATTTATGTTCAAAAGTGAAAATAGTAGCATAGGCAGCGCTGATTTAATTTAACCTCATTTAATTTCATATACCTACGAGAGCTACTCGTTCCAAAATCCTGTTTGTAACAATACCAAGACTGAGCATTTCAAACACTCGCTTGTACCTAGATTACACGAAGATAGTAATAGATAAGCAGATGTAGCAGATATTTTTAAATGCACGGAAGATAGGTACAAGGCGGATATATTATAATATCTTTTCAATGAATATTAATTTAACTTAAGTTTACTATACGTTTTATACGTACGCATATCTTTTACTTTCATATTAATCGTGAACTTTTATTCTTTATATACTGTCTGATGTCATTGTACGACCTAATGCCACATTTAATAATTACCTTTAAAAAATATTTGTATTTTATTTTTATGCTTGTGGTTAACTATGATGCAATTATTGTTTATGATATATTTATACCATTGATATTAAATAAATACGTCATATTCCGGTTAATTGCACGTCCAAATCCACAATACAAATAATTATCGATTTACTAACCTGGCTTCTTCAGAGATTTTTAATTATGTCCCTATTACACCCAACATTTAATTAGCATTAGGAAGATTACAGCAATTGTTGTTATTTATGATTGTGTACATTTTTTTAGTACGATTATTGTGAAATATTTGTGTTTTAAAGATTTCAGTTTGTTACGCATGTTTTTATTTTATATAGACCTTAACTAAAAGTTTAATTTATTACAAGGTTTTGAATGACAAGCGCCCGTTAGACAAACTACTGAAAAGTAGTTTATCGGGACTTTTGTGTTTTTTATATTTTGTAAAATATAATAAATTAAGAAAAATAAAAACCCTCAAACTACAAACGTTTTTGAAAAAGGCAAAATGAGGTCTTGTCAAAGATAAAAATATTAAGGTAGCTAATAATAAAATATGGAATAAAAACTAAGGAAAAAAATTGTAATTCTTAAAAAAAAAATTAATAAAAAGTTATCTTGAAAATGAAACCAGTATATAGTCAGTTTCTTCAAAAGATGTGTAATAACTTTGTGGAGTCATACTTATTAAATTATTAACAATAACATTGTTTAAACCACAGTCTTTAAAATGCAAATATCTACATGTTTCAGAAGCAAAGGGATCTTTGCCAGTTTATTCTTATGAGGAGAACTTTGCTCCTGAAAGATGCAGATATTTACATATTAAATAATGTTGTTTAAACAAAGTTATTATTTTTAATTAAATGAATATAATTAGAACTCAATAGTTTGATTGGGAGAGTGTTGGTCCCGGTAAGACCAGAGGATCTGGGTTTTAGTCTCATTTGCGACCGTTATTAATTTGTTTATCTATTTCATTTCGTTGAAAATTACCAATATTATGTTATTTAATATTTATATGAAATTTTATTTAATTAAATTGTGTTATTTCACATATAATTCAAATAGGTAATTATAGTATACTTGTGGTATGTTCCAGAGTGGTAGATACTCTCGGTGTAATAGCCCTGGTGAAAGACCTCAAATCAGAATAATGATAATATTCTTAATTTACTCGTAAGAACACAAAAAGCCATCATGAAAATTATTATATTAGAACCAGCACTGTCGAAATCTTCAACAACAATAATAAATGGATTATTTCTATAGCGCCGTTTTCGTGAGAAAATCGCCACAAGGGCGCAATCTTAATATTATGTCAATAAAACAATTATACTCTAAAACAACACTACTTTACATACAATAAAATACAGTAAAACAAAAAATAACAACAAACAGACATATTAGAAACACTAGATTTCAGAGCCAAAAACACATCCAACAAGGAATCACAAACACAAAATTTGGACAAAAAAGCTTCTTATACTATAGTACTAAACTCTACCACAAAATGTCACCATCCTTCAAAAATCACAAGCGCAATATTTTTTTAAATTTATTCTGCAAGCATTTTAGTTTTTTTAAATTTTTTATTATAGTTATTATTATGACAACTGTTTCGGCATTCAATGTTATTTTCAAACTGCTGTTAATCCACATTGCGACGACTTATTAATTATTATAATAAGTTCTATGAATTAAACACAAAAATAATTACGTCACAAGATTGGTATTCACTTTGTGGCGTCATTATTAATGAAGGAATTAAAATTACTTTTTAATCCCACTTTATTAATATACTCGTATACATATCAACATGTTTCGAAAGCGATGATTTCCTCATCAGGAATATACAAAACAGTGATAATAATGCATTCTGCAACCGGAACCTGTCGAATCCCAAAAAGTATATAAATACAATAAAATGGCTTAAAACAAAAACATTTTTCATTTAAAATAAATTAGAGTATTATTATTGTAGACTGGGAAGGAGTTCATCACAGAGTTGCTGCTCAGTAAAACGTTAACCCCTAAAGAAACACCCACGAGTTTCAAAAATAGCTCATCACGTCGAGAAGTAAACATCTACACTACGGGATTGGTGAAATGAAGTGCTAATGTAAATATTTTCAGTGGATTTCACCCGACTACGTTTTACTTTTTGGACTAGACGCATGTACAAATGAATAAACCCACCGTACAACCAACCCACACGAATGTTATTTGTTTGTAGCGTCACCAAACAGCCAGTCATGCGCGATATTGCTACTGGTGATGAGCATAATCGATATAGCGATACAACCGAATCACAATCATTCAGTTGAATTCATAACCTATCTTACAGTGTTTCTACACCTTTGTAGATAATTTAAAATTGCTCCTAATTTTTAGTACGTATTTTCAAATAATGGTGTTGAAAATATTGAGTCTTTTTGATAATCGTTGCATTGAAATCATCAAAACATGAAAAAAAAGAAATATTGAAATAATCAATAAGTGAAAGATAATGATTAAAATTATTCTTCAAGTACCATATTTTACAGATTTTGCTGAGATTTTCAAGCTTTTAGACATTATGACAATAAGGAACTCCAGTCCAATTTTTTTAACCACTAATGACGTTCAAACTTAAATACCAGTTATTAAACCATAATTTCAATTATTCAAAACGTTCCAAATCTATATCCGGTCGGTTTTTATCAGTTTTGAGGTTAGAATTTCAAATGCCAAAACAAGGATGAGCTTTACCGTACATAATTTTATATTCTATTCGTAGTAAACCACCAATAAACATAAGTAATAAAATTATGTACGTTTTATAAACTTTTACTCAACGAATAATAATAGTATTGAGCATTAATATTATCATAACATCCGTATTGATAATTGGTTTGCTCATTAATAAGCTAATTGATTTCACTAAAAATAGTTTTTTTTAATATTTATAACAATAATTATAGAGCTTAAGGTCAATAAAATTTAGTTTAAATTTCTCCAAAACTAAAAAAACGCACATTTAAAATACAAAACAAAAGTGAAAAATAAAAAGGTTCATACTAATC
Organism: Halesus radiatus; assembly: GCA_022606495.2. NCBI lineage: Eukaryota > Metazoa > Arthropoda > Insecta > Trichoptera > Limnephilidae > Halesus > Halesus radiatus. Next base: position 47,812 of record JAHDVE020008151.1, read on the forward strand.
CTAAACAGAATGCGCACGTGACGTCAGATGTTCCAAATGCAATGGTACCAACATAACAACGTGTTTTGATGAGATGATTATTTGTTCATTTTTAAATAACGATTTATAAATTAGACGTATAATTATATATATAATAAAAGTTATATATTCAGAATCGGTGTTTGCTAATCCACATGAATATATATTTTTAAAATCATTATATTTTTCAATGGAGTTCCTCATGAGACAATTTTACGCAAAATTTGCATTCGTTCATCTCTTTCGATCTAATATTCATATTCAATTTATTATAATAACTTATTGAATTTTATAAACCTCATTGTAATATTTAATCATCGAAGAGGACGATATTAACAAATATTAAATGAATTCTCTTGTTAAAACATCGCAAATATTGACATTTTTGATGAATGTCGCTCGCTGAATTCAGCTGACAGCTGTCATCCGAGAGAACCGGAACCGCAGTTAACGGGGAGAGGGACGTCGGAGAGTTATTATTTATAAATTCAAAATAATGATAATATTTTTGTGCAATACGATAAACGTGGTGTTTTTAAAGAGAAAAATATTTTTTACTTTTTTTTTTTTAATTTGCCTATGTAAATTTATAAAATATTTAATAAATATTTTTAATTTATAAAATATTTAATACATATTTTTCTATTTAAAAACCTTATGTTTATCGTATTGCGTAATAATACTATCAATATTTCTAAACAATAAATAATTCGGCTCCGGCGTCCCTCTCGCCCTTAAGTAAGAAGGCTTTAACCCTAAGGAAAAACGTAAGGAATCTTCCTTAAAAATAACGGGAATAGCGCCCCTGGCCTCATTAGGTCAGTCCGTAGAGCAGTTGTCCCGGTAAGACAGTGGTCCTGGGTTTGATTCCCAGATGCGACCGATACCTTTTTTTTATTTTCTTTGGTGTTTACCGTTTCGTGTTTCATTTAAGATTTATTAGTATTATCTTCTTCAATGACCTAATCTTCATATTGCCATGCAATCACAATCAAATAACAAGATCTTCAACAAACTACAGCAAATATATTAATTGTTTTTGTGTTTAATGTGTAGAAATCCATTGAATTTGAAAATGGCATTGAACGCCGAAACAGCTGTCACAACAATAAATACTAAAATACTTGCATGACTTAATAACAACATTATTAAATTTGATTTAGATTAAATTAAAAATTAAAAAAAAAAACTACACCCTTAATATATCCCATTAAAACATACCAAACACGGACAGACATTTTGAATATTATTAAATTAAACTATAAAATCACATGCCTACATCTTTAAAACAAACAAGGGAGAAAACATACATAATAATAAAACTTAATATCTCTATCTGGACAAAATCAAAAAGAACAGATTTTTTCCATAACTTAAACCAAAATTAAACCAAATCAAACATAAATAATCAATTTTTTATTTTTGTCTGTTCTACAATATTTTTATTATTTTTAAGGATAATTGCATAATCATTTCACAATGAGACTATATAATAAATACAGTAGAGGTTCTCCTGGTGAGACGTACACGATACGCCACTATAAATGAATAATTTACAGTACATACACGTCATCCTATATAAAAATTGCTTATATTATAAGAAATAAATAAACAAAATAGATAAATCCATCCCTAAAACAATGGATGTTATTTTTACAAAAATATTTAGTAAGTCTCTCAAATAAATAAATAAATAAAACCCACGACACAAATATAGTTTAAGCGTCCCCCTTTTCTAAGTTCGTAGACATTTGATTGTGTTGTATCTGTGATGACCATTTAAATTACTCCGTGGTGACTATTTCGCTATTGTAAACGGTCTGCTGATCCGCCCATCAATATTATGCTGTAAATATTTACGTATTTTTACAAATGCATACGGATGAATGGACAGAATACGATCTTCCAAGAAAACTTTTATCAAAATACCTTTTATGCAAGGATCAAAGTGAACCTGATAAATACGTACCTAATGCTTTTAGAAACTCGATGAAAACGAGGAGTGATCATTTTACAAATGGACATATAAAATAATCCCTAACTACACGTTACAATATTTGTATGAGACCATACTTCCTAGCCTCCCTCTTTATTTTCTCCTTCCCCTCCCCACCCCATCAACCTCACAATAGACCCAAATGAAGGATGCAATAGTACTTTTTTAATTTTTACGTTAACTCCACACTCTTTGGGGATGCTCTGTGAAGGGTCTTTTTAAGGAAAGGAAGGAGAGGAAGTTCTTAGCAGGGGAAAAATGTTGAGGGGTGGGTAAGAATATGGGGGGTCAGTGCGTCCAGGAGTGACGGACGTATGAATCAATCCCTCCCACTGCAGTGAAAGAATCCGGCTGGGGAGGCCAAAGAGTCTCCTTCAATAGCCGCCAAGACCTGGACTAAGCTAAGTCACCATACGTAACGAACCACTCGGGGTGACCTATGGCAGAGGTGTTGGTTATTAAATTAACGGTTCCCGAGGCGGCGGTACTATACCCGCCTTACAAATTCAAGTCTTACCGGCTTCGGGCAGTTGGGATTCTTGTGTTGTGTTCACAGAAAAATAGATAAACAATGAGATAAGATACAAATTAATGAAGAGAAATACGGGAAGAATTTTAGAATAATAACGTTTCACTTATACGGCGCATTTTAATGACATTTCATATGCCCTTTGCTCCAAAATCCTGAAGCATATACGAGCCACCCATCATTCCTCTCATAGGGCAGCGGTGTGAATAAAGTGTGAACAACACGACTGATTTTAAAGTATGTATTTAATGAAATACAATAATATTACTTTGCTTCAACACACTTATTTAATTTATTTATTATTTTTTATTTTATTATTGTATAATATTAATTTTATTCAATGGGAACTTGTACCTTCTGAGCCACTGCTTGTCAGCAGGAATTTAATTCGACAGTATTATATAATATAACAATAAATAACAATCATCATACAAATGTAGCGCAATAATAAAACATTATAGGTGCATGCGTCGGGATAATAAGAGAAGGTGACCATTTGAAATTTCGCATCGCACCGCTTCCTAATCGCATCAATTTCGTCGACGCAAAACGAAGCGTAACAATAAGACATAACTCGGCTAATTGTATTCCAAACATCCAACGTCAAAGCATTTCTGCAACTATTGCCAATATCCCAGTTGACTAGTACTATTCCCATAACCCTCATAATCGGTCCTACTCTTAGTTCACTGCAGTAATTAGCAGTAATATTCAGCAATAATTAAAGCATCTATTAATAAGAAGAGTTTATGAATAAACCATAAAGTTACAACAAAGCGGAAAGTCTGTGTTCGTATAGCAGGGCAAACATTATTTTTTTTATACTAGCTAATGTGTACCCGGCCTCGATCGGGATTTTTTTTTGTAATAAAGTTATGAAGTTTTTAAATTCTTGTTTCGTCGTTTGGGCGCCATAATTGATCGGACAGCGAAAGTAACCACCTCTAAACAAAGGAACAGTCATTAGAACATTTCATTTCATTCAAAGAATTATTTATTCATAATATATGTAAATAATAAAATTCCTAAGTAGGTAGCTATTTGTGTTGTCCCTTTTGAAAATATTCTACCCAAATAAGACATCTTCTTCTGAATGTGTAATTTGTGGTTAACCAGAGTGGTATATCTATGGGATAACCTCAATATAATATGGGGAGTTCGATGTTTTTCATACTAATTTTAAAAGGTCAAAGCGATATTTTTACATATTGGATTTCATTCAAACTAAAAAAAAATCTAAACCTTCCCGGGAGTAATAAAAACAAATTGTACTGTTTTCAGCGAAACTGGTATGATAATTTTTGAGAAAATCGAGGTGGACAAACATACAGATAAACATTAATTATATATATATAAAAATTTACTGTAAAAATTGTAAAATACTGTATGTGATTATGTATTTTTGGATTATAATAATAAACAATAAAAAAAGGGTTTTTCACAGTCGACAACTCTTTTATTACAGTTATAAGAATTATTTTTTCATAATGAAAAAATAAATCAAACAAAAACGGTAAAAGACTATTTAACTTATTTAGATGACAAACTTCCCTCTTTTTTTAAGATGATCCCGTATTTATATTTTCAAGAAAACATTATGTTAATAGCCTTTATATAACGAGTCTTGTTGTTGTGTTGTTTTCATAAATAGTAAGCGATCGCAACAAGTATTCCTGGTATATTTCTCCAAGGATTAAACATTGATATACAAAGAAATAGGAGTCTCTCGAAGACAAGCTTGAAAGAAATTTTCCCCCCAATATGGTAAACCAGTATCTTTAAAGCATAATTCCAGAGAAAGCACAATAGCGTGCCTTACACATGAAACGTCACCTAGGAGACATTTCAGACAGTCTACCAGCAGTTAGGAGCAAATAAGCCACGTTTCTATTGTAAATGCAGCTTAAGTTAAACCTCAACTAATAATAATTTATTTATTTACGTTTATATAGAAAACCATCAGTTTCCAATATTTTTTAAGATTGATAAAAATATGTAAAAAAAAAACTAGTAATATTTTTTCACTGAAGTATTTAAATTATTCAATTAAAAAAGAAAAGTTACGATGTAAGCCTATGGGGTTAGCAGTGGTGTGCTTTGCTCTATAACCAAAGTTATAGTGTGTGTAGTTTTTAAAGTTCGGGAATTAATTTATTTTACTTATTTATTTATTCTTAAATTAAAAAAAAAAAACAAATTAAACACTCATCTCACTAGGAAAGTCCTGTTTAGAGGTGAGCGGCTTTACAATTTTGGTGAAACGATGTAATATACGAGTATATTGCTTTTTTTTAATAGTACTAAAGTTATTCAGACTATAAACTATAAAATCCAGTTATAAGGATCATAAAGTATAAGTATCTGCATCGAATAGACAATTTATTTATTATTCGTTTTTCGCTGATAGTTGTAGCCAACTGAATAAGAGTACAAGTTCCTTACCAAAATGAATAACGAAATTAATTTTGTTCAGAAATTAGAAACATTTTTCTATTATATTTCCATGGTTTATTTTTCTTAGGGATATAGGGTTTTTTTGACAGATTTTCAGCTTTTATGAACTGCACGCCATTCGGAGTTAGGATGGTGGGAGTTAGGGGATGGAAATGATCTAGTCTCTGTAGAGTAATATGTCTTGTATGAATGTTATTTATTGATTTACCAAAAGTAAAATGTATTGTGTCAATATTATTTATTGATTTACCAGAAGTAATATGTATTGTGTCAATATTATTTATTGAATTACCAGAAGTAATATGTATTTTGTCAATGTTATTTATTGATTCTAATATGTATTGTGTCAATGTTATTTATCGATTTACCAAAAGTAATATGTATTATGTCAATATTATTTATTGATTTACCACACGTTATATGTATTTTGTCAATGTTATTTATTGATTCACCACAAGCAATATGTATTGTGTCAATGTTATTTATTGGTTTAAGGTGTGAAGTTGTAAGGGGCGGAGTTAAATAAGTCGAACTCACTGTGTGAAGTGTCAAAAATGTGTGTAGCTCGGTGAATAAAAGTGTTTTGTTTATAGTTAGTATTGCAATGAGGGAGGCTTAGTGTGTGGTTTTGTCTGGTTTGTCGGTTGGGCACTTTTAATTGAACTCGTTCAAGTAATTTAGGGCAATCTATTACATAGCTGACTATTAATTTTGTTTATGAAGTCTCAAGTTGTTGTAATGATTTTTATAAACTCCTCAATTAAATATGTATGCATATTTGATTTAAAAAAAATCTAATTCAGTTTATTCACATGACAAGTCGTTCTCCCCACGGGGGATTCAAGGACATATTCTGCGACTTGCTCGATAATAAAGGATGTTATGACGATGTCCTCGAGCGCGATATTCAGGGAAAATAATACTGAACGAATGTTTAGAAAAAAATATTAATATTTTGTTCGCGTTACAAACGACGCAACAGTTAGAACGTGCTGTTGTTTAGCGCTGTGTCAACTTTTCTAAAAAGTGTCATAAATTATAATCCTATTTTTTTTAAGTTGCGGCGAAATACGCTGTTCTAAGATTTGTTACGTTTGCTATTTTATAAAATTTATAAGTCCAACAATAAAAAACGAGATTTAAAAACATTTATGGAAGTTAGCAAAAGTTATCAATATGTCAGTTATTACAGGTAAGTTACAAAATGATAAATTAGGAAATCTTCCCGAAAGTAATTTAATATTTCATATTAATATTATTAATACCAATTTATTCTTAAACATTTCTAAAAAATCTAATACGGCGAACATCTATCATAAATAAACATTTATTTATATTTTCGTTACTTTATTCATGATCGTACACCAATCAAAGATAACAAAGGTTTCTCATAAAGAAAAAAAATCCTTATTCAGGCGAAATTCTTGCTAACATCAATTATTTTTTATTGACATTGAGTTGATTCATTGAAATTCTTTGCTTTCAATAAAAGTTCGTTCTACCATTTCCAGAGAATTTCCATATAATATAATATCACATTTTAGATATATCTCTAATATCGAAAGAATAAGTTAAAATGAATTAAAAAATATACTTAGTATTCACCAATTTATAAATATACATTGATATCTACATGTTTCGAAAGCGATGCTTTCATCATTAGGAATATATGTATATATTTTCCACGTAGATATCAACGTATATTTATTAAGTGGTGGATACTAATATTTTTAATTCATTTATTAATAATGACGCCACAAAGTTAATACCAATCGTTAAAATTTTTTTTAAATGAATGATTTCATTGCAGCATAACACCGAAGAGAAACTAATCTGTAAAGAAAAGTTACACTTCAAAAGTAGTTTTTAAAAACATAATAGTAAACCGTACCGTCAGCAATAAAATAAATTTGAAGTCATTAATTAAAACAATATTAGAAACTAGGGGGACTCACTCCTAACATCGATGCCATACATGTATAAATAATACTTATATAAATACCATAGATTTGGTTTTAATTGTGCCAGTCTGACGATTCCCGTGATAGGGTGAAACCGGTCCGGTTGAAAACAAATAAGTGGAAAAAAGTTACAAAGGTTTTTTGATAAAAAAAATATTTTGAAGATAAATGGCTTTCTAAGGATGATAATTTTGTAGGTGACGTGAAATGGTTTAGAAAATTTCAGCAATTTGCTGAACTTCTTGTCTGCGGCGTAGGAAAACTAAATAGTTTCCTTTCTCTCCATGATCACGTGTACAGAGTGTACCCAATGTTTGTTTGATGATTAATTATTTTGAGGTTAAGTTCTAATAGAAGTTACAGATACGAAAGACGCCAATTATAAAGTTGTACTTTGAGGTAATTGAGAGATTAATGTAGAACATCAATAGAAACTATTCTTAATTAAAACGTGTTTTGTCAAATGTAATAATACCTTGTTAATTTGAATGTTTATTACACCTTACACCTCCTATAATTACAATAGTTTATAGAAATAAAACATTATTCCAAGATATCGTAGACTCCGTAATTGCCAAATTTGTTCATTATTAGCCGAATTGTCTATTACATTCATTGTTTCATGTTGTTAATCTTACCCGTTGATTAACAAAGTTATCAGGCGAACACTTTTGTTTTATATTGGTTGTCTAGATGCTATAGTTGTGACGCCCCCGTTTGCACAGATAAGTTAGTACCCCTGTACAATTGTTTGTCATTGTTACTTGAATCAACAGAAGGGTAAGTCCATTTAAGAGTAGTCAAAATGCATATAATTTAACAGAGCGTTTTACTAGATTGATAATTTAGTTAAGCAATGTTTTATTGTATAGAGCATGATTGGGTAACGACAGTTATATTAACAATAATTAAGACGCTTAATAAATTAGAATATCTACAGGGTGTACCAATCTCCAAGATAAATTGTAAATAGTTAATTATCAAAACTCATCTGTTCAGATACTCATTTCCATAAATTCGTGAACATATTCATACATTGTTAATGACATTGTTTCCTGTGTATCTATAATTCAATTTTCCATGTCTAAAACTAAATTCCCTAGAAATTCCTACCAATATACAATGTTCGTGGGAGCCGAACACCTTAATCTGTTTTAATTTTGAGTGACGAATCTTCTTAATGCGCGTAATGGTCGACGATTAATTTCATTAATTAATATCTATACTTTTCTTTAAATCCAAATAACTCATTCAATACATTTTTTGCATCCGTGTCATAAAACTAACAATAAAACATATAACTAATATTAATATAGGCGAAAACTTCCTTTTTCTTTTGGCGTTCATAACATTTTTTAAAATTTAATCGTATAAAGGTATCTGTCTAGCATTACCATCTTTATTAACATGTAGAACATCATATATATGTATGTATATTATCCCCAAACTGATCAGAAGCATACAAATGCAGCTGTAATGTATCATATACATACTCGCCCCACTGCTGTTCAATATCAGGTTATGTTCTGATTTTCCAAATAGTAACATTTTGTACATAATTTATTCTAAAATGTAAATATGTTAGTTGTAAGACTCTCTCACTAGTTTTAAGTCACTAGTTACAGGTCTAAGTTGTAAGTCGCTATCTATATAAGTCTTAGATGTAATTCACTAATTATAAGTCTGAATTAGGTATATTCTAGTTATAAATCTTACCTGTAAGCCATTAGTAATAAATCTAATATGTAAATTATTACATATAATTGTAAGTGATAAGGAATTATGTTGTAAAGCGCCCTTGATGTGATTTTCTCACGAAAATGGCGCTATCGAAATAATCCATTTATTATTATTATCAAAATAAGGACTGAAGGTAGTTATAAAATAACTAATGGTACTGTAAAATGAAAGTCTCTAAATTTAGATAGGGGCCACGTTATGTAAAGTAACGAATTTAAGATAGGCAACCAAACTATAACCGGAATATTATATACAGATATGAACGTCTTTTTATTAAATGTCCATAGTTGTCTGGAAATGGTTGTTGTGCCGTGGAACAGCCTGTGCCGTGGTGCTATCGAGCGAAGACTGAAGTTAGCCTCCTAGAGATCTTTGCAGTTAGCCGATCATCTTCTTCTTCTTTTAGGGATGTTCATGATTGTTCTTATTAATATCCAAAATAACGGGGTGAGTAGAACAAACCATTATAATGAGGCGCTTTTTTTTAAAAGTACCGTTGTGATAATGAGAAAACACAGGCATTTTTTTTAAATGAACCCCCGGACCCCTACTTTTCAACATAATTATTCCACCGTAACGTACGACTAGTTGCTGAATTTCATCGTAATAGAAATCTGCCGCCTGATTTTTTAACCACCTGTAGCACAGCCGTTTTGACGACGTCATCGGTGTCAATGCGCTGACCGCCAAGGTGCTTCTTTGCCAAGCGCAGGAACGAGTGGTACTCACTGGGCGCTAGGTCAGAGCTACACGTGGGGTGATCAAATTCCTCCCTGCCATTTGACGCGATAAGATCTTGGGTTGATGAGCCACGCGTGGACGAGCATTGTCGTGAAGCAAAACGATTCTTCTACTGACACTAAACGGCACTCAAAAATTGACCATTTATTATTAATATTGAAATCGTAACGCGTCTGTTTTCTCGAACTCTTTCATCAAACTTCGACACCAGGTTATGATTGATGACGGACGGTCGCCATTGTCTATCATTGTGAATGTTTGTAAGGCCATTTTTAAATGTTCTAACCCATTTTCTTACCATTTCGGCGCTCGTAGCATTTTTTCCACACACCTCACAAAATGCCGATAAATTTCGACCGGTTTCACATATCTTGCATTTAAGAAACGAACAGCGCGTATTTCACAATTCGCGGGATTTTGAATTGTCTGAACCATTTTAAAAATGCATAAAAAATGTTAACCCTCTCTTAAGCTTCCGCAATGGCGTCTGTGGCTAGCCAATAGATGTAGGCACTCAGCGCTTATACATGGAACAGCGACCGTAACGCTGCAGCGGCCAAATGAAAATTACTTAAAAATGGAACATACTTAAAAAAACGCACCTCAATAACATATTTTCCATAAGAAAAGCAATTAGAATGTAACCATCACGTGTTATAATATATAAATATTTAACAAAAAAATTCTCGAACCGCATGATTTCAACTATATTTTTTTTACAAAAACTCCACACCTTTTTTAATTTCCCTCAAGGTCTATACCATCTTTGGGGATGCTTTGTGGAGGGTCTTTTAGAGGATAGGGAGGAGTGAACTTGGGTCTTGAAGAGACCCATGTTGTAGGATGCAGGAAACACAGAGGCCGGAAGATCATTCTACAGCCGAGCTGTTGAACACAACGAGTTGTAGAAGCTACCCGTTTGAACACATATGAATAAAATCACCGAAATTTGGAATGATTTAAAATAAAAACAACGGTACCTACATTTCGACATGGAAAAAATCTTTATAAATGCTATTAAATGAAATTCATTACAATGCTCGTTTGTTAGTGCCTTTGGGCTGGTTTTAACCCTTATGTACCGTTCTACATAAAAAAAGCGTTTGTTAGTATTACTTACTCCTTCGTTTTAATCAATATTTTAAAAAGCCTTGATAACATTTTTACGTCTACGTCATTGTTGGATAAATTTTATTGGCACTGATAAAAAATAATGATGCGAGAGTTATCTATTCAAAAAAGCTTTTAGTGGTTGAGTTTTTGGCAGCCGTAAAACTAACACAGTCTATTATGAAAAAAAAATAGTATACAGTCCCTTAATGATTACAGTGAAATATATGAATTTGTGGTTAATTTTCACACCTTTTAATAAAGCCGATTTAATAAAGCATGTTTTACTTTCTTACACATTTCTAATAAAGAAACTATTTTTTTTCTACTTTGAATAATATAAAATATCTTTGATAATACGTATATTGATATCCAATAGTTTTTTCACGTTCATATTAAATACTTTAATAGTGGTGAAGCATAAATAACATTATTAATATTTTATTTGATGTTTAAATAACAATAATTTTTCAGAGTTTGGCAATCATCTCATTTCAACCGATCATATTTTTAATATAGATACAGGGGTTCAAAATTTTCACCGTTATAATAAAGGCAAAAAATAAGATTATTTAAAAGCAATAGAAATTATAAAATTATTATTTCTAGTATATTGAAAAAACACGTAAATATAT
>JAHDVE020008152.1:0-50059 GCA_022606495.2 Halesus radiatus
TGGCGTAGACCTAATTCGTATGTATGATTTGAAAAAACATGTCAAATTACTTAGCCCTATAATTGCTCACTTTATTAACATGATAATTGATACGAGTGAAATTCCCGAGGAACTAAAATGTAGCATTGTAAGACCTATTTTAAAAAATGGAGACCACTCTTCTATAAATAATTACAGGCCAATTTCTATATTACCTGCATTAGAAAAAAATTTAGAAAAATATGTTTCGATAAATTTAGATAAATATTTAAATAAATTGGGTATTATCGATGAATGCCAGTTTGGGTTCCAGAAAAAAAAGTTGTGATAAACTACTTGCAAACTTTTCCAATTATATAAATTCCCAGCTAAACTCTCAAAAACACACACTGGTACTTTTTATTGATTACTCAAAAGCTTTTGATACACTCTGCCATAAACAAATAATAAATGTACTTGATGCCATAGGAATCCGTGGTAAACTCCTTTCTTTTTTTAAAAACTATTTATCGAATAGAAAAATGAAGGTAAAGATTTTAAATGAAATGAGTAAATGTAGATATGTAAAATCAGGTGTACCACAGGGGTCAATTCTAGGTCCTAAATTGTACATTATATATGTTACTGCTATGTCCAAATTATTTAAAAAAGCTCTTAGATTCATTTTCGCAGATGACACTGCACTTGTAGTATCAAATGAAAATCCCTTAATAGCTCTTCAAGATTTACAACTAGACTTTAATGAACTTCTCAAATGGGCGCATGATGTAGGACTAATTATTAATGTTAAGAAAACCAAATGTATGTATATAAGGTCACTGAGTGTGAAAATGTGGAATTTACCAAAACCAATTGCACATCATTTTGAATGCATACATAAAAAATTTTTAAAAAATTGTGACTGCGACACGATCGATTTTACAAACGATTATGCTTATCTGGGATTATTAGTAGATAATAAATTTAAGTGGGACACGCAAGTGGTCAAAATATGTAACCAGCTCCGATCTATATCGAGTAGCTTCTATAAATTAAAATTTGTCTTGCCACATGGCACACTTAAACTTATTTTTCCATGGTAGAATCCATTCTGAGATATGGAATACGAACTTGGGGTCACACAAGCTTTACGTATATTAAGTATGTCCAAAATTTACAAACTGCGATAGTTAAAAAAAATTGTCACACCAAAGATATACAGACAAAGAAAAAATTTAAAAATATTATACGGTGCTGAGGGCCTACTTCCTGTAAAAGGTCTCCTATGGTACATCACTATTATAGATAACGCGGGAGAAAGCCAATACAAAAAGCCACTGGTGCATAAACACAGCACTAGATTCACTGAAAGAAGAGGCCTAAAAATTCCAAAAATTTCAAATAAATATGGAGGTCGAACTCTTGAATACATAGTGCCAGTGATTTTCAATAAATTTAATGAAAGCTATAAATTGGAGGAAAGTGAGAGGCTTTGCGTAAAATCGATGAAGTTATGGATTTTAAATGAGCAATCTATGTATCTTTAAATTTTTTCTTTGTATCTTTAAATTGTTTCTTTGTATCTTTAAATTTTTTCTTGGTATCTTTAAATTTTTATCTATGTATACTTAATGGCTAAGTTAATGTACCTATAATGTTAACGTCAAATGTAAGTACCTATTTTATTTAAGATTAATACATATTACTATTACTATTAGGACTAATTAATCTTTGTAGAACCTGCAGACAAGCTGTCATGTGACCGCTTTGCAGGACTACATATTTTGCTTCTTTCTTATTTTACCTTGTATGTATTTATGTTCTTTGGATGAATAAACAATAAAAAAAAAAAATATATATATATATATAATAAAAGTTATATATTCAGAATAGGCGTTTGCTGATCTATATGAATATGTATTTTTACAGCCTTATATTTTTCACTGGAGTTCCTTATTGTGTAGGTAGATAATGTTTAGAATAGACACATTAGGATTCGATCTCTTCACTATTATAACGAGATTTACGTTTCATTTATTTCCTCGTAACAAAATAATGCATATTACGTCTTCTAGTACAAACGTATTTATGTAATCTATTGAACAAATTTATTTCATAAAATAATTGCATGTCATTCTGTTCAATATGCAATATTCCCCACTTGTCGCCGTAAGAAATCATTTCAAATCGATATTACGTGCATAACTATTTCTCGTTTATTATTACTGTGACATGCCAATATTGCATAGCGCCGATTTATTTAATCGTAATTTTGAAATATTATTACTGATTATGAGACGGGGTCTGCGTAGCTCCGTCAACACTTATAGGCCTTCCACGCGACTGGTTTGCCCGATACTAAAAAAGCCAAGACGTTGAAAGATCCTTTCCTAAAGTCAAGCCTACTAACTTTAGGAGAGAACGACCGGATGGTCGAACCTTTCGACGCCTTGGCTTTTTTAGTATTAGGCCGCCCGCTCGTGTGGAAGCCACTTTAGAACTTAGATCATATAGACATTCCTTCCTACCGTGCATTGCTTTATGACCAAAGGTAGCCTGTGTATAGTATTTTCAAGTTCGGGTATGAAATATGCATTGAATAGTTTTAAATGATCCCTTTTTTATCATCTTCCGCTGTTTGTTATGGTCAACAAATATGGTTCATATTTCTTAGGGTAGGCACAGCTTTACAGCCTTTGCGGACTGCGTTACACTGCTTCCTATATCGATGACTGTCTACCATGTTTTTCCTTATTCCCTTAACTAAATTCTGTATTTTATTAATGTTCATCAATATCGTCATTTGGTATTTGGCTTCCGCAACAGTATCTGAGCCTTCTTCCCACGTAGGCGGAACATTAGCGCCATAGGAGTTTCGTCATCCTTTTCTTTTTGTTTCTCTTTTTGGCGCCCAACGTGGGGCACGAACCCACGACTCTGAGATTATGAGTCTAATGCTCTACCGACCGTTCACATTTCTACAGCTTTTGGTTTTGAAATGGTAGTATCCTGTTAGCAGCCCCAGAGAGTTTCTCTCCACTATTTTTTTTTTATATTGAAAACCGTTAAAAACTAGCATGATTTATGATTTCAACGTCTGAGATGTATGGATGAGGCCATTGGTATTTTAATACGAGGTCTTTCAACCGGTTTGTGATACTTTCCTCAACCGTTGTGCTAACATCTTTAATAAACAGCTGCCAATTGCGACTTCTTATGTGCTTCTCGCAGCTCGCAGCATCTCCGTCTGATCCTTGCTATGGGTTATATCATCGGAAATATGAATTGTATTCTGTACATAGAGTTTGGCTCGAAGGATTTCCATTCCCTACAACTAACCTAGAAAATTACGTACATTAATTAGAAATAGATAATTACACGCGTCATGTAGAGTAGAAGATGTAATACACTTGCTTTTCGATCGAGTTTAAACCTTCAAACTTTCAAAGTATGACCTCCTCTCCCACTCAAAGGTAACTTTCTTATATATTAATTGTTTTTGTGTTTAATTCGTACAACTCCATTTATTATTTATTTAAATCAAATTTAATAATGTTATTATTAAGTTCTGCGAGTATTATTAATTTTTATTATCGTGACAGCTGTTTCGGCGTTCAAGGCCATTTTCAAACTGCGGTTAATCCACATTGTGACGACTTATTAATATGATTTTATTTACTCCCACCCCATTCTAATTTGGACGGGCTTTTAAAAATAATGATTTATTATCGGTGAAACCGATTTAGTTAGAAAACAATTAAAATTCTGAATTCTGTTAGGTTTTCACATTTATAATGTGTTTCCTCGTATTTAACTGATGATGTTTTCTTAATTAATTTATATAAATATGTTGTATTGTTTTGATAATGTGAACATACTGAGAAGCGGTGAATATATAATATTCCTTACTTTTTTAATTAATGTTAGGTTAGGATAATTCGTTCGTTTATTAATTTCTAATTGTTCAAGTAAATTTAATCTAAGACCTTTTCTTTCTATACGTAAGGGTTTAGCTTTGTTGATGTCAAGCGGGACGTGATTATTTACTAAGAGATGTTCTGCGAATTTTGAAGAAGTGCTTTTATTTTTATAACATCTTCTATGTTCTTTGAATCTAGTTGAGAATGGCCTTCCCGTCTGCCCTATATAGGTAGCGTTGCAGTCGGCGTGGTCACATTTTAGTTCACAAAAATCCTAAACTTAATAATCAGGACCTTGTCTTCCTTCACAATTTTTTATTGTTGTGTTCCTTTATAAAGGAAGAACGTGTGTTATGGTTATTTTAATGGAAATGTCGATCATCGATGACTTCAAAAGCTTTCTTATTCTCTCATATCATCAAATAATAATAATAAATTCTTTGTAAATAACTAGCTGATGTGTACCCGGCCTTGCTCGGGATTTTTTAGATTATTTTTTTTCTCTACGTTGATGCATTCTAGAAGTAAGTACTCGAGTATGTATTAGGTATCTAGTATAAATGCATGTGTTTCTTTACGTTTTTCGTATTTTATGTTTATTTTATAATTTACTAGCGTACCCGGCCTTACTCGGGATTTTTTTTTTTTTTTTGGAATAAAGTTATGAAGTTGTGAATTCTTGCTTGTCATTAGGGTTTCATAATTGTTTTGACAGCGAAAGTAACTACCTCCAAATAAAGAAACGTTGATTTGAATATTTTATTTCATTCAAACGTTTATTTTTTTTTTTAAATATATCTTAATCATAAAGTTCTTAAGTAGGTACCTACTCGTGTTTTCCATTTTGAAAATATTCTACCAATAAAAAATGTTCTTTTGAATATGCAATCTGTGACTAACGAGAGTGTTATATCTATGGGCCAACCTAAATGAAACATGGCGGTTTCATTGTTTTTCATACTAATTTTAAAACGTTCTAGCAACAGTTTTACATATTGGATTTTATTCAAACTACTTTCTAAACCTTCCCGGCACTATAAAAACAAACTGTCCTATTTTCAGCGAAACCGGTAGAGTAATTTTCGAAAACATCGAGAACAAACAAACAAACTTACATTGATTTTATATATATATATATACAGATACAGACGTTCGCTTTCAAGCTCTCGCCTCTTTTATACGCACAAACACGGGGCTATTATAAAACAAGTTTGTTACTAAACTAGGTAACGAATTCGCCCTAGTTTCGACACTTTTTAGAACTCTTGTGTTGAACCATTTTTGAAACATGATATCAAAAGACAAGTTGATATTTCAAAGAACTCGTGACGTAAATCGCGTTGAGGGTTAGAAAATGTTGCGTTGACCCAGAAATTAGCGATTTAGTGGCATCGGTGACTTAAAGTCGAATATTGAATGTCCAAAAATCATTATTTGGAGATCAACGTAGTAAAAATTTTGAAAAATCAAAATTCGCAGAACATCTTTTAGTAAATAATCACGTCCCGCTTGACAACAACAAAGCTAAACCCTTACATATAGACAGAAAGGGCCTAAGATTAAATTTACTGGAACAATTAGAAAATAACAAACGAACGAATGATCCTAATATAACATTAATTAATAAAGTAAGGAAAATTATATATTCACCGCTTCTCAGTATTTTCACATTATCAAAACAATACAACACGTTTAAATAAATCAATTAATTAAGAAAATATTAGAATTGAAATTAAGACACTTTTGTACTTTCTTCCACTTATTTATTTTCACCAGGACCGGTTTCATCCCACTACGGACATTTTCAGACTGGTAGTTGACATTCTTATGCTACGGTATTTATATAAACTTAGGCAGGGTTACACAACATTGTATCTATATCATGAATGTTTCTATTTTGTATAAAATTATGAATAGTTCACATTATTGTAAATGAATTTATATAATTGAAAAGGTTGGTATTTTATTTTGGTAATATTGGGATATTCCCTTCTTGTGGCTTAGGGCTAATGGACAAATATTGATGGTACTATGCTATTTATTATTATAATAATAATAATAAATAGCATAGTACCATCAATATTTGTACCAATATAAAATAAATAAGTGGAAGAAAGTACAAAAGTGTCTTAATTTCAATTCTAATACAATGGAATTCCACCACGAACTAACAGTCCAAAAACTAGACTCAATAAGAAAATATTGTCAGTTAAATACGAACAAACACATTATAGATGTGAAAACCTTACAGAATTCAGAATTTGAATTGTTTAACTAAATGGGTTTTACCGATAATAAATTATTATTTTTAAATCCCGTCCACCCGGGTGGGAGTGAATAAAATCATATAAATAAGACGTCACAATGTGGATTAACCGCACTTTGAAAATGGCCTTAAACGCCGAAACAGCTGTCACAATAATAAAAACTAAAGATTCTTCCAGAACTTAATAAGATTATTAAATTTAATGGCAATCAAATTTGATTGCCATGAAATTAAAAAAAAAATTAAATGGATTTCTTCGAATTAAACACAAAAACAATTAATAATACGTGAATTGTAGATGCCATATTTTTTTTTTACGTGCACAAATTTTTGTTCTCAAATATATTTTTCTTCAACGCCAAGCAAATTACAAAACATTTATCAAAAATGGTCAAACTAAATGTTCGGTTTTTGTAAACAAGCCGAACCTTTTTACTTATTTGCTGTTTAACTTAAATTTGCGACACGCTTAGCTCGGCCCTCGCACCCCCTTTTTTGGTTTCTTCGCCTTTACTAGGCGCAAGAACAAATCAATAATTGCTGTTGATTCTTATCGTTCGAAAAGAATCGACATTTCGAAGAAAATTTTTGTCGCAAAACTTTTGATATTTCATGTAACGGAATCCTTTAAATTCCTTCAAACGTAAATCTCAACAACAGTGAATGAGCTCTGAATTCTCTACAACATAGATTATCTTTTTTTTATCACTGTAGAAAATAATATTAACATAACCTAAATGAAACATGAAATCGGAGAAAACGACAGAAAATAAAAAGATTTCAGTCGCATCTGAGACTCGAACCCGGGACCTCTGCCTATCCGGGGCAACCGCTTAACCAACTTAGCTAATGAGACCAGTTCAATTTATGTTCGAGTCCCAGATGCGACTGAAATTTTTGTTTTTTTTTTTTGTCGTTTTTTCCGTTTCCATGTTTCATATTTGTTTTCTATAATGATTAAATATTAAAATGAGGTATTTAAAGCTCAATAAAAATAATTCATAATTAAGAATTGAATATCTTGTTTTTTTCCCGTGGACCCCTTTGGTATGAAAATTTTGTAAAAACTTGTACATAAACGTGCCTGCGTGGACGCGACTCGCTTTAAGTGCGCAGCGCAGTAGGCTTGTCGAGCAGATCTTATTACAATGCTTTTACTATGCGTGCAGTCTAAATGAACTCCGATCCGTTGATCCCCTTTTTTTCTCCCGTACGGGGCGAACCACTTTAAGAACATATATCTACAGTTTTTATAAGTGCGCAAAGTACGCCTATCCAAAGCACTTTTAACTCTTGATCAAGCGACTTATTCCCCTCTTTGGGAATCACTGGTCTGGTTCGTAACTCATTTTCGTTAAAAACTGAATGTGCAATGTCTCAATATGCTGATTTTTTTTTTGAAATTTTTTGCTACATAATTACCTTTTGAAACAGTTTAAAAATACAAGAAAATATGATAGAAATTAAATATGTAAACAAAAAAATCCCACAAAGGCAAAGCCTCTGTGTGGGTATTATAACAGTTTTTTTTTTATCACATTTCTATGGTTTATGTGAAAGTTTTCTTTTTACACAAATAATAAGTTAATCATTCTCTTAAAAGTGCTAGCGAAAATAAGAAAGATAAAATATGACATAAAGTGATAATAAGAAACAAACAAAAAAACATTTCATTAGTTATGACAGTAAACAGAATTTACTGTTACTATCACATATACGTACATAAGTATTAATATGATTTTAGTGGGCGTTTTAAAATCACGCCCAAGTACGATACTAATGTTTTGAAAGTAGGTTTTATAAAAATGTATATGTAGGTTTTATAAAATGTAAAATTTAAACAAAAGAGATCAAGCTAGAATTCTGTCTAAAGGAAAATACTATAGATGACTGTTAAGACTTATAAGAAAAATGTATTTATTTCAGTGTTTTTTTATCCAATATTTAATAGATTACATTTATCTTTGCGTTTAACTACCGCCTAATCTCATCAATCCAAATCTGGAATGTTCGGAATGCCACCGAGAGATTCATGTTAGATGTATATTCTCCGCGCGATGCTGATGAGGATGAGTTACGGAGCGGACTCTCGGGCGAGTCCCGTTGCTCGGGTCGTGATACGTGTATGCGTGTGTGTTGTATACGTACGAACAAGTCTACAAGTGTGCTGCATTATTCAAATTCATAACACGGTTAAAAATAATGGTCGGTCGTTTTGAAAAATTACCGGTCATCGTCGGGAGAGACTTTCAACGATCCGTGTACATTTTATTAATTGAACTTGGCACGTTATGGCTATGCAATTAAGTAATAAGAAAATTTGATGCCCTTGAAATATAGATGATTTAATTATAATAACCCTAGGAAAAAATAAAGTATCATACCTTAAAAAATGTTTATAGTGCAAAATCGTCTACTTACGAACCCTTTTTCCAATATTGTCATATTGTTCATTGTGGCAAATAATTTTTTTTTTTTTTTTTACCGAAAACATTTATTTTTTTTTCTATTATTTAAACGCCCACTGAACTGGCAGAGGAAGGCTGTAGAAATGAGATCTCTGAGACGAATTTGTGGTAAAACCATGTATGGTCGTGTGAAAAATGTTGAGATTCGTGAAGAATGCAGGGCTGATGTAAGCGTAGTGAACGTGATCAAGTAAGGACGCTTAGATGGTTTGGGCATGTAGAGCGAATGAACGAAGAGAGGAGTGTAAGAAGAATATATGACGCGAATGTGAATGGAAGAAGCCGGAGACGTCCGAGGAAGACATGGCACGATCAAGTGAATCAAATACTTAAGTCGGGCCATGTCAGAAGTCGGAATAACAGAAGAGAATGTATAAGACGTATGAAAGTGAGTGAAGCAAGAAGTGTATGCCAAGATCGAGTTGTTTGGCGGTCCGTCCACTCTGCCTACCCCTGCGGAAAAGGGCGTGATGGTTAGTTAGTTAAACCCCCACAGGGCTTTTACATAAAAATACATCATTTTTAAATCGCATAAAAATACAAAACATGGACAAAAGTTAATTTCACTTCAAATAATAAAATAAAAAAAACTGCACCAAAGCTACGCAGGAATATAAAGGAACAGAAAACATAAATAATACAATATCCACAAAGTCAATATTAACATTAATAACAAATAAGTAAATAATGTAAAAAGTTGTACTTAACAATAATTTATTAACTAGGTACAAGTAATTCGTTCATCCTTTTTTTTTTTAATTTTCCATGTTAGATTATTGTCACATACATCCATATCATTTGAGCATTTGTTACCAAGAATTGAATTGGGGAATGTAAACTATAGTTGGAATTGTGTGAAAAGATTTACAGAATAAAATAAAACACGCGTTTTGGTGATGGTTTTTATTGGGTAAATCGAAACACGAGGCCGGTGTTAAGCGGGAATTTCAACCTTTTCGCAACCCGCATAAGGAGTGCGTGATTTTGTTCGAATGTTAGGTGGATCCCCTTAATATGAAGAAGTAAGTCTCTCTAACTGAACTCTTGCGTCACGAAATTTGCTCAGCTTTTATGAGTGGAATTTCAGGTTTGATCTTTGTGTTGTAGATTAATTTTGTTTCTGTAATTTTTACTTTAATTTAGTTTCCATATTAAGTTGTTTTTTTTTTAGTTTACCAGTAATGGGTTTTAAATTTGGGAAGCGGGTGTGGGTACCACCGCCCCGGGAACCATTCGTTGGATAACCAACACCTCTGACATGGGTCACCCCAAGTGGTTCGCTACGGCAGGTGACTTAGTAGGGGTGCCCGGGTTCATGGGGTGAGGTTTCTCTGGGTCTTGGCGATGAATGCATCTGCCCACCAGCTGCGTGATGGGTCGGATCGGGAGAAGCCGGATGAGGGAGACTCTTTGACTTCTCCAGCCCGCCTCTCAACCCGTCGGTTTGCTGCACACACTGGGGAGGATGGATTAATACGCCCGTTACTCCTGGACACACCGACCCTTCTCCCTTCATACCTTTTTACTTCCCAGAACTTGCTTTCATTAAAAAAAATCATCCGCACAGCATTCCCAAAGATGACATATAGACCCTGAGTTAAATTAGGAACTCCTGTGCGGATTTAATGTAAAAATAAAAAATAAGATAATAGAAACAGATGAAGATATGGCATGGAAGCTTGAGCTACGACCGAACTGCACAAATTATCAAAGCGGCTATACAATAAAAGTTATGCGCCTGGTGTGTAGATAAAAAAGAGACGGGGCACCGCTGTGTATCGATGCGATTTGCAGTAGTATAGTCGAATGATGTAGGCCTGTTAGGTACTGCTGAAAACCAGCTGCAATCCGGGCTCCCGAAAGTATTGCTAAGCAGTGACCTTTTTGGCAATTGCTGAAACTATATAATATGTTAAATAACAACTTATTTAAAAATATTTATTATTTTATTATGTTGGTGACAATCTTGTGCCCGCGGTTTTTTTTACTGATAATTGTGCATGGCCCATCTCCTTTGTTTCTATTATCTATGGTTGGTCCGTTGTTTTTACCAATGAAATGACGACTTAGAGCCTGTACTCATTCTGATGGATTTTTAAGTTAGTCTCATTTTGTACATTTATCATACTCTCAATTTTAATGACCAAACCAACAAAAAACGGCTATTCGCCCAAGCGATGGATCAAGCTCTTTCTTGTACACATTTTATAAACTCGATAAAAAAATGCATTTTGACCAAAACGGTAAAAAGCGAGATGAGTGAGACAACACTAGTAATAATAATAATTGGGAATCAACGACCGACGTCACGGTAGGTTAGTCCCGCCTGACAGGTGCTCGCCCGCGCCCGAGGCATGCTGAAAGTACCCATAAAGCCAGTTATTTCGGATTCACTAGATCAGAGACCAATATCGACGGATGTCTTGACTATCAGCCGGTTTTTCAGTCTACTCAGGAATGTTGAGTCGGATTGGGTTGTTAGGATTCTTACCCGATAGAAACTTAGCAAGAAATGCCGGCTCTATGTCGTGTATGAAGAAAAGCCAACGTTTCTAAATACACCTCAATGTGCATGTATATTTACAATAAATTCATTAAAAAATTACTTTGTATTCGCCAGTTTATTAATA
The DNA here is from genome assembly GCA_022606495.2 of Halesus radiatus. Classification (NCBI taxonomy): domain Eukaryota; kingdom Metazoa; phylum Arthropoda; class Insecta; order Trichoptera; family Limnephilidae; genus Halesus; species Halesus radiatus. The sequence continues at coordinate 11,243 of JAHDVE020008152.1, forward strand.
TAAACATTTAATATGAGTGATTTATTAATAATGACGCCACAAAGTGAATACCAATATTTTGAAGAAATTATATCTTATTTACCTTTGTAGAATATCTTATAGTAGCTCATTGCTTTATAAACCGTTTTAATACATGTTTAATCATTGAAGATAATATTAACAACTCTCAAAATGAAACATAAAACCGAAAAGACACAGAAAAGAAATTGATCGGGAAAGGTCCCGGATAAACCACGAGGTCCTAACTTCGAGTCCCAGCTGCAACAGTAACCTTTTTAATTTTTTTTGTCTTTTCGGTTTCATTTTGAGTTATTAATATTATCTTCAGTGATTAAAAATTATTCATAATTAATTTAAAAATGTACTTTGTTTACACCACTTTATAAATACACATAAATATTGTGTTTCCTTTTTTTCAATCAATAGATGTCTCATATAAATAAAAATCGGTTAGGTATATCCGAGACTCTATTCCGATTGCAATTGTGTTCGAGAAGAACTTTGCAATCATCATAAGGATAGCAGCCAATAATATGGGAATTAAAAAATGGAGAATAATATTAACAAGTCTTGAACTTGAAGTATGATATCGGTGAAGATGGCGTAATTTGAACTGGTCTCATTAGCTTAGTCGGTAAAGCGATTGTCCCGGATAGACAGAGGTCCTGGGTTCGAACCCCAGCTGCGACTGATACATTTTTTTATTTTCTGTCGTTTTTTTCGCATTCGTGTTTCATTTGGGATATGTTAATATTATCTTCTTCAATGATTAAATATTATTCTTGGGAAACTTTTGCTTGTGTCTGGAAGGGGAGTAATCAAGACACACACATTATTATATTTATTTTTATTATATATAATATATATTTTTCAATGACCTTTTTTTATGTCACAAAAGTCCCAACTGCTCAAAGCCAATCGTATTTTTTAACCCAAAGAAATTTACGGAAGAAAACTATTATTTCGCTACAAATTATGCGGTATAATGTAAATTTATCGGTATTTTGTGAAAATGTTAATATTAGTACAACATTATTGACGGTAATGCTAATTTTTTTCTTTGCTTTGTTACAGGTAAGCTAAGCCACACACTGATTCTGGAAACATATTTACTCAACCATTGAAACCGTAAGGTATAATTTTATTTATTAATTGATAAACTAAAGTTTTTAAGACAAGATTTTTGTGCATAGCGCAAAGGGTAACAATTATTTTTATAAACAATAATTATTAGCCTGAAACACTCATCCAAATTGAATAAAACCTTCCGAGAAAAGATAAATGTCGCCGACAGGACTCGAACGTGCACTGAAATATAATAAAAAAATAGTAATTATTGAATGAAACACTAGTATATATTGATTAACTTGGCGGGTTTGCGATAAGCCGACGTAGCTCAACGGTAGAGCATCTGACCGGCAATCAGAAGGGTGCAGGTTCGAGTCCTGTCGGCGACATTTATCTTTTCTCGGAAGGTTTTTTCAAGTTGGATGAGTGTTTCGGGCTAATAATTATTGTTTATAAAAATAATTGTTATAATTTTATTGTTTACTTTTATTCAACTCTCCTCAAAACTAGACCCAATATACTTGTCTATAGATAAACCATAAAAATACTCCCTGACACGATTCTATCGGGTGGAATATTGTTAATTGTTATATTTAGTCACACATGATTTATTTTTTTTAATTAACTGAAAAGACACTTTATTTGAATCTACTTTTGTGTTTGTTTATTCTGAAATTCCGATATCGACAAGTACGGCCAATCATATTCCATTAATAAAAGTATATTCAATCAAAGTGTGTTTTCATTTAATTCAAATGTCAGTCCACAATGCGTCGACTGATTGCGAAAATCTAATTATTCTTTCTATTATTTTTGCTATTTCTGTTCTTCCGGTAGGATTTATGCAGCTTATAACAAGGTCCTACTTGTAATGTATTGTACTTTGACTCTGTGCAGAAACGGGCGGTCAGTTTGATAGATTCGCCTATCTTAACAAACGGATTGCAATCTTTGGAGCACAGACGTTTGGTGGGAATGCTGTCCTTGTTCTACCGGTATTGTAATGGAAGATGCTCTGAGGAACTAGCGTCGTTGATCCCTTATGCACCGGTGCATAGTCGGGAAACAAGCCAAACGCGCCCAACATTTACACACGGTTAACATTTGTCACATGATAACGGGTCGCTTCTACGACCCGTGCTTGTGTTCAACAGCTCGGCTGTGGAATGATCTGCCGGCCTCTGTATTTCCTCCCTCTTATAACATGGGTCTCTCCAAGACCCAGGTTTACTTCTGCCCATCCTCTTAAAGACCCTTCACACAACGTCCCCAAAGATGATATTAAATAAAAACATTTGCACATGGTTAACATTTGTCACATGATAACGGGTCGCTTCTACGACTCGTTCTTGTGTTCAACAGCTCGGCTGTGGAATGATCTGCCGGCCTCTGTTTCCTTTCTCCGACAACATGGCTCTTCAAGACTCAACACAACATCCCCAAAGAACCTTAAGGCCTTTAGGTAAATTATTTATGGTGGAATTTGCAAAAAAAATCATTAATCTTCCAACCTGTTCTTTTCAACAAAATCTTTTTTTTTTTTAAATCTACACATATATTTTGCAGCTCGCGTAGAATTAAAAATTCAATCATTTTTCTACTTGTATAATTTCACAGTAATGAATTGATTCATTGGTCCGACGTTGTGTGCAACGCGGCGCGTTTATTGGTTTATCTTTTAAATTTTACCAGATTAACAATAATAATATGTACGTATTTAATAATTATAATCATCAGCAAACAACAGCCGACTGAGAAAACAGCGCGGATGCCAATTAGTTACTTTAATTTTATTATATGGGTAACCTGAATAACAATCCACCTTGACAATGAATCCATGATTCATAAACAGTCACAATTAAGAGATCATCTTCGTATAAAAATCTCGGCCGTGCTTACCACCAAATCTGTATCAAAATATTTCTAGATCGTAGATATTTTTTTTATATCTTGATTGTGTAGTTTGCATTTTTGCTGTATAAATCAAGAGTCGTAATTAAATGTATTTTTTTTTAAATTTGGTGCTCTTTTTTTAAATGCCTGTTTTAAAATCGTTTCTGTTCATAGAAAATAGATGCATCTCTTGATTGTGTGATCGCACTTTTTGTTTTAATTGATTTAAAATGTATACACGCGAAAGTCATAAGCTAATTGGGCAGTAAAAATATTAATTAAATTTTAAAACATTCAGCATTCGGAAAGATAACTGACCAATCTAATGTTTGAAGTACTTTCTTAAGAAATAACTTAAAAGGAGTGATTTGTGACTTTTTTCGCGTCATGGTTTTAAAAGTCTTAATACAGCACACAGTTGATTATGCTTTCAGTATCGCCCTAGTGATAATAGACCGACATTCTTAAATATTTAAACGTTGCTTATGTTTTCCGCAATTACCCTTCAATTGCTTTAATTTTTTACATGAAAATCTCTCAACTTTCATCTAGAGAAACAAACTCTGAATCGGTGAGTAGAGGCTTCTTGAAATTTGCACCGTTTTTTTTTTTTTTTTCTGTCGGGAATTTCTATTTTCAGTTCGTGATTTCATGAAAATGAATTTAACTGATAAATAGAGAGATGGAAAAACTGATGGCGATATTGAAAGAAGGGTGAATGCAGGAAACTCCATTAACGGAGGACTGAACGCGGTCGGAACTAACAAAAATTTGTCCAAAGAAGCGACACTTGCAGTCGACAATGGAGTGCTGATACCTACCCTAATGAATGGCGGTGTCGCATAGAACTAGCAGAGGGGGGATGAAAGTAGACTGAATGTCGTAGAAATGAAAGCTTTGAGGTGAATGTGTGATAAAACCATGTATGATTGTGTGAAAAATGTTGAGATTCGTAAAGAATGCAAGGCTGATGTAAGCGTAATGAGTGAGATTATTAAAGGGATCCTTAGATGGTTATGGGCACGTAGAGTGAATGAACGAGGAAAGAAATTAATGAGGATATATATATAACGCGAATCTGAATGCAAGAAGAAGTTGGGAACGCCCTCTGAAGACATTGTACGTTCAAGTGAATCAAATACTTGTGTCGGGCCATGTCAGAATAACAGAGAATTTATGAGACTATGTTTAAATGTGAATGAAGCAAGAAGTGTATGCCAAGATCGAGTTGTTTGCCTGTCCGTCTTCCTCGCCCACCCCTGGGGAGAAACGGAGTGGTTAGTTAGTTTAGTTAATTAACTGACGAAAAAAAAAATCAGACATAACACCATATTGTTCCTTTTTTTTAAATTCTCGAAAATAATCGAAATGTATTGAAACTAGAACCAAACTGGGTTATGCTAGTTTGTACTTGGTAATCCAAATTGTTTCAATTAATGTTTACACTTCGACGTAAATCCATCCCGAATCTTCCCGATTGTAATGTGTAAACCCTTACATTTTGACATCGATTTAAGACATAGGCCTAATATTTTAGTATAGCATAAGGAATGTTATAAGATTTATAGATTTAGATTCCACCAATACTACACGTTTTGTCTATGATTTTAATAGAGGAACTGTTTTTTTTTTGCAAAACAAACTGTCATCGCGATGTTTCAAAGGGACAACAACGGCTGTTTATTTTTACGCGGGTTTTATTTACCAGTTATTTTTTTGATAAAGTCCTCCACACCTACCACCATAGTTCCATATGTGAGCAACCTAATTAAAAAATAGTGTCTGTTTTCCTTGAATCAATGCCATTATTCATGATTTATTAAAAAAAATTACATCTTTTTTGACGGCCATCTTCAGACTGGTCCCGTGATATTCTGAAATGGGTCAGATCCAAAAATAAAAAGTTGAAAATAGTTTTAATAAATCAGTATAATTAAATTCTACCACTAATTATAAGTTTCAAAAATTAAAACTTTCAAAAATCCCTCCTTCGATTGGATTCGATTGTAAGTCATGATTTATCGATTAATATCATCGACACTCCTCATCGCACGATGAATCATTGAAGTCCATACTGATAAAAGGGAAATTTACGAATTAACGTAAATTTTAGCGAGACGAATGTATTCAATTATTTTCGTAAATGTCAAATTTGACAGATGTGATTTGTCAGTAGTATCTAGCGATGGCACTAGTTCCAAGCACTGTTTGCGGATGTATCCATAAAGAAAGCTTTGACTGCCCAACTAGGAAACTCCCGTTTTAGGACAGTCAAATTGACAAGTTTAGTTCATATTTTTTTTTTAAAGAAAGACAAATATTCCCTGGTTACGAATAACCTGACAATATTTGAAAATCTCCCACTAACATCACATTAAACGGAAGATGTTGCTTGTGTCGTAATGGAGGACTTAGCCAGGCGAGGAATTAAACTCACGACGCCTAGGTGAGGACCCAAACGCGATGCCAACTCAGCCACTGGCCGGTGATATTAAGTGCCATTATACAAAAATAGAAGGGAAAAAAGCTGGTATTGACATAGTATGGTAATAAAATATATTTAGAAAAAAGTATAATAATTTAGTATAAAGCGATGTGAAGAATAGTATAGAAAAAAAACAATTGTGTTAATTATTTGCGTAAATGACAAGTTTGACATGTGAGATTTGCTGCTACCGCCAGAACTAGTTAAGGCTAAGCGGCCGAAAAAGCAAGCTTAAATTTTTCAAGAATTTACATACTTTGCAAGGATAAGGACGCACTGATATACCGGTCCGTTGATTGCGTGCTAATGTTAGATTGATAACATTTCAGACATTCCCCTTTTTTTTAGATAACATCCATTTTATTATCAACCTATTACTTAACGCACTTGAAGATATTCGTTAACCTATTTCTACAAATCAGATGAAATATTTATTAATACTTTTTTTTATCTTAACCAAAATCGGTTAAGCGCGCAAAATAATATTTTCCAACGAAACACATAATCAGTTTGATGCGGCTATTTCGAAATCGTTTCTCGCTCTTGCAATTTTTTTAAAATAAATAATTAATCTAATCGAGTTATTTCACTGTGAAATTATTCTTCAATTGATTTCTCTTACAGATACATATCGATTGGGGCTTATCCTGTAATATTAAATTGTTAAACATGATAATTTATCACACTCTGTCTCCTTCATTACCATTCTCTAATTTTTTTTTTAAATCATTCATTATCAACGATGGGCTTTTACATAAAGTTAATGCATGATACAAAGAAAACAGCAACAAGTTTTAAGTCTTTTAGTTCTCTCCCATCCGAATCCGGCAATACCCATCTGTTACAGGGTAACTATATCGCTGCCCGGTTGGGCGACGTTGTGAGGCGGTTTGAATAGGAGGATGTAGGAGGGGATTTGTTAATGTGGACTTTGAAGAGGCCCGGATTAAAAGTTAGATAAAATACAGATGCCAGTAACTCGTCCCACGTACGAGTCGATTTCCACAAAAACAAGTCGGCGAAACGACCCGTTCTCGTGAAGCCGACATCACCCGTGAACGGATGTTCCGGTCGTGTCCGTCGATTTTCACGCTGTGCACCGGGCGCGGAGGGGATCAGCGCTGCTAGCTCCTTTGAGCAGGCTCCATTGAAATATCTGTATAACAGACTCAGCATACCTACATTGCGTCTGAGTATTAGAAATGGCAGTTGCTCTATCAACAACGGATTGTCGAATCAGAAGACGCCCTCCTTTGCACGGAATCAAGCAGGTTTACCAAGTATTTGGGAGCTCTAGTTTTAATATAGTGCCGACGAAGGAAGGGTACTTCTGAAACCGGTCGAGATTATTAAATTAAATTGAAGTGGTTACAGATATTACAATTCAATAATGGTTTGTTATTACATTTCTTTTTTTTTTATTATGGTTTTGATAAATTCTTGTATCGTGCAAATTGCGACTCATTTTTTCACTATCACAGGAAAACCAACATCCTGCTTGTTGCACTATCGCAAAAACTTTGTACACCTAAGGAAATGGCTTGACATAGATAAGGCTGCGCGTGTTATGGTCAGGTTTAACCCTTTAAATATCACATAAATGACCTTCGTTTCTACTCCGAAATAACCTATTCATTTATTTTGGGAAAGCATCAGAAGGTCGACGAAAACAACTCTAGTTCTCGCAAAGTTTTGAAAAATCGGTAAATTTAATGACGCCTGTAAAATTTTTGTCTCCGGTGAAAAATATAATGGCTTTAAAAATATATATTCATATAGATCAGCAATCGCCGATTCTGAATATACACATTTAAAAGTGTTTAAAAAATTATCTCATCAAAACACCTTGTTATGTTGGTACCATTGCATTTGGAACATCTGACGTCGCGTGCTCATTCTGTATTTGGAATAGTATAAACTTTTTTTTTTCGATTAAGTTTTGTATTTTAAATTTGTTTTTTTAGTTTTGGCGAAATGTTAACTTTATTTTGGTGACTTCACAAGGTCTATAATTGTTGTTCAATATAAAAAAAAACTATTATTAATGGAAGAAATTAGAGTATTCACGAGCAAACCAATTATCAATACGGATATTATGATAATGTTAATGCTCAACACTATTATTATTCTTCCAGTTAAAGTTTCTAAAGACATAGATAATTTTATTACTTGTGTTTAGTTGTGGTTTACAATGATTAGAATATAAAATTATGAACGGTAAAGCTCATCCATGTTTTTACATTTGACATTCTAACCTCAAAACTGATCAAAACCGACCGGTCATTGATTTGAAGCGTTTTGGCTGTATTTGAAATTTCGACAAAAATTTTAACCATAAAAACTTACTTTAGAAAAAAAGAATGGTATTTATGTTTGAACGTTATCATTGTTTACAAAAAAATTACTGGAGTTCCTTATTAGGAATGGGAATGATCGAAGCCTTCGATTCCGAAACTCTGAAATACTTCACCCTCAGAATAATTGTTGATACAATACATTAGGTGTTAAAATGGTGGTGTCGGTGTGATTGAAGAGGGGGGGGGGGGAGAATGAGACAGATGGTGTGGTGAATGTAAACATTTTCATAATAGTACTACTGAATGATATGTTTTTTTAATTATTAATAATGTTTTCATTATTCTTTAAATATTTTTTTTTTCTAAGGCCTCGAAGATGTCAAATCATTTTCCTTTATTGTTAATATGAATAATATTGAACCCTTTATCTTTTTCAGAACTATGGTTCTTTGAAATTTTATTAAACGTTGGCAATGTTTTAACGGTGGGAACAAATGTGTTAATCTGATAATTTTATATTACCACAAGGACATTCAGGTTAACAAACCACGATTAGACGATTTAGAAATCATAAATTTTCGACTCCACCTGCTTGAATAAGCTGCTTCGGGACGTTTTTTTAAACTTTCGAGTTCGGGGAGGATTTCTAGGGCCATACTGAAAGAGGGAAGTGGGGGGTAATATATAGAAGAGGATAGTTGCTAAGTACCTGGATATTTGGACCTTGTCATTAAACAAGGTTAAGGGGATCCACTCCGTAAAATTCGAACGAAATCACGCACTCAGGGCAGATGTAGGGTAGGGGTAGGCTAGAAGTAGGAGTAGGAGTAGGAGTAGGAGTAGGAATAGGAATAGGAGTAGGAGTGGAAGTAGAAGTAGGAGTATTAGTAGGAGTATTAGTAGGAGTAGGATTAGGAGTGGGAGTAAGAGTAGGAGTAGGGGTAGGTTTAGCCGATATGCAGAAATGGTTGAAATTCCTGCTTAACACCGGCCGAATCTTTCGATTTACGAAAAAAAATTACCAAAATCCGTGTTTATTTTATTTTGTAAAGATCGGACATAAATATTGAAATGTTTTTCGTTCGTATTCTAAAAAACTTAATTTGTCACAATTAGCAAGCAATGACAATATCCGAAAAAGGATTCGTAAGTAGGAGATTTTGCACTGTAAACATTTTTTTTAGGTCTGTTATTTTTTTCTAGGCTTATAAAAAGACTCGCCAAAAAAATGCCCAGTCAAACGAAAGGTCAAGATGTGCTATATTTGCAGTATTTAATTAAATCATCTATGATATTTCTAGGCCGTCAAATTTTCAAACCAAAAACCCTTGCTTTTGCATTACTTCCCATTGCATCGCCTGAAAGCCATTTCAAGCTTTCGATTCTGAGATAATTACACGTTCCTTTCTTGTCTATTTTCATTCTCCTCTCTTCTTTTTTTTCAGTTTTGCCTCAAAACAAAGCCCCTTCTTCTTAAACAATAGACCCCATAGACTGACGTTGCATTCATACAAATGAGAAAAAAAACTACGAGAGTATTTTTATAACCAGTGACAGCCCGTAAAAAGTGTCGCTAATGGTCGCCATTGTTACCGTTGCAACAATAGCGACGTTTTTAGCGGTTGTCATTGACTGGAAAAGACAGCGGGTGCTTTTTATGCCCAATTTGAAACGGGGCATGATGGGTGTACTGTACACTGTAATAATATATATATATTTATTTTTTTAAAGACAAAACATTCACGGGTTACGAATGACAATATTTTAAAATCTCCTATTGCCATCCACAGTAAGCGGAAAATATTCTTTGTGTCGTGATTCAGGACTCATCCAGCCGAAGAATTGAACTCACAACGCCTGGGTGCGACCCAGACGCGATGCAAATTTATCCACTGATATATCGATCATTCTACGCTGTTAATGCGCCAGGGATGGTGCACAAATTGCTACTACGGTGTGATGTATGAATATACTTATTATTAGTTTCATGGGTTAACCTTGCACCATGCGTAGAACTGTCAGAGTGAAGCAGGATTTTGGGGATCGGCCGCGCTAACATCGCAATCAAAATTAATCATTTTTATGTCTGTTAACCTTTTGGCCTCAGAATTGATTTTGTACTAAAATTGGAAATAATAGAATTCTTACATTATTGTGTTCTAATTTTTTATCATTTGTCTATACTTGACATTATTGTTTTTAGTATTCTGTATACTCCAAATGAAGAAAGCATCGCTTTCGAAACATGTAGATAGATATCCGTGTATTAATAATAAAGTGGTGAATACAAAGTATATTATTTAATTCATTTATTAATAATGACGCCACAAAGTGAATACCAATCGTTTGAAGAAATTATAATAATATATGGATGATTTGTATATGTATATTTTATATTTCAAATATTTATTTATAGAGTCATTAATAAAAAAATATGTTCGGGGTTTATCTACCCATTATCAATTCATTTCAATATTTAAAATCCTTACGTGCTTTTTTATTCATAGATATTAATATTAGCGCCATCTATGAGCGCGTATTACTTATTGTTTACCATTAACAAATATTTTATAAATAATCAAAGTAAACAACTGTCACGTGATAATATAGCTAAAACAAATGAAAATTATCCAATATTTGATTTTTTAAAACATACATTATCTATCTAATGATTCAAAGTTCATAAAACAAGTAATCCGTAAAATAAAATTGTACTTACAAAATGTAATCCCACTTAATAGCTTCGCGACTGCACATGAAACAATTTTTTTTTTATTACTAATAATAAATAACAGTAAATTCTCGTAGATATGCACGAAATTGAACTAATTAACCATAACCCCCAGCTCTTACTAATATCCAGAAATTGACTGAATGTAAACGGGCTTTAAAAACAAACTTATTTAAAAAATCCTACTGTATAAATTTTATTTCTCTTCAATTTATTATAAAAAATCATTTCCTCAAGCCTCTGGTAGTTGTTTGGTTTCGGTTTCCTCCGTATATATATATTTTTTTTAAATTTTTATGTGAAGTCCGTTATTGCTGATCATAACCCTACTCCTGTCTTAAAATGTTACTATTTTTGTAGTAATATTGTGAATGTGTTATTTTTGTATAGCCATATGTATACTGTATAATATTATTTTATAATTTTTTTATGAATATGCACCTAAGGAGTACTGTAGGAGTAGTATTAAGAATAAGCAGGAATGTATGTAATATGTTAAGAATGTATAAATAGTATGTAAAAGTAGCACTAGGAATACTACTGAATGGAGTTATTTAATCATTTTTAAGTTTATTTATAGTAAAGCGCACTTGAAGTGAAACAACACAAAACTGCGCTATATAAATGCTTTATTATTATTATTACTATTATTATTATCACCCCATTTCTCCGCATATTTTTATTATCATTTAACAGTTATTGAACAGCTGTCAAAAGTAGCTAAGAAATTTAGATAATCGAGATTTTGTCTTAGTCATTCTATCTTGTAACAATATTTTTATTTATTTAGTTGGTCGTTGGTGTATCAATGGAGTTGGTCATTGAATTCGATTAAAACACCAAACAATAATATTTGTAATTGATTGAAATGCGTCATCCCGTTCAACAAATAATGCAACCAGTGGATCGTTGCAATATATTTAATTAATTTAATTGGTCGTTGTTTCGGCATATATTTGGATGGGATATCACGCACACTGGCGGGCGAAAAATTCTAATATTGCGACAACTTTTCATAGTATAACAAAACATATACCAATGAGCTTATTTTTTTTTTCTTTTTTAACATCGGTGTGATTAGAAATCTGTTTGTTTGACAAGGGCGTAGAATTATGGTTGCAGTAATTCGGCTTTAAACCGTCTAATATGCTGCAATTGCAACGGTATTATATGGTGTCAATTTAAAATTTAGTGCTTATGTACATATTTATTTATTTTTTCTTATTTTACTTTTAATAACATTTGTTGTGTGTTACCAACAACAAATTTAACAATCAACAAAACGACATGGCTCGACTGGCATCACCTAATTAATTGCATCTAATTTCATATACCTACGAGGGCAGCCCGTTCCAAAATCCTGTTTAAATGTAACAACACCTGGGGCGCTATTCCCGTTCTTTTTAAGGAAGATTCCTTACGGTTTTCCTTAGGGTTAAAGAATTCTTGATTAATTGCGAAATTCCGGTGAGACCATAGTATAAAGATCCTAAAGAGATTGTCAAGAGATTCTTTGAAAACACCAATTGATGAAATATCTTCAAGTGACATAAGATTTTGAACTAAAACTTTTAAAAACGATTACATTATATTATAATTCATTTTAATAAATTTTATTTTTATTTTTAAATGTCATAAATAAGCCTTTTAACGATGAATAACGTTTTATAAAAAAGGTACCTACCTCATTAAATAGTAATGACCTTTTTTGTCTATAGTTCTAAAAGTGACATTTGAATTTGTGCCGACGCTCTTCAATGCCTGACGTGAATTGTCAAAAATGTCAACATCTATATAATGTTTATTAATGTTTACTAGCTAATTATGTTTAAAGTAAATAATAACGTAATTGGTAACATACTTAATATTGAGTTTTTCTCTTGTTAAAACATCTCAAATATTGAGATTTTCTCTTGTTAAAACATCGCAAATATTGACATTTATGATGAATGTCATTCACTGACTGACAGCTGTCATCCGATAGAACCGGAAGCGCAGTTAAGTAAGAAGGCTTTAACCCTAAGGAAAAAGTTAAGGAATCTTCCTTAAAAAGAACGGGAATAGGCCTCCAGGACTGAGCATTACAAACACCCGCTTGTACCTAGATTACATGAAGTTAGCAATAGATACGCAGATGTGGGGGATCTATGTAACTGCACTGAAGATAAGTACAAGAAGGCTCTGTCATATCTTTTCAATCTATATTAATATAACTTAAGTTTACCATATTTTTTTATATGTACGCATATCTTTTACTTTTATGTCCTTCGTGAACTTTTATTCTTTGTATACTCTCTGCTGTCATTGTACGACCTAATGCCACATTTAGTAGTTACCTTTTTAAATTATTTGTGCTGTATTCGTATGCTTGTAGTTAACTGTGAAGTGTAATTATTGTTTATGGTATATTTATACCGTTGATATTAAATAAATTAATCTACATTACAAATATGGATTTGAAAAAGCGCTTTGTCGTACACTGAACAGTTAATCTCTAGAAGTGTGTTTTACACCGATTTCAAAGAAATCGGATTTATCCAGTAGTATGGATAAATTATTCCTATTTCGGGAATGCCAATTTCCTATGCGAATAGATAAACTTTTAAACCATGGAATAAATATTACACATTAGAAGTGACTTCCACATAGATTTAAAGGAAAGCCGGTGTGCCTTTGAATTGTTAACCTGAGAGCCAATGAAAATACTGCCCTCCGTCTCTCTTACACTGCCTGCATTGTATATTGCCATTCCATTTGATAGACATGATAATTTTTGATAGAATTTTCCCGACGAAACACGCCCACATTGCATTTCTTGTGCTCTTCTCTATTCTACGGCAGAAACGCATTTTGGTAAGCATGGTCCACCGGAAAACATCACCATTCTGGATTCCCGAAGCGTTTCAAATAACTTCGACGAAGCTGCGCAGTACACTAAGCGTATTCTTTACTTTGCCAAGCTCTACACAAACTCATTGTCCTGTATTTTTTAAATGTGTGCTAATTTTATGCTGTGTATAAAGCCTTTTGACTTTTTTTTACATCAAAAATGTGTGAAAAAAAAAAAATTTACATCACTATATTCCTGTTCCGTATTGTTTTCGAAGACCGTCGCTTTGTCGTTTCTAATGCAATTAGAGAAAGTGACGGCCAAAACAGACTATTTCACCAACTAACCAATCATTTAACGCTTAAGGAACCTGCTCTACACTACTAAATCCACGCAACTCTTGGACAAATTCCTATAATACTCGAACGGAGCAGGAAGATTGGAATTTGATACAGTTTTGTAGTTTGAATCTGTCAACCCGTGTCAATTAATCAATCACTTAGCGCTTGTTACGTACAATAAGTTATTTATAATCGGAGACCTGAAAATTTCACGTTTGCGACAACGCTAATTTTTACGCGAAATTCGCTATTTTCGCGTAAATAACGCGTTTTTTTCATGTTTTCAGTATTTTAAAATAAGGAAGTAAGATTTTACATTTTAAATATTTCTTTATTCGTTTAATCTTGAATAACAGTAAAATGGAACGCACCTAACTTCACTGCTAAAACGTCGCAAACTGTCATTATTTTTTCGATTTAGGAATAAAAAATACGACGTTTCGCCACTTTTTTTGCTGCTAAATACCAAAAATCAATATAACATCTGTGTTGCCACATTCCATCCTTTGAATGCTACTTGAGTCTTGAGATTTTTTATCTATTCTAAATGTGTTGTTGTTATATTTAAATATTTTTTAAATTATCGCTTACGCCCTAATCGTTTTTTTATACTAAAACGCTCCCCCTCTCTCTCTCTCTTCCGTATTAACTTATTTCAATTTTGAACAATGTTCAGTTTCCGACCGTAGGATATTGCTTGGTCTTAAGAAACATAATATTTATAATTAATTTGAATCGCTTATTTTAAAAATCGGTATATATATTATGAATTATTTTTTTCCGATGATGTCCATCACTACTGCGTACAGCTCCTTGTCACTTGTTATATTTAATACTGAGTACACAGCTTACAAAATGTCACGGTTTTGTAATTTTATTTGTTCACTCGGAAGTGGGGCGCGGTACTGTACTGTACCTAACTGCAAGTGTTGCCAACAATTAACTCCAAGCGATTGTCTTTTAATTTGTTTGCGCAAAGCGCATCTTGACTTGAACGAATTTGCAACCATTTTAAAAGTAGAACCGGTTTATATACTATGATTTACTTAGGCTTTGCGCTTTTGAGGTGATTTTGGTAACTTATCACACATTATACATCGTAATAATAATTATTATTATTGGATTACTTCTATTCCGCCATTTTTAAAAAAAGCTACAAAGGCCGCTATACAACTAATTTATTTAAACTATAACTTAGACTTCTAACTAATTACTTACAGCTAAGATTTATTACTTGTGGCTTATAACTAAGATTTATTACTAGTGGCTTATACATAAAATTTATTACTAGTGGCTTATAACTAAGATTTATTACTAGTGGCTTATACATAAGATTTATTACTAGTGGCTTATAACTAAGATTTAGTACTAGTGGCTTATACATAAGAATTATTACTAATGGCTTATAACTAGGATTTATTACTAGTGACTTATAACAAAGATTTATTACTAGTGGCTTATAACAAAGATTTATTACTAGTGGCTTATATTTAAGATTTAATATTAGTGGCTTGTACCTAAAATTTATTACTAGTGGCTTATACATAAGATTTATTACTAGTGACTTATAACTAACATTTATTACTAGTGGCTTATAACTGCGATTTACAATTAATGACTTATAGGTAGCAATTTTCTACTAAGAATTATACTAGTGACTACATCTATGACTTATAGCTAACGATATACAACTTATAACTAGTGACTCGAGTGGGTCAATTAACAATGCTGTCATAGCTGATACATGCCGTAAGTCTAAATGTATTCTGTCAAACCGAGATAATGGACTTTGATATTTGAGTGGTCAGGAAGCAAAATTGATACGTTTAATAAAAACGCATAAATTTGTGTTTAACCACTTCAGTTTAATATAATAATCTCGACCGGATTCGAAAGTGCCCTTCCCTCTTCAGGAATATATTAAAACTGAACTACGATATCAAATAATGATAGACGTGCATGAATATTTAGGGACCAAGTGGGAAGGTGTAATTAGGGTTTTTTTCGGCAATAGCAAAGCTATTCACTGGAAAAATATCTAAAAGAGGGCTCTACGATAAATTTACTTAGTTATTCAATATACTAGAATTAATATTTCGTTAAGTTCGTCTAAAAACGCTATCGTTTTTCTTATTTATTTATTTGTTTTTAAGAAACAAACAGCTTTTAATACAAATATATATATTGCATTGTAATTTTTTTTGTAAACTGCTAGGGAACATTTTTCCCTCTTCCTGTATCAACTGTGGTTAGAGGTGCATAAATGTGGAGATAATCTTCTCTACCCAACGAGCGCCTATTGCTAATGTAGGGCTTTTATTTCATTTATTTCAAAGAATTGTAAACTGTGTTTTATGTGTTAGCGGCATTTGGTGATGGCAATCTTACAATTAAGCCCGCTCACTAAGGTAATGGAAGGTATGAGACAGAATTTGGGCTGAGACGGAGGGGGTCGATGCTGGGGGTCCAGCGGCCGAGGTTGGAGATGGAGGGATTCGAGTTCGATTCTAATTTGGAGTTTTTGGATAAATCTATTATGTTTTCTGAGTGGAGGGATCGAGCCCGTCTTAATTATGCTATTCCTGAGAAAGCGGGATTTTTGGTGAATCGTCGGAGCAATGCATTCTGGAATGATTCTTGCCTTTTTGTATTAGAAGTAGCCCATATGAGTGATGCATATGTTAATTTTGGTCGGATTGTCGATGTGTAAACAAATATAAATATCCATAGGAAGTTAAACAAAAAGTAAGTGAACAAAGTTTCTTAATAATAAATAAATTTCTATAGCGCAGTTTTGTGAAGGTTCACCTCAAGTGCTCTTCATTCTTATGCTAACAATGGTTAAATACAGGTGTTTTATTTATAAAGCTAACATGAGGAAAAAAAACAATTCAAGAAGGAAGGGGGCAGAGGAAGAGGAAGATAGGTTCGGGACAGGAGATGCTCTCGATACATTTTTTACTTGTGCATCACTTTGTGGTCGTACGCATTATTTCGGTTTCTTACATCGAATAAGTAAATTATAAACGAAAAATGTTTCTTGTGCAATGATGGGGTACTTGACTATCGGTAAACTGACCCCGCAACGCCTGAGTGGGATCTCGACGCAACGCTTTCTAAATAAACACGAAGCTATAATTATTGGAGATTGAATGGAGTCCTTTACTTTGTCACACGTATGTGAATCAGTACAGATTTGTTAGTTGATTTGCGGCCCTCCAGAAATATTATATGCGCCCCTGAGGCGTTGAGATTGGCGAGGGGGGTGGGCGGGACGGGTGCTGGGAGAGAGATGAAAGATAACAGGTTTTGTCGCGGTTCGGCGATGCATTCCACAGCAGGGAACAAAGAACGGACAGCTAGCTAAAGGCACAGGTATGTGTACAGATATCGGGTCGCGGAATAATTAATTAACATTCTGCAACTAGTGTGGATATCTTCACATACATTGGGATGTTAAAAATAATATTATATAAAGCAGAGCATCTTTCAGCTGTAGCAGCAAAATCTTTCTAACGGTGACGTTGTCAAATTTGCATGTTTTTCCTGTCATCCATCCAACATGCGTTTGTACAGTGCAGTTCAAGCTCTGCTGGATGGTATTTAAATCACTTAACGGAATGGCTCCGGCTTACTTATCAGAACTGTGTATTCCTGAAAATAACAATTCACGGCAGTCCACCCTTAGGTCAGCAGCGTCATCAGCTATCGGGAGGTTGAAGGAACCAAAGCGCACACCTAATACTAAGTTCGGTGATCGTGCTTTCGGAGAGTCAGGACCTAAAGCCTGGAATGAACTGCCGCACGACTTAAGAATTATCAAAGACTCTACAGAATTCAAAACTAAACTTAAAACTCATCTTTTCACCATAAATTGGTAAAATGCCCCCGTAAATTGCTTAGCTAGGCCAGCCGGTTAGTGTTTACCTAAAGTAATTTCTGTATCTGTCTGTACATAAGTTAATGAATAGGAAGTAATATTTGTACAGCGATTTTTCACAAAAACGGCGCTATACAAATCATCCAATTATTATTACTATTATTACAGTCAGGTGCACAGTCGGGAATCACGCCAAACTCTCGTTTCAGAGTAGAAGATAATTTCAGTTTCGCCCTGGTGAAAGGCCACCATTCAGAATTGAAACGTTGCTTGAAATTACTTTAGCCGTGTTTGGTAATCAGCTGTGAATAGCCGGGTATTTCCACTTCTTTCTCCTTCCATTCCCCATTACCTTCAGCCTCGCAACATTTTTAATTGTGGATGCCATAGTCTCACTGGCTCCAGACGGTTGGGAGCAGTTAGGACTCTTGTGCGGTAATCACTTTTTTTTTAAACGTGCGCCCAACATCTGTATACGGTTGACATCTGTCACATGAGAACGGGTCGTTTCTGTGACTCTCTTAGAAATTGGTGGTACTTTTTGAAACGAGATGGTTCTACGTCATATTCTAAGATGATTTATGTTTCAACTTGTTTCATTATTTAATACTTTGAAAGGAAGATAATTAAATGCGATTTCTGGAATTTTATGTATCGATGTAACCATATATTAGATGCTAGATAAATAAATTTTTCAAAATCACACTAACAGATTGTAAATTAAAAAAAAAACAAAAAAAATTAAGTCTTGTGTTTTGTCTTGTTTCTTTACAGCGAAATGTGAAAACTTTTGATTGTGAAGAAGGCATTTCATTTTTTTGTGGGTAGCTTGGTGTTGCTATCGTAATCACATTTTGTAGTATCAAAATAATACATATCTACAATTAAATAACAAACTATACTTACATTCTTAATTTTTTTTTAGTACTGCGATTTCTTCAAAAACATTAAAAAAATATATGTTTTGTGATGTTTTCAAAATTATTTTTAAAATTTGAAACATTAATTATTATACAATTGAAAATTTGATTGAATTCCCAATCGTTATGTTGTGAGGCTTGATGGGGCGAGTGGGGGAAAGATCTGGGGAAAATGCTTGGAAGCACTTAGCCATTCATATCTAGTCACTAAACACGGCTGATGCCTATTCAAGCAACGCGCAATTATTATCGAATGGTGCTCTTTCGCCAGGGTTAATACTGAGCGTTTGTTCGGGCCACAATAATATTTAATGATTATTTGTTATCAGTTATCACAAGCATTTGTCATGATTGTGCATGTCGACTGTCGACTGAGAGACGCAATTATCGTAATAGTAATGAAACTGGTCGCTGATTATCATTATTTCCTTGTATCGTGGGAGTTTTGTTAAATTGTCTCGCCAATTAGACCTCGCATTATACTGGCTCAAGTTATTTACCGTTGCGTGCAGGACATCATTCCATAGGGGCAAAAATGTGCAGCGCAACATGGCGTCCGTCGAGTCTATCGCGACGGCGCATTTAAAAAAATTATTTGAATAGATGTAATTTATTTTTTTTCCCTGAGAGTTAAGAAACTCATGCAGAACCTGCATTATAGTTTTTAGAAACAAACGTACTTAATATTTAAGATACATAATTTACATTCACAGTACATTGACAACATATACATTCACTGGTACATTATAATATAAGTGTAGAGACACTTATTATAAAGAAACACATCACTGGTACATTATATAGTTATACATATTACAGAGACACATTACAGCATTAATCCTTAAGGTATTCTTTCAAATAATAGCATCTTACTTTGAGACCTTTCACATTGGATTTGCATTTTTAATATCGTTGGGTAATTTATTGTATTGTGTGTCAGCTATATATTCCAAAGATTTTAGTCCATATTTTGTTGAGTGTATTTTTGGTGTCTAGACCCCTTCGAATAACAAGGTTCCATCTGACACATCAATGTCATGCGATAATAAGCTATAGAGATGGCATCTTTAAGGCTCATCATTGTATAACATTGCCGTGTCAGATGGAACCTTGTTATTCCAAGGGGTCGATGTGTAGTTTGTTGTGGTTTCTTGTCTTTTGTTGGTGTACGTTGTACATATAAAATAAAAATGATTTTCATAAGATAATCCAATAACTTTGTTGGGGTTATTCCAAATATTTTCAGGTAATGCCAACTAGTTTCGACACTACCCGTGTCTTCATCAGGGTACGTAGTATAAAAAAAAATATGAATCACGTGAATAGGACCGCGAAATCAGTGCAATACTGATGCGTGAAACTATGTATTTCAGCATAACGCAAGAACTGCGAAGAAAATCTTAACGAAATGATATAGAGTTGTATGTGCCAAATTAACTCATTAAATAACATGAAAGTGAATAATTCTATTCTATAGAGCCGACACGGTATGTTGGCATTTCGACCCCTTGGAATAGCAAGGTTCCATCTTACGCGGCAGTTTTATGGGATAATGAGCCTTAAAGTAGTGTAATATGCAAGCAACTTATTAGCCATAAAGTTTATTTTTACTTATGGTATCCCTTTATTCAAATGACAACCGACCGACTTTCTGATATCCACAGAACACGAGATTTATTCACTTTTCTGCTTCTTGCTGAATCGGTCGTGTTGTAGAACATACTAGTAACTTGTTGAATTGCATATTGCATCACTTCTAGTTTATAAATTTACCTTCTGAATTTTGTACGCGTTGAGAAATAAATCAATCAAATGGTGACCCTTCTTTTATTAATATCTCAATCTTTAACGAAAGCGCTTGGTAAGTATTGGTAAGTATACACAATACACAACATACCGTCAAACATATGTAATACAGATAATTAACGTTAAAGTAGCTTTCCCCAGAGCACATTATCGCATGACATTGCTGTGTCAGATGGGACCTTGTTATTCTATGGGGTCGATTTAGGGCATAAACAGATAAGTGGTTCCGGGCATGGCCGGGTACCGTCTTCCGCCTCAGAACAGAACCCCTAGAGGAGGACTTAGAAAAAATACAAAAATCAAATAGTTTATAAAATGTAATATTTAGTATACCATTTTGTGTTTTAAACTCTTTTTTTGTACACATTTTTATACTTACACCATAGTTTGTATTTTAAAAAATGCATATTTACGTAGTCGATAATAGAAAATAAACATAACAAACTCGCTTAACGCATCTAAAACAATCTGTTTATTTTTGACTTGTGCCGCTTTCAGTTTGATTTCTTTGGTGTCATTGCCTTTGGGGAATGCGGAATTGACTCGTTAAGTTATAAATTGTAAACAATGGAAGCCTCTCCGAATAAACTGTATTTTAAATTAATTGAATAATACTCGTATACATTGTATTCACCGTTTTATTAATATAAAGATATCTGCATGTTTCGAAAGCGATGCTTTCTTCGTCATAGTATTACTAAAAAGTAATAGTGTTAT
The DNA here is from genome assembly GCA_022606495.2 of Halesus radiatus. Lineage (NCBI taxonomy): Eukaryota > Metazoa > Arthropoda > Insecta > Trichoptera > Limnephilidae > Halesus > Halesus radiatus. The sequence continues at coordinate 32,211 of JAHDVE020008152.1, forward strand.
TCCTAATGAAGAAAGCATCGCTTTCGAAACATGTAGATATCTTTATATTAATAAAGTGGTGAATACAAAGTATATTATTTATTTCATTTATTAATAATGACGCCACAAAGTGAATACCAATCGTTTGAAGAAATTATAAACTTCATTTTCATTCCTTTCCTCTATAATATTTTATTATTTATTTATATTTTATGATATTACATTTAATTACACTGGGTTGTTTATTATATTGCCAAAAGCTTCATTAGTACCAATGAATAATGATTATTTGTAATTGATTTGCTTCAATGTGAATCTCGTATCAAATACCATGTACATGGAGGAATGTATTTTCCTTGTTGTCAAGGAAATCTGATAGGAAACATGCGGTTTCAAACCAATGGTATTGTTTATCATTGGCAATACCTAACATAACATAAATGTGACCGTTTCTATTTCTTTAAACGCATGGAATTCACCGTCCTCTTCTGCCTCACTTCCGTCATCCTCACAACAATCCACAAATGGGAATTCCACACTTACGCAACACAAGCCCCGGTTAATTCTACAAACTTTTGTGCAGTATCATATATTTTTAAACTGAATGTACATTTTTGAAGTCATAATTGAAATTTAGAGCTTTGCAAACACTAATCTTCTCCTTGAGTCTTTCCCTCATTGCTGAGGATCGGGACCCCCACTCCAACCTCCTTTGTGGACAAGGCTCCTCCGCCCCTTGCAGTCTACTTTGATCTACTTGTCCTGCCTTCCACTTTGCCAGTGACCATTAGTTTCTCCATGTTTAAGTTCTGGTTTAGCTAACAACATGTCCGACGTATACGAGAATACGCTGTAGGCAGAAAGCTGATAGCCTTGTTTATATGAATACCGCACAAGAGTCACAACTACTCCCAACCGTCTGGATCCAGTGAGACTATGGCATCCCCAATTGGGGAATGTTGTGAGGCTGAAGGTATTGGGGAGGTGAAGGAGAAGAGGAAGAGCAAGGTTGGGAAATACCTGGCTATTCAGATCGGGTCACCAAACACGGCTAAAGGCCATTTCAAGCAACATTTCAATTCTTAATGGTGGTCTTTCACCAGGACGATACTGAGAGTATATTCCACCCTGGAACGTTCGCTAATATGCTACATATTATTTTTAAACGAATTAATTCTGAAACAGCACAAATTAATTAAATAAAATTTACTTGCGCACGCCGAGATTTGAACCCGCGACCTTCGGACCATGAAGCCTGTTGTAGACGCCCAGCTCTTCTCGAATGTATTTATTAGTGAACCTGGCTGCCAATGGAATCCTGAGCATTTTTCTCCAGTATCACATTTCGAGGGCGTCTAGCGGCTTCAAATTCGTCATATTACCTATTTACATTTGCACATATTTCGTTTCTCAACATCTCCTTGACAAAGTGGCACTTGATAATTTGTCCGAAGGTTGTAGCGAAAAAAAAATTGTTTTGTTTTTCAGATCTCCATTAGATATTGAATATATTTTAACCCTTTCTCATCCAAATAATTTTTTTTTCTTACATAACCGTATTTAACGAAACTTTGGGACTATAACAACACATCTAATATTTTTTTTTAGATGGATTTTGCTTGTAATATGTAAGAATGTACATGTATCTATAAATGGAAATAACAAAACGTATGAAATAACAATAAATACCTCGCGAGTTTTATGGTAACAGGGCGGTCGAATCACAGGAATTCCGAAAGGCGATCCGTCCGCCGTTTGTTTGTTACGTTGTGAAGTGTGTATGCAGTGAATTCAACCCAATGAAATGAATCGTCCGGCAAATTAATCGGGGTTAGTACTTTGTAAATAATTCTCAATGTTCATGTAATTTTAAAAAGGTACCCATTTTTTGCTGGAAATAATACGTTTTGTAAAAAGGGTGTTTTTTAAGATGAAAAAATAAAAAGATTTTGTCATTTTATTGTAAATATAATGATTGTGACAATTTACACATAAATTATTGGGGCAATTTTTTAATTATATATATATATTTTAAATAACATCCCCCGTTTTAAACTTATAATTATATGTAATTTGTAAAAATACGGCTTTTTCTGATATATTACCAAGGCTACAATCATCATCATCGTTAAATGACCAAAACCTTTATATGAGAGATATACTTTATATTATCCATCACTGTTGACAGGAATGTTCGATTTCACACGTTAGATAAGTTGGAACCATACGTTATCCACCTATCTTGAAAGGGGTACACTCATACGTTCCTAACAAGCATACTCGTGGGAGATCCCATGCACTATTTTATTCTTCGAAAGTGAGAACTTATGTTTACCAGAACACGCCAATCTGCAGAGCGACTCAACTGTTCAACGATGCTGCATTGACCGTTGACATTTTTAATATTACTTATAGGTAATTTTGCTACTATCTTTTGATCCATATCACAAAATAGCCCCGCGATATTTCTCATTTATTGGAATTTGTTTAATGTCTGTAATAATAATAATAATAATTGAATGATAATCATAGAGAAACGTTTTCTCAACCTTCCCACCACTTATCAGTTGGCGCACGTGATCTTTGAAGGCTCTCTATCCTCTGACTAATATATTGGAAATAGAGTACGGAGTAAGTTCTAGAAAACGACCTCCCCAAAGATTTCCTCATAATTTCTGCCTGAATGCCATTTTTTGTACAAACATTGTTCTTTCGAGATTTAATGTCTGCAATGTCAAGCCTCGTTTCAAATTACCTAATCCAGTGTGCAATTTGAAACTAATGATAATGTTACCTCATTCTAACTGTTTTTACGACCTCCGTGGTGCAGTGGTTATGATTCGCCATTTGGGCTCCGGATTTATTTATTTCAATGCTAAAATTACACGCTGACAAATATACAGCGCAAGAGCCCGAACTGCTTCCTACTAACCGGAGCTAGTGGGACTATGGCATTCCCAATTGGGGTATGTTGTAAGGCTGGAGGAAAAGGAGACGTGGAAGACCCTTAAATCCAGAGCCGATAATCTTAACCGCTCGGCCTCGAAGGATGTCAAGGTCTTGAAGAAGCCAGGAATAATTTATTTATTTTTTTCAGAAAAATAATTTTCCTCAGGGCCTATGTCATCGTTGATGATGATGTGTGGAGGGTGTTTTTAAGGAAATTATTGAAAGGAAGTTCTGGGTAGGAATCTGAGGATCCACTGAGCACTGCGGTGCAAGGCGATGGGTCGAGAGAGTCCGACTGTAGAAGTTAAGGGATCTCTCAACCGGCGTCTCCTCGATCCGCCCACCACGCAACTTGTGGGCAGACGCATCCGTCGCCAAGACCTGGATAAACTTTACCCCATGAACCCGGGCAACCCTGCTAAGCTACCTACCATAGCGAACCACTTCGAGTGACCTAGGGCAGAGGTGTTGGTTATCCAATAAATGGTTCCCCGGGCGGCGATTCCCCTACCCACCTCCCTAAATTGAATCTGAGAAACGACTCGTTCTCGTGATGCCAGCAACTAGTTTGATTCTTGTTATATTGTTTATAGGTTAAATACATTTGTGCAATAACGCTTCATTGATATTTGTTCAAGCAAATACATATTAAACCAATAGCTTCATAATCCATAACCTTTGAAATCTGATAACTGTAATAACACAACACCACCGAGTAAAAGAGTGTTTTCATTTATATGTAATTAATAGCGTTTTCTTTGTCTATTTCATTCCCTTTAGAGTCAGTGTGTATTTTGCTTTCGCCCTTTCTCCTCGGACTTGTATTTATCTAGTGAGACTCAATGTCAAGTGAATGGCCGGGAACTTTTAAATAGACCTACATTCCGACATTTCCTACAGCATACATTCTTCTGGTGCGCTACATAATATGGTACGATGCATTTTGAATTATTTCTAACAGGATGTCTTTATTATATAAAAAGTAATGATTTTCTCGAAAATTACTTGACCGATTTCGCTGAAAATGGCACAGTTTGTTCTCATTAGTGCCGGGAAGGTTTAGAGAGCAGTTTGAATGAAATCCAATATGTAAAACTGTTAGTATGAAAAACATTGAACCCGCCATGTTGTATTGAGATAGATATACCACTCTGGTTAGCCACAGATTACATATTCAAAAGTACTAGTTTTGTTTGGGTAGAATATTTAATAATGGAAAACACAAGTAGGTACTTACTTAAGAACTTTGTTATTTAGATTTGTTTTGACAACATAAATTTTTGGAATGAAATAAAAATTTTCAAATTAATGCTTCTTTGTTTAGAGATAGCAATAGTCGTCACAAGGCACTTATTTTTCGAAAGTCGTTACTTTCGCTGTCAAACAATGATGGCACCCAGACGACAAGCAAGAATTCACAACTTCATAACTTTATTCAAAAAAATTAAAGAAGAAACCCTAGCAAGGCCGGGTACACATCAGCTAGTTATTATTATTATTATTTTTTAATTAGCGATTTGTTCAACAAGGTTTCTGTTTCGTTTCCCAAATAATATATTAATCATAGAAAATTTAACGCACAACAATAATGAAATTAATTTATTCTCTCTTTAGTAGGTAGGTACCTACTCATCCAAATAAGAAAAAATATCGATCATTAGAACTGGCAATCCCTGCTTCGATAGCGCTATACGATGTCAGGTAGCGAAAGAGAGACAGAACGCGCACCCGTAGTGATATTTGATTGGCTCTCTTGATATAGTATAGTAAAAATGTGGTCATTTGACGACATTGGTTTTCAATTTTTTTTTTGTGCAGGTAGATAGATACCTTTTAGTATAATATACTTGATATAGACAGTAGAGCAATGATTTGCTAATGCGACTTATAGTCGATAGATTGCGGGTTCAATTTCAGTCTCAACTGAAATCAATAATTATTTTTTATGCGAATACCGCATAAGTGTTACAACTGCCGAAAAGCCGGTGGGGCTATGGCTTCCCTAATTATATTGTGGGGGGGGGGGTGGTAAGTACGTGGAAGTACAGATTTTGTCATTTAAACCTCCGCATTCAGACTTTCTATCTCCATATTACAAAATTCCCTTGAAAACTTGAAGTTATACGCATTTAATAAAATACATGTTATTTTTTTTAAATAATCTCTATTCTGTCAAATGTCTAGTTGAAAATGTAATTATATTCATTTCCTTAGGAAGTTTTATTTACTATGTACTTTTGCTGTTTTTGATTAATTAATTTCGCTACCGGTTTCGACACAACTGTGTCATTCACTATCGTACTTAAAACTAACTTAAATTAAACAAGTACAGAAAAAAATAGTCACCATTAGGTGAGGGTAGTGGGAGTGGTGATTTGGAGGGGGGGTGGTAAGAACGGTAGCGAAATTAATTAATCAAAAGTCGCAAAATTACATAGTAAATAAAACTTCCAAACAAAATGTCTAGAAATTGCTACATTGTGAATACCGAAAAATACAAAAAATATTTATTTACCTCTATAGAAAAAATATAACACATTTGGTTCTGTTATTGAACATGTTTCAGTATTTTTGCTCTATTCTAAATGTTGTGTTTTATTGTTGTGATTGTTCCCTCCTTCAACACGTTCAAATTCCAGAGACCCAGTCTCACCACATCCTTTGTGTTCAAATTCCGTTGATAACTTATTTTTTTATTATTCAATATAAATACATACATTATTATTAAATGAATCAATATAGCTTTTTAACCACTTTTTATTTGTAACGCCGACCGGTTTCGGAACATCCGTTCCATCTTCACTGCCAAATATATTCTAAACAATATTACAAAATTATGACAGAACATTCATATTAGGTGTCACAGTGTGGGTATGCATTCTTCACAACAATAGTAAAGGTAAACGCTTTGATAATTTAGAAGCCTTTCAAATTAAGAAATCCCTTAATAATAATGAGAATAAAACAAAACCTACCTTACGACATTTTAAATTTTTCCTTTCTCCCCTCCCCCAATCTCTATCTCTTCCCCCACTCTTAAGTAATCCCTAGTCACGCCCCCACCCTAGTCTAATATTTATTTTGCCCTGGAACGGTTGTTCCGAAACCGATCGACGTTAAAAATAAAAGGCGATTAAAACCAAATATTTTTTTGTTTCATTTAATTACAATGGATAACCACAAAGTAATAGCTTCGCATACGATAATTTACATTATTATTTAATTTCATTGGCGTTCGTCTATGACCTTAGAAACTGTTCGCGCAAGGTGTTTCAACGGCCTTTTATTACCATTCAACAAATTGATCTTTACTGAAGATTCAACAAGCATTATCAGTAATAATTCGATAACCCATAGAGAACAATGGAGAATGTCATTCCACAATTTCGCCATTGCAAAATTATATGTAAATCGAATCGACAAAAAATCTTTATGCCTGATTCATAAAAGCTTTTTTTTCTTTGTATTCTACCGAATGGATAACAACTATGGCACAGAAAAAATAATTAACCGGAAAATCCAAATTTTCAAATTTTTAACACTTTCGCATTACATCGATTACAATCGAATACAATAAATATTGTTTTTTTTTTTTAAATTTATTTTTTGATCATTTTTGGAATTAGATTACTCGCGTGCGTAAATTACGCCAAAAAATATATTGTCCTACCTCTGTACAATGAAACAGTATTTTTGAGCACGCCGTGTATTCATCCTTCTCTATTCATTATATAGGTACCTATTCGTCAACCGGACACACGCAAACCGATTTAATTAAGTTATTTCATAAAAATGAGATTCGTATATTGCATTGTCTTTAAGAGGAACGGTCGCTCTCCCTGTTTCATACATAACTTAATTTTAGATTTGAGGCCAAAATACCCATCCAAACTGAATTACATATTTTTTTTAATTAAAGGTTTGGTAAATATCTATCTAGTACGGATGAGAAGTATTTTATTTATTTTTGTTTTATATTATGAAGTATATGGACAAAAAAAAATCATAATTTTAGATGCAACTTAAACGTATTTGCTATGTAAACACGATTACGTGAATAAAAATATGAAAACCAAATCATTAAAAAAAATAACGTTTTATCGGGTCGATATTTTCAATTATGTACGGCAAATTTGTGTTCCAACGTTAATTGGTCGTTTTTAATTTAATTTAAAGTCCACCATAATGCTTATTTTAATATTATAAAAATAAAATTAATTTTATATTTCATTATATTTTCAAAGCGGGGATGGGTTAAAACTTTTTTTTTAAATCACCGTTAGCCCCAAATAATTGTTAAAGGTGCCTCTAAAATCGCGAAAAATCGATTCCTTTCAGAATGTAAAACACAAATAAATAAATTACTTCTAATTCGTACTAGATATTTACTATACTTTTTGATTAAAAAAAAATCATTAGGTTTAGGTGAGTATTTTGACCTAAAATCAAAATTTAGTTTTATATGAAACAGGCCGCGCAGTCGTTCCTCTTAAATGGCCGACATTGGTGATAAAAAGTTTTAACACATTATTTACCACCGGTTACGGACATTTTCTGATGTAATTATTTCAACAATCGACTATTATCGCGTTGGTCGAATCTCAGTTGATTAATTAATTATATTATTGTTCAATTGCCGCGTGAGAATCAGCATTACCTTCAACTTGTACAAAATACTATGTACCATGGGAAAAATACGTAAGAATGCAATAATTAATAAAGGTGCGGCCGTTTCGTATTGTGATCTAATTTATTTTTATCGTTGTATTTATCGATATATGGTAGACAACGCCTATTGGACACACCTATAATATTATGATTCTTTATGTATAATTAAACAGGTTACTATTTTTCATAATTAGATTTTTGTTGACCTTTGATCCAGGTTTTGCAAACATTATTTGTTTAGTTAAATTGAGATGAAAAAAATCAGACAAAAAGGAGAAACCGTTTCTGTCGAAAATTTGTGGATAGGTATACGTTATGTATTGGTTTAAATATTGTTTCCTTTTAACTGGTAGTAATTTTCTATCTCTTTTATATATCTATCTATCTTCTTCTATTATATAAGAAAGAATTTCCCGGGCGGGCGGTGTTTGTTTGTTTTTTATTTTATTTTGTATACAAATCTACAGTTTTACTCCGAGCTTGATGAAATTTTGCACACTTGACCTTCAAAACAAGAGAAAGGTCACTGTCTACATGAGATTTCGAAAAACCACCCATTTTCCCCTTTCCCACCCCTTAAAGCAGAATTTTGGTACTTATTGATGATTTTTTGCACACTTGACGTTCAAATTAAGGGAAAAACTATTGGGTAGGGGTAACTTTCAAAAACCCCGGGCAACGTCGCATAATTCAGCTAGTGTAATATATTACATAGAGGAGCGTCTGTGGGTGGGCAGGTTTGTATTTTATACAAATCTACAGTTTTATTCAGAGCTTGACGATATTTTGCACACTTGACCTTCAAAACAAGAGGAAGGTCACTGTCTGAGTTTTCGGAAAAAACCACTCCCATCCCCCCAGCATTAAACAGTGGCGTGCATTGTTCTATGACCAAAGTTAGACTGTGTGTAGTTTTTAAAATTCGGGCGTGAATTGTGCATTGAATATTTGAAAATGGCCTTTATATTATCATCTTCCGTTGATTGTTATGGCCAATTGAGTAAATAAGCATTCAAATTAATGTGAAAAAATCGTTTTGATCAGAAATATGCCGTTTTTTTAATGTTTCCTTTTATGGTTCGTTTTTATTAAGGTAGGCACAGCTTTTCAGCCTGTATGGACTGCACGCCACTGACATTAACCGCCCTACCCATACGAACGCACGTGATACGGCCGCTATATTATCGCCCGAACGCAATAAGCCGTATCCCATATATTCAGCTACAAAAAAAGCTATACCCGAAACCCACAAAACATTCGTATACGTATACCCATACGAACGCACGTGATACGGCCGCTATATTATCGCCCGAATGCAATAAGCCGTATCCCATATATTCAGGTCCAAAAAAAGCTATACCCGAAACCCACAAAACATTCGTATACGTCAGGTTTGTTCCTGCGTCATCTCGTTTAGTATTTCGAGGTCAGCCGAAGCTAACGAATGCGGTCGGGTATCTTCGTCTCTCCTATTCAAGTTACGTCACTAGGCACACGTATTGTTATTGCGAAATCTAATTAAAATTTAAAAAAAAAAAACAATGTTTTTTCACCTACTTTTTGATTAATAACCCGAAGGACGGGTGATTAAAGCAGAATTTTGTTCTTGATGGAATTTTGCACACTTGACGTTCAAAATAAAAGAAAATTACTGGATATGGATATGGGGTAACGGTAGAGGTAGCACATCACAACCTCAAAACTTTACTCCAAATCATTCATAACCCCGGACAACACCGGCTACTTTAGCTAGCACCGTATAAAGTAATTTTAGCACGTTCTTCAAAGTGGAAGCTATTTAGATAAACGAGCTTAAATCAGGACCGAAACTTTGCCTGAATTGACTTTAACTCTGGTAATAACTATGTCTGGAAAGGCCATTCCTCATTTCTTCGGTCTCTCAACATTCCCTAAATTTAGGGATGCCGTAATTCCACCGTCTCCGGGGAGTTTTAACTCTTGCGACATCGCATAAAGTAAAAATTAAACTTTCTGTTAAATAATAGAATTTTGTAATTAATTTTGCACGCTACGCGACCCGCGTGTCCCTCGCACCGGGGGGGGGTCAACATCACCCCACCTCTGCTGCATTCTCGACCTCTCTCTCCTTGCTACATCTAATTCCTATCGCCGGTGCCGAACGAGCGTGGGAGAGTATCGCCGCGAACCCGAGCTCCGCATACCCGATACAGGTACCACCGTACCTGTGTGTATACTTCACACCACCTGGCGGTCGCAATAACGTCAGGTGTGCCCAAACGGTTCTTGTGCAACAATTCGTTATTCGCACTTACGCGTTGCGCAATTTTTTTCAAATATTTTAATCAGTCGTTTTATCTGATACTCTAATCTGTATGAAAAACAATTCATCATTTGTATCAGCACTATATAAAAAATGTTTTTCGTGTCGTATTCGATTTGTGCATATAATAAACATCACCGAGTTTTTAGATCGACCGTTTTATGGCCGAGTAGTCAAAATCTTATCTCACATATGATTTTACCACACATTCGTCTCAGAGATCTCATTTCTACAGTATTCAGTCAACTTTCATCCTTCCTCTGTCAGTTCCATGGCTGACTGCCATACATCATGCCATGTCAGCACTCCATTGTGGAATGCTAGCTTCGCTTCTTTGGACAACTTTTTGTTTGCGCCAACCGCGTTCAGTCTTCCATTAATGGAGTATCCTGCATTCACCCTTCTTTCCATCTCTCGTAAACATACTTCTGCCTGCTCCACGTATTCATCATTCACAACTATATTGCACTCTGTTTTCGTACGCTCTCTTACAAACACCATGACTTTAGACTTTGATTCATCATTAGCTCATTCTTCATACATACTTCGTTCATCCTAGGATACGTGGGACATACTTATAATATACATAACATAATCTATGTATATATTTACAGTATAACATAACGGTCCAATCTCACAACAGTATATGTGTGAGAACGCGTATGTATTACGTAGCTAATGAAATTTTATTTTCCTACCAAAGTCAGAATCGTGGCTCCCTTATCGGGCACTAGAACTCCTCTTTTCTGATGCATGAGCAAGAATGTCCTTAAATGAAATATTTTTTAATGCTTATTAAAAATGTAACTTGTCATACAATATTGTTGTATTACAATTAAAAATATATTTATATCTACATGTCGAGAACGGTCTGTACATGACTATTCGACTTTTGTTTTAGTCATGTTTCTGCGACTTACGAACTGTTCACATAGATTGTACTACTAACTTATTTTTATTTATTGTATATGCCGGCCGAAACGTTGCGTTAATTTGGGTACAAAATGTCATTAATAATAAATACTACACTGAAACTAATACTGATTTTTATATTTCTAATATTTGCTTTTGATTTTCCGTAAGCAGTCGATGAAAAGCGCGTTCAAACGCTTACGTGTAAAGGCATAGCACGCCGATCGCTGAGAAAAAACTACGCTCTGGACTGACGGGAGATCTGAACGTTCGGACTGCAGCCTTTACACTTACGTTTCGGTGGACGTATTGAAACGTGTGGTGAGATCTTGAGTCCGAAGCGTACGTGTAATGTCCGCTAATGTCAATGACCAAGCAGCTAACATTGTGATACCTTTAAAGCTTTTAATTTTGCTATTTTTTTTTTTTAATGGTGGTCTTTTACCGGGGCGATATCGAGTGTATCTGTCACTCTTATCGTGTTGACGTACACGTTCTGTAATGAGGGCTGTGTGATTTAATAAGGTGATATATTTCTTGTGAAATAACATAGATAAATGCATAATTACTCTGTGAATGGATGTTAGATCTTATCAATGTGAATCCATCAATGAAATGGAATGCCCTATGGTGATCCTTCAACAAATAATAGTCGCCAATCTGTAATCAGTTGGATTATTTATATGTTGAATTGGGAGAGCGTGACGAAATGCATCTCTTTAACGAATGTGTGAAAGTGATTATTCCAAATTAATGATAGAGATTTTGTCACAATTCAATTCTGATTTTTCTGTTAGATGAATGTAAGTACTTTCTTAATCATTTGTTAAATTTTGCATTACGATAAGATTACACATATTATTATAAAATTTCCTAATAATGGGTAATTCAGATAATATCATAAATAAAACAAAAAATCACTTTAGTACGAATTGCAACACACGCACGCCGTATGTGATATATGATAAAAATCAAATCTGCTTCATTGTTTTTTTTTTTTTTAAATTTTTTTATTTCAAATAAGACGTACAACGATGTTACACTTCCATGAGTTATCAATTAAACTCATTATGCAACTGTTCATTATTAGTACGTAATATTAGGTTTTACAAAGTTTTTCAGGTAAATATGTATGTTCTCTTCTCTATATATAAAAAAAATGAATGTTTGTCTGTCTGTCCTCGATTTTCTCGAAAATTACTCGACCTGTTTCGCTGAAAATAGCATAGTTTGTGCTTATTAGTGTCGGGAAGGTTTAGAGTGTAGTTTGAATGAAATCAAATATGTAAAACTGTTGCTATAACGTTTTAAAATTATTCAATTTATTTTTTATAACTTATTGAAGTTTGTAAACCTCATTGTAATATTTTAATCATTGAAGAAGATAATATTAACACTTCCCAAATGAACCACGAAACCGAAAAAACTACAGAAATTAAAAAGATTTCAGTCGCATCTGGGACTCGAACCCAGGACCTCTACCTATCCGGGGTAACCGCTTAACCAACTTAGCTAATGAGATCAGTTCAATTTACGCCATTTACACCGATATCATACTTCATGTTCAAGATTTGTTAATATTATCCTCCATTTTATAAATCCCATATTATTGGCTGCTGTCCTTATGATGATTGCAAAGTTTCATCCAGAACTCAATTGTAATCTGGATAGAGTCTCGGATATACCTATTTTTATTTATATGAGACACCTATTGACTTATTTAAACTTAAAACATACACATTCGTCTAAGAGATCTCATTTCTATGGCATTCAGTTTACTTTCATCCTTCCTCTGCCAATTCCATCAAGTGGTACCAATAATAAATGTTTTCCAAATATAATGAAATCACGTTTTGTAAAGAGAAAGAATATCTGTACGATTGTTTAACTTTTACTTATCGGTATTAATTTGCCGTCGGGTTATATCTGATGTAATGAGAAAAGCTACATTTGCATTTTTGTTATATTGCCATATCACGTTCAGTGCATTTTCCAATTGGCACCATTGACCTTGAGCGACATTTCTTGTACAGTAAATCCAAACAGTCTAACTTTCTACCATCCCCCCCCCCCCCTCCCCAAATGACATAGTAACCAAAAATAGCTACCTATGATCTTCAACCTTATCTGTGCACTTGGGGAATAAGTAACCATGTACATTTTTAAGTAGTTAAGCAAGGAAGAAATCGGGAACGCTCGAGGAAGACACGGCACGATCAAATGAATCACACTAATGAAGCGAACAACACTAATGCAGCAAATAACTCACCAATTACTCGCGCGATCGCAACATGTAACCACTACAAAAAATTAATAGACTCTTGTACATTTTTCATGCGAAACAAATTTATTAAATTTTCTTAGTGTAATTTAAATTACTGAAAAACTACACTTATTTTTTCTTTAAACTTTTATTCGCTCAATTACAATTCTTAATTTCGTAACTTTTCCACATCATCTCTCCACACTGTTTCTTTTTTTTTATTATTATTAGTCACACGTATATTCCATTAGTTAAAAACATTCTCACCCGGACAACATTAATGGCATATTGTATGGGCATACTTAATAGGTACTTTAACAGTGTAAATTTTTATATACCAAATTTATTATTTGTCATAAAATGTATTGTGTATATCTACATAAATAAAATGCATGTGAATGAAGCAAAAGGTATGTGCCAAGACAAATTCAGATTTGTGGGGCGGTCTATCCTATCTGCCTTCCCTTGCGGAGAAACGGCATGATCGATACCTTAGTTCAATAGGGAACTAACTCAAAATACCTCATTTTGAGAAAACTGAATTTAAAAATGTTTTCATAAAGACATCGCTCCGATGTAAAGTTATTTTGTCCACCTATAACAACAGATGCAATATGTAAGTAATTTATCAACCTATCATATCATAGGTGTAAATGGCTACATTTATTAAGTTCCGAACGAAAACATTTGACATGTTTCTCCATTGAACTAAGAACGTGCTGATTTCATTATAATTCCGTAAAGAATTTTCTGACTACATAATTAGGACGAATTAGACTTATTTTTTATTGAAATATGAGAAGGAAGAGTTTATTTACCATTTTTCATCATTAACTCAAAACCCAGAACTTTTGAGTTATTTCCTTATTGAACTAAGGTATCGTGATGGTCGGGTAGTTAGTTAAAGAACCAGTTTGTGATTTCAGTATCTAACCCCGCATAGTCACGACTCGAAGTCAAATGCGTTACCACTCGCTACTGAGGTCGCCTTTTATTTGGTTCGTGATTGAAATGGTCTCGAAATCAGACTCATCTTCGTTTCTGTTTTTTTTGACGGGTCAAGGTCGTTTTGCATCTTAAAATCTTATAAATTTTCAAGGTCGTCAATTATTAGTAATAATTCTTAGACACGATCAATCTATTCATTGTTTTACAAAGTGCGTACTTGGAAAAATATATATTTTGTATATTAATTTGTCCTTGACATGTTTCTCCGTGCCAAAAAAATCATGGTCTTTTTGTATGGGAAAATTGTTTTTCGTATACATTTTTCTGTATAGCGCAAGGTCGGAACTATGTCATTTCTATGTAACCCTGTTGCTGTATTCACGATAAAGCAAACGAATCAATTATTCTTGATTACGAACACAGTTATAAAATCATCTTTTTTTACGTTTCGTTCTTGGCAAACAGTCTTGGTTTTGAATTGAACGACGCGTTGTTACCATTTTAAGGCGATGCAATTGGAAGTAATGCAAAATCATGTGTGTTTTGTTTGAAAATTTGATGGCCTAGAAATGTCATAGATGATTTAATTAAATACTGCCAGTAGAACACACCTTGGCCTTTCATTTAACGGGACATTAATTGGTGTGTCTTTTTACAAGCTTTGAAAAAAATAAGGTTTAAATTACAAAATCTCCTATTTACGAACCCCTTTTCCGATATTGTCGTATTGTTCACCGTGGCAAATTAAGTTTCTTAGAATATGACCGAAAAAGCTTTTCAAAATAACATAAAACACGCATTTTGGTTATGCTTTTTTGCGTAATTCATAATATACGACCGGTGTTAAGCGGGAATTTCAACCTTTTCGCCACGTGCATAAGGAGTGCGTGATGTTTTGTTCGAATTTTATTAAGTGGATTCCCTAAAGTTGATTATTTTTTATTATATTTTTCTAAAGCTCATCCATTTCGGGCGTATATGATTAGTCCCGTCCACACGCCGCGCTCCTAGCGTTTCGAGGCAGTTTAAATATTTTTTTAGCAGTTAAATTGGCAAACGTGATCAAACCGTAGTAATATAACGGGTCTTTACATTAAAAAAATGTTCAACTATTGCTCAATACTTCCTCGCACTTGTCTAGGTCATGCGTCGCACGCCTCGCGGAGTCTAGACAGAGTTAATGACATCGGGCGATGTTATTGAATTTCTTCCCATTCAAAATGTGTTTCCCAATTTCTCGGATGACACGTAAAAAAACATAAAAAAATAAGCAAAAAAATCTCTTGACTCCATTTGTGTATTTTTTGGTCACATATTATATTCAGTGGCGGTTTTCTCTAGCGTTCTTTTGTGCAGTGAGAACTCCCATAAAAAGATAATAAAATTAAACACACATGTATCATAATTTTACCATGCTTATAAAAAAACCACCCGCCCGTATAGGTAATACTGCTCGAGAGATAGTCCTAATTGAATTCCATATGTGTATTGTGAATTCAGTGTCTATGGGGCTTTCTGCCCTAAGGAATAGTTCATACATTTTCATTCTCGTAGCGCTTCGACGGGAAACCACAAACCGCAGCTATATGAAGATTTGTTAACAAATTTGTACGTGATAAATACCATTTTGCAAGAATCAACCGAGTTTTTCTATGACTCGTGTTTTAACCTTATTAAAATAAGTTAATTACTTAAGATGATACGATGATTTTTTATATTTAAAAAATAACAGATTCTATTAATTGTTTTTGTGTTTAATTCGTTGAATTCCATTTAGTTTATTTATTTTTTATTATAAATCAAATTTGATAATGTTATTATTGAGTTCTGCAAATATTTTAGTTTTGTATTATTATGACAGTTGTTTTGGCATTCAAAACATTGACTTTGAATGCGGGGAAAATAGATTTAAACTTTAAGTGCCTCACAGAATAGAGAATCTATTATCAGTTTTCTCAGAAAATCTGTTTCACCGGTAATAAATCATTTTAGGCACCATGAAGATTGAAATTGGGTGGGGGTAAATAGAATATAAACAAGTCGTCTCAACGTGGCCTAACCACAGCTGTCACAATAATAAAACTACTTGTAGAACTTAATAATAACATTATAGGATTTTATAAAAATTATTGAAAAATGTATAGTTTCTTACGTAAATTGCGATTTTCGTATTTCATGGACGTTTTGATAAATCGCCGAATTGCTAATTTCCGGTGCAGTGACATGATGAAATTCATTTAGATCTAGGAAAAAATATGTATAATATTTTTTTTTACGTAGATTGAATTTTTTACCCCTTTTAATCTCCAATTATGACATATTATAGTTAGTAAACTAACAGATACGTCAATTCTTTACCATGCTTCCAATCGCGTGATTTCTTACTTCCTCTAGCATCGCTATCATGAATGTTTCTCGTAATTAATGCGCCTCATACCATACACAAGCAAACGGAATGTTTACGTCATTATATATTTAAATATTCATTAAAAAACTATTAATTCTAATTAATTTATCGGGCCGGTGACACGTCGTTGAAATGCGTCGTGGTGATTTATGCAAAGAGGCGTGATAAGACGATGGAGCTTTATGTTTTTCTAACGTGAATTATTAATTTATACGTAGTTTCTTTGTCTAGGTTAACATCTATTATGGTAGAAAGCAAGTTAGCCATTATACGCACGACGAATCTCTTCCGAATCGTTAGCTTCTTTCACAATCGTTTTACCAATATTATTTACACCGTGTACGCCATCGGGGACGCCCGAGGAAGATATGGCACGATTAAGTGAATCAAATACTTGTGTCGGACGGTGTGAAGAGTCAGAATAACAGAAGAGTGTGTACGAGAATGAAGCTATCAAGCTTTGCGGTTCTTTCCCTCTGGTAACCTCTGCGGGGAAACAGCGTGATGGTTAGTTAGTTACGCCGTTCGTGCTGCCGGCACACTATCCGAAGTAATATTCCTTACACCATTTGGAGAAAGTACAGAGAAGGTTTCTTAGATATCGTCGCCCTAGAATGAAAAGTCACTAACTTACATCTTTGGTAAAAATGAGTTAGATATGTCAAAAGTACATCACTTTGAACCCCGCATCTACTGGAAAGGTTAATTCCTCCGTGAAAAATCCCTAGATCGATTTATGTCATGGGTATAAATCACCAACATCATAGAATGAGCTTTTTTGTTTTCCGAAATTCATCAAACCTCTTAAATATTTATCGCATTCACTTCGTGTTAAAATATATTATTTCACCCAATTAACAAGATAACTTGACAGTTTTATTTTTAATGTGAATACTGACAAGAGTCCCAAATTGCTCCCAACCGGAGCCAGTGAGACATTGGCATTCCCATTGTGGAATATTGTGTGGCTGAAGGTTAGCGGGAGAGGAAGGAGAAGGGGAAGAGGCAGGTGGGGAAATACCTGGCTATTCAGATCTGGTCACCAAACACGGCGAAAATCCATTTCAGGCAACATTTCAATTCTGAATGGTGGTCTTTCAATAGGGCGATACTAAGAGTATCTTCCACTCTGGAACGTGCGCAAATATGCTATATATTATTTTTAATGAATTAATTGTGAAACACAAATTAATTAAATAAAATATACCTGCGCACGCTGGGATTTGAACCCGCGACCTTTCGATTCGTATCCGAGAGCCTTACCCGTCGACCACGGAGGCCGTGCATTATATTACTAATCAATTTAATTAAACATATCGAGTACATAAACTAACTTATTACATTTAATTAGTATACGTCCTCGCTTATTTCGCGAAAAGTCATCACAGGCAGACAGAACGACAAACATTCATTTTTACATA
>JAHDVE020008153.1:0-25430 GCA_022606495.2 Halesus radiatus
TGATGATTAAACACGAACCGTCTTACTTATCAGATTCTTACGCGCCGATTCAGCGTCGGTACAGTTTGCCGACCTTAAGCCCAATTAAACTATTTAACTTTTCCCTGATGAAACCTTCAAAACCGGACGACAGATGAAATAAGTTTAGTCGTTAAAAAAGAACATTCGTTTAATTTAATCTAAAACAATTATTTCTTCGAAAGATGTGTAATTATTTTGTGGTGTCATTATTAATAAAATTAATACGAAAAACTTTGTTTACACCGCTGTTTTTAATATACTACATGTTTCAGAGGCTTTCGGGATAAACAATATACTATTTTTATATCCACATTTTAAAAACAGTAGTGTAAACAAACTTCTTCTTATTAATTATACTAAAACAATTCTTATCAGATATCAAAATAACGGAGTTGTGTCTGTATGTTTGAATAAGTTGGATTACAATGGCAGCCATTCCAATAACGTGGTACCGTATAATATAAGACAACAGATAACGCGGATCAATAACTCTGATGGGAAACCGATTTCAATTAATACGGATTCGTGGAATTGTCCTCACATCCGGTTACATGATAATCCTTATCGAAAAACATTTCTCCAAAAATACTCGAGGGAGCCGGATTCAAATAATTATGAGGCCGGCGATATCCGATTATTTATTCTGGTAATGTGTCGGGCGTATTCCCCAAGGTGAGAAATAATATTAACGGAGCGAAATGATTAAATAATATATTAATCCGTAATTAGTACGCAACGAGCATTGTATGATAAACCCTAGTGTGAACGATTTTACAGATTGGAATTTTTACCGTCCACGGAATACGAGCAGAGCTTGGAGCTTGCTAGATTAAAGAATAAATCAAAATAGAATATGCCAGTGACGTTCCTCAAAAACAAACTGATCGCAGCAAAGTAGAAAACTGACGAAAACCTGTCATTCGAGGGTATAAATAAGGTGTTCTAAATCAACTAACTGACCATTTCGCCTTTTCCCCACGCAGCGGTCGGTAGAGAGAATAGACCGCCAAACTATAAAACATATATATCGTCACGGGAAAACCATCCGGTGAGGCCCACATTAATAGGATCATTTTGTGTAGATTTTCTTGATCTTTTTCGATATGTTATATAGTATTCTAAATTGTGCATCTAAGTGAGTGTGCTACTCATGAATAGTTTATGTAATAGTTTTAATTTGCATACATATATATATAATATAATATAGTATATAATATATTAGGTTAGGTTAGTTAGTGTAAAGCGCACTTGAGGTGAAACTTTACAAAATTGCCATAAAGAAATTTACTGTTATTTATCATCTTACTGTTAAATAGAATCACTTCAGACATCAACATATTTAGCATCAATGAAGCTGCGTTTAAACATAAAGCTTTGTTGCTACTTGTATAATACCAGTATGTGTTGTATGGAATTTATTGAATTATCTTTCTTTCTTTCATTTCTTTTTTTTTTATAATTCTCCAATTAAAGTAAATCTTTATAAATGCCTTAAAATGTAAATTGTATAATTTTTTTCTTCTATATTTTCATATGAAGCGGTAACTTGGTGATGTGACATTATAATTTAAACAATAAAATAGTAACTTTGTTTACATCACTTTTATTTATACTTTAGCCGACCGGGTTTCGCTACTACCGTAGCTTCTTCAGGACAGTATACAACTAAACTATAAAATTTAGAAAAAAACTGAATTGAATTGAATTATCAAATAAAACTTTAAATAAAGTTTGTATCAACAAAAAAAACAACTCGTCTTGGCACATACTCATTGATTCATTCCAATCTAAATCGTCCCAACCAGTAGAAAAGAGACGGTTACAAGTTTCTCATAAAATCACAACTAAAGATGAAATTAGTGACGGTAAAGTAGAACATGGATGGCAGAATGATGAGTACGGTGCGGTGGTTCCAGTGAATACATGGAGGAGTCGTCATCCGGGAGTTTGTTGATAAAAGTCCGCTGCTGGAATGGATGAGCGGGGATACAAAGGGTTTCCGAGGGAGTTAGTGAATGTGTTCCGCCGCTCCACGGCTTCCGGCAATAAAGGTTTCTCCGCGACGCGACGCGTGCAGTGCACAGTGCACACGTGCAATACTCCGCACTTCGCCGGTCGCAGGGGACCACAAGAGGAAACAACCCGGGATCGCGTTACTAACTATTCACATGTGAAATTGTCGAGTGAATACGTCTAGAGCCTAGCCGCATCCTAGTAGAAGTATGCAGGTAAGGAATCAGCATCGTGCTTTCATAGTGCCGCATATGGAGATCACGTTAGGCAGAAAAACTAATAAAGGTAATTTAAATATTATTTAAAAACGTATTGATGTTTTGCATGTAAAATAAACTTAGTGAATAATCATGAAAACAATGAAATTGAACAAACACTTAAATAGGTGATGGAAAATTTGTTATTTGTTCCGAGAAATTTAAACAAACATTTCATAATAATAATATAAAAGCATTAGCAAAATAAATATTCATGTATGTCTATCACCATTTTATATCTTACTTTAGTCTTCATATATTCCTTGGGAAGGAAGGGTACTTCTGAAACCGGTCGAGAAATATATATGTTAAATTGAAGTGGTTGAAAACAAATGTATGCGTTTATATTACAATTACGGCAAGCCCCAAAGCAAATGCTTTTCAGAAATAAATCATTTTTTACGTTGAATACTTGAAATCTGAAACAGTGACAAATTTATCCGGTCACTGGATTTGAATTAGGTTAACGGGGCACTGCCCCTCCTACCATCTAAATCTTCGTACAAACAACGTCGTATTTTTCTATCTTAGCGCTCTAGCTCACTCAAAAGTCACGAGCCGCCACTGGCATATGCAATATAAAGTAAGAAATTTGCATAAACTATGTAAACATGGCACTAATGCTGCGTTAACACGGAGAGGAAGTTGGCATTAACGGTACAAGAAATTCTGCACAATTCCGGGGAACATAATATCACGTAGATTGGAGTAAGATTTAGAAGTGTATTATTAATATATGTAGAATGTCCTATGTACATATTTATATAACTGGGCGGAAAATATGCGGTATTTTCATCATGGACGATTTTGGCCTGTCATTTTCCAATACGGAGTGAACCGGGGCAAAGCAATATCGGCAAATCCCCAAAAAAACATCAGTTTCCGACAGCTCGGGAAACACGCCACATGTGACTGCCGTGACGCGCCCTCGGCTCGGAGCTTGGATCGGGAGATCATATGAGGCGCTGAGAACCAGAGAGATATGCCTTTTGAGTAGTTTTGAGAAAAACGAAATTGAAGTTTTTGAGAATTTTGTTAATCCTTTCATTTCATCAATCCATTTTGATTTCGCTGATGCCAAAAAATTAATTTGTAATTTTAAAGCATCTAAATAATAAACTTTCTTGGTTATTGATTTATTTAAACAGCGACATGATGCGCACTGAAAACCAATGTTTTTACTGACGTTAATATTTCAATAATATCTCAAATATTAACATTTTTCAAACATTTCACCTCTGTTCCCGTTATGATTTAAAATGCTAAGAAACTAAGTATTTTTACAATTATTAATTTCGTTTTCATTTGGAGACCAATATAAAAGTAGTTTAACTTAATTAAATAATTACTTTTTTAATTAGAATGAAGAAACTATAAATTAAAACAACAAAAATTATCCTCAAATTTGAGAAAACTATCCTGATTTTTTCGGTTCATCGTTTGATGTCGGTTGTAGGGTTTCTTCCCTAATATTGCAGAGGTCCATGATCCCACCTACACGTGATTGTGGAGCAGTGAAATTCATGTTTTGTTAACAAAAATCGTTAAATATTAAGACACAAAAAAGCGCACGATTTCACCAACTGTTAGTTCATACTAATTAGGCCGTGAGTTTCTACGGCACATACTTTATTAGAGATTCCGTCTATGACACACAATCAACATGTTTCTGAACTAGTGGCTGTAATATTGACTGATGAGTCTGTGCGGCTCGAAGATATTACAGTTGTCTATAAAACTTCATACAAAGATAAAATTTGAGTCAAATGGCGCTTAAGCCTGTCTGGTTCTCAGCGCCTCATATCTAGTCGGCAAATAGGCAAATAGACATATAGAGCATTCCAGACATTATAAAAGTTACTATAAATAGTGAACATTTCCAAATACAAGCATTTCATAGTTGAAAAGGCATTCTAAACTTATCCGTACACATGTAAAAATAGTGGTTATTGTAATAGCTTGTCCTCTACAGTCTACAGTGTACATGTCTCCGGGGCACCTCGAACTGTTGTATTACTACCGCCAAACTACCCCCAATCAAAATACATACATATATTTTTTTTACATGAATACCGCACAAGAGTCCCAACTGCTCCCAACCGTCTGGAGCCACTGAGAGCCATTGAGCCAGTCTGAAGATGCCCGTGATAGAGTGAAACCGGTCGGGTCGCAAAAAAAACAAGTTGAAAAATGTTAAAGGTGTTTTTAAGAAAAAAAATTTATACCAAAATAAATGATTAAATTCTATTGTATAACCGACAAAACATAGTCAATAAGATGATGTTGTTAACCCTACGCAGTGATGGGTTAATTCCCGGGAATTTTTCATTTACGTGGGGAAAAAACACACCTTATTTTGTTTCGTCTTATTAAAACACAGTATAAATAAATTAATTAAAAATTACTTTGTAATCACCACTTTATTAATATATACATATAAACATGTTTCGAAAGCGATACTTTCCTCATTATTCAGTGATAATAATTCATATTTAGTAAATATACAGAATACTAATATTATTATAAGTATTCCGTATATTCCTGATGAGGAAAGCATCGCTTTTGTAAGATGTTGATATGTATATATTAATAAAGTGGGAATTACAAAGTAATTTTTCATTAATTTATCAATAATGATGTTACAAAGTGAATACCAATCTTTTGAAGAAATAATAAAGTTTTCATTAATCTCTGTGAACTTAACTGTCGTTATGAATGAAATATAAGAATTTTATAAAAGGTAGCTATCCTAAAATATGTTATTTTACAAATTACAATTTATACCGCAAGTGAAATGTAAAAAACAGAATCTCTCTCTCTCCAGTGTGGCTCTTTTATGATTATATAAATACGTTATAGGCAATTCTGGCTCAGTCCGCAGAATACGTGCTCCCGTCAGAGTGATGGTTCCCCTAATGATTGCGCGGGACAAGATTGTGTGAATGATGATGTCTGCATGAGTTATTAGTCAGCGGCAGAGGTAACCAATTCTCTAGGAATCATAACACGTCCACCACTGAAGATATAAGCTAATGGAACTGTGTTACTGGCGTGTCCGTGTGCCCGAAGTGAGCTCAATTGAATACTTTAATTAATTAAAGCGCTAAAATTCTAAATTTAAAGTAAATATGTAGAAAAGGTTCTTGCGCCAATAAAGTGCCGCAAAAATGATTTGTGGCTATTCGTGATGTAGAAAAAACGAACCCGTCTTATGTGCCGGACGTGTTTTCCCATAAAGAGCACTAAACTTCATCGAAACAGCTACGCCTGTGCATAAAATAAAATATTATGAAAAGAGAAAGCTGGTGTTCTCTCTTTCTAAAACATATGTCTGACCATAAGATAAAAAGAGATAGAACGAGTTTTATGGGGACTGTCATGTGGTGGCAGATATGACACAAAGTGACCCGAGTGTTAAGTATGAAATTACAGCAGTAAGAGATTTTAATCAATATTAATTTGAGGGGAATTAATGTAGTATGAGTAATTAAACATTTATGTAGTTTTTGAAGTTAAAATAGCGATGAGGAAAAACACCTCCTGTAATAAATACTATTAAAGAAGTATCAGCTGGAGTTTCCAGCAAACGCCGAGCGGATATTTCCCGAGGAAATGAATTACATGAAGACGAAGGGGGATACTTTTAATTATAATGGGAATTAAGCACCCGTCACAGCCTCTTTGCTCCGACATTTCTACTTGAAATGGCCTACTTGTAGTGCTGGAAATATAGCAGTAGTCGATTCGCCCCAAGTTCAACAAACTTCTTCTTATTGAAATATTGAAAAATATGGAACAAACGGTAGACATATCATCTAATATGCTCGTATACACATATTTTATCTTGGAAAATTACAACATCAGTTTCATTGAAAATAGCACAGTTTGTTCTTATTAGTGCCGGGAAGGTTTAGAGAGTAATTTGAATGAAATCCAATATGTAAAACTGAACATTGAACCCGTCATGTTGTATTGAGGTGAGCACATATGGTTGAGGTTACCACACTGGTTAGCCACAGACTACATATTCAAAAGAAGAAGGTTTGTTTAGGTAGAATATCTTCAAAATGGAAAACACAAGTAGATAATTTTGAAAAAAAAAATGTTTGGAATGAAATAAAATTGTCTTTGTTTAGAGACAGTAATAGTCGTCACAAGACAATACTTCCGCTGTCAAATCAATTATGGCACCCAAACGACAAGCAAGAATTCACAACTTAATAACTTTATTACAAAAAAATAACATAATCCCGAGCAAGCCCGGGTACACATAAGCTAGTATATATATATTTACATATACAATGATTGACGATTAATATCATTCATTAATATCTATACTTTTTTTTAAATCCAGATAATTCATTCAATACATTTTTTGGATCCATGTCATAAAACTAACAATAAAACATATACATAATATGAATATAGGAAAAAACTTCCTTCTTCTTTTGGCGCACATAACATTTTTTAAAATTTAATCGTATAGAAGTATCTGTCTAGCATTACCATCTTTATTAACATGTAGAATATCATATATATGCATGTATATTATCCCCAAACTGATCAGAGGCATGCAAATGCAGCTGTAATGTATCATATACATACTCGCCCCACTGCTGTTCAATATCAGGTTATGTTCTGATTTTCCAAATAGTAACATTTTGTACATAATTTATTCTTAAATGTAAATATGTTAGTTGTTAGTTGTAAATATGTAAATTAGTTTTAGGTCACTAGCTACAGGTCTAAGTGGTAAGTCGCTATCTATATAAGTCTTAGATGTAAGTCACTAATTATCTACTCTGAATTAGGTATTTTCGAGTTATAAATCTTAGCTGTAAACCATTAATAATAAATCTAAGATATAAATTAATAGATATAAGTCTAAGTGAAAAGGTAAAGCTTAGATAAATTATGTTGTAAAGCGCCCTTGAGGTGATTTACTCACGAAAACGGCGCTATAAAAATAATCCATTTATTATTATTATTATACATATTTTTTTTTTAACAGTTTAACGGATGTTTCAAAGCTCCATAGGTCATGATAAAAATGTCGTAACGAGCTGAAAGTAGTGACTTTGACCTAGAAATATGGTTGGTACAACGCTCGACTGGCAGTCGGACAGGCCGAATTTCAACAAAAGTTATGCTTAGTGAAAAAGTCTGTATTATAAATTGTAATAGTTACAGAAATTCGGGGCGGATAATCTACGCAAATTTCATGATCTCAGAGCTCACCGAAAATTTATTGAGTGGAATACCCAAAAATAGAAATTCGCTTGTTAATTGAGATTAGTGAAAAGTCCGAGATAATTTATTGAAAGACGAAGTTAACCAAAGATAAAAACAGAATGTTTAATTTTCTAAGTAATTTGAGGGCGAAGACTGGTGTATTGTTGGCAGTTAGTTAATTAGGCGAATTGTCTAACCGTCCGACTGACCAGACGATCGTGTCAGTCATTCGAAAGTAGTAATAATTAAAGACGTAACTTCGTTGTCGACCATCGCGCTTTATAGCGAATTGTTTAAACGCTATGCATAATTCATCGGACGACAATGGAAACGGTCAGATCTCTGCAAATGGCAGATTAAAACTTCGGCTTAATTAATATTTCAGCAAACATGCCGATGGCCGGAACGCCCGAACACATCATCGAACTCACTTCAACTGCGAACAAACAGACAGATGCACTCTAGGACTTCAAGCCATAGTAGGGGAGGTGTAGTTTAACAAGTCCAAAGCATTCATTAATGGGGATAGGGATTATTTACCAATTCGAAATAATCATAATATTATTACGTTATGCAAAAAACAAAGTTCTAAACAGAAAAATATTTATTACATTTTTTTTTAAATCTGACCGTCTTATGCATGTTGTAGAAAATATTAAAAATATTCAAATAATTTTAAAAAAGTGGAGAAAGATTATTGGAATTATTTCCCGGAAGTTCTTGTTATAAACGTAACCAAAATTTAACCGCGTTTGAAAAAAACATCGAAGTTAGTATTTATGAATGGAAAACGTACGTAGCACGGTCAGAAAAGGGTCGTATTTCTGATATGATTTTGATAAATTTTATCTTAAATCATTACCCCTCCATCCAAATTTTAAAGGAGTGGGGGTAAATTAAATCATATAAATAAGTCGTCGCAATGTGGATTAACCACAGTTTGAAAATTGCCTTAAACGCCTAAACAGCTATCACAATAATAACAACTAAAAATACTTGCAGAACTTAATAATAACATTATTAAATTTGATTTACATTAAATTTTAAAAAAAAACGTGTTGACAGTTCAAACAGGGAGATTTTTCCGTTTTAGGGCAGTCAAAAATACTCTGGACAGATAATAATTTATACAATCTTTATCGACTGGACAAACAAATAAGAAAATCTCAATACACCATCGTAAGGGGCAACAGATATTAGATTGCTCTAGTCAAACTGATACACCCGAACTGACTATCTCCAGGGAAAGATTTATACAATTCGTAGTAGAAATAGGCCGTAGCCCGTGGCGTCAAAATCTCCGTATCTGAAACTGATACACCCGAACTGACTATCCAGGGAAAGATTTACACAATACGCAGTAGAAATAGGCCGTAGCCCGTGACGACAAAATCTCCGTATCTGAAACTGATACACCCGAACTGACTATCCAGGGAAAGATTTATATAATACCTAGTAGAAATAGGCCGTAGCCCGTGGCGTCAAAATCCCCGTATCTGAAACTGATACACCCGAACTGACTATCCAGGGAAAGATTTATACAATACGTAGTAGAAATAGCCGTAGCCCGTGCGTCAAAATCTCCGTATCTGAAACTGATAC
The DNA here is from genome assembly GCA_022606495.2 of Halesus radiatus. Classification (NCBI taxonomy): domain Eukaryota; kingdom Metazoa; phylum Arthropoda; class Insecta; order Trichoptera; family Limnephilidae; genus Halesus; species Halesus radiatus. The sequence goes on from JAHDVE020008153.1 coordinate 9,126, forward strand.
ACCCGAACTGACTATCCAGGGAAAGATTTATACAATACGTAGTAGAAATAGGACGTAGCCCGTGGCGTCAAAATCTCCGTATCTGAAACTGATACACCCGAACTGACTATCCAGGGAAAGATTTATACAATACGTGGTAGAAATAGGACGTAGCCCGTGGCGTCAAAATCTCCGTATCTGAAACTGATTCACCCGAACTGACTATCCAGGGAAAGATTTATAAAATACGGAATAACAGAGGAGAATGTATGAGACGTTGTATGAAAGTGAATAAAGCAAGGAGTGTATGCGAAGATCGAGTTGTTTGGCGGTCCGTCCTCTCTTCCTACCCCTGCGGAGAAACGGCGTGATGGTTAGTTAGTTAATTAATAAACCTTATTGTAATATTGTTTTAATCATTGAAGATAACAAATGTAAAATGAAATGATGTTTTATTATTATTTACATTTACATTTAAGTTATTACTATGGGTAAGTTAAACACTTTGACAGTTACATTCCGTTAGTACATTAAACAGAACTGTCATCCCTTTAACAACATCATTCAATTCGTGTATAATGCAACACAAGGAGAGTTACTATTGTAGTACTAGCAGTGGGACTATGAAGAGCGAGTACTGAGTGGGAGGTCTGTGTCTGTACCAGGCAAAGATGCGACGTATGATAATGGAATACGGCCCACAGTGGAATATAAATGGTGGCCCGAGGACGACGATTGATCACATTCCCTATACGTCTTGCTACTATTGTACTATTATGTGGTCCGTCGAACCACCCTGCAACCATGGAGCGAACACGGGCAATCTAGGTGCTATGGGCAGGGAAACACTGTCTATAAATAGCAGTGATTCCCGAAGTGGGAGATATCAACCCCCTTGAGAGCGGGGGTGGCCACATTGAAGGATTGAAAAGCAGTGGAGAGGGCAATAATAAGGCTTCTACCTACATATCTTCCCATCTGACAAACATAGCTAATGTTTTTATTTACATAATTAAATTTAAGAATAAATAAACAGACATGCAAGTGATGTAGCAATAATCGCATATATGAACCGTTCATGCCTTAATTTCATATGCTACAAAATTACGTATTTTACAAAATACACACAAAATGCACGCAATTGACTAATTTTTAAAACGTAAGGTCCTAATTCACTTTTTAAAATAAATATGTAAAATTACATCTGTGTTATTACACTATAATTAATTAAAAGAATAACACGCCAACAAGTTTCAAACGCAATCATTCCTTCATCAAGGCAGGGCCCAAAATTTATTTGTTTCAATTAATACCTAACGTTCTAATATTTCTATTTTTGATAGTGACAATTAATTCGTGGTGGAAGTCCATTATGATGATTTATTAAAACAATGTTTAAACCTATTTTTCACTTTTTAACCTAACGTTTTACCAAAATGTTAGAAAATCATTTACAGAATTACTATTTAAAATCAGCTTATTTGTTTTGTTGAATAAGTTTAAGAGGAACGGCTGCGCGGCCTGTTTCATACAAAACTGAGTTTTGGATTTGCTGCCGAAATTCTGACCAAAACCGAATGATATTTTGTATAATTAAAAGGTATAGCAAATGTCTAATCTGGATTAGAAGTATTTATTATTTTTTTAAATTATGAAATATAGGCCATTAAATGAATGGATTTTTCACGATCATTGAGAAAAATTTAGGTATTAATTGGGAGTTAATGGTAAAAAAAAAAAAAAAAATTATCCTTTTAACTATGAAAATATAATGAATCATAGAATAAAAATTAAAAAGTGCTAATCAGCATTATGATGGGCTTAAATTTAAATAAAAAAAGACTAATTTACATTGGAACACAAATTTAAAATATCGACCAGAAAAGGATATTTTTTATACTAGTGTATGAAGCTACTATCACTTTGTGGTTATCCATTTATATATTTTATTTTACGTAATCATATTTACATAGCAAATATGACAAATAAAAAAAAATTACCATTAACCCGCAAATAATTTCTGAAGTTGCCCGCAAAATTATGAAAAAATGATTTCCTTAATGGCCTACATTTCATAATATAAAACCAAAATAAAATACTCATAATAATCCCTAATGGATATTTATTACACCTTCAATATTTTTTTTAAATATCATTCAATTTGGGTGGGTATTTTGGCCTCAAATCCAAAAATAAGTTTTGTATGAAACAGGACGCGCAGACGTTCCTCTTAACATGTCAATTCCAGTTGGTGTCGAAGCATTGCCAATGCTATTAGAAGTAAGGAGGTTTGGACGATGAATAAATATATCTTTTAAAGGGGGTTGTGATCCAAATAAGTTTAAGAAGCTCTGCTCTAACGCCTGCGAAAGGCCGCGCTCCGACAGGCGAGCTGCGAGCTGGTGCGAGATGAGATGGTTTAATTATAAGTCGCAATTCACAATGGAGAACGTTTTAGTGGAGATCGACTGTCTGAGGAAGATTAAAGGTTGGGTCCCTACGAGATCGCCAAATTGAACGCATTTACTAAAACACTGGCATTATAAACACCATTTACGTTAACTCGAGACTAGAGGCAATTAATTATTAGACAATAGTAAGAAACTATAGCTTTTATATTGTAGCCTATATACAATGGGAGGGAGAGAAAGAGAAAGGATCTAGTCTGTGTAGAGTAATATGTGAATGTTATGTATTGATTTTAGCTTTGAAATTATGAAGGGCTGCGTTGATTAAGTCGAACTCTCTGTATGAAGTTTTAAACATGTGTGAAGCGCGGTGAATAAAGGTGTTTTGTTTTGTCTGGTTTGTCTGTTAGGCACTCTCAAATGAATTCGTTCAAGTATTTAATACAGATAAGAATGTCCCAGGCTGGCGATGTTTGTTTGTCTTGTATACAAATCCACAGTTTTATTCCGAACTTGATGAAATTTTGCACACTTGACTTTCGAAACGAGAGGAAGGTCACCCTCTACATGAGATTTCGAAAAACCACCCCCATCCCAATTCCCGCCCCATAAAGCAAAATATTGGTACTAACACATCACAATCTCAAAACTTTACTATAAATCATTCATAACCCCGGGCAACGCCGGCTATTTCAACTAATAATAATATATATATTTTTTAAATCCATCATTCCTCGAAGCAGTCTCATTATGTTCCGTCTCGTATACGTGTATAAAAATACAATATTCAATTATTGTAAACGCTTTCAAGTTAATCCGCACAGCTTGTAGCGGCTTCCGACTGTCACATTATTCTCAAGTAAGCCGTTCCCTGGAAATAAATTGCTCGGCAAACGGTACCTACGTACACAACACTAAACGCCACTTGGAAAAACTCCTCTGGTCCAACAAGAAAGAAGAATAAAAAGGTACCGAATAAATTTCGTTTTATACGTTCCGTTATTAGGTTAAGATGGTAGTTTTTGTAACAGATGCCCGAATTTCTCCAGTGTGCCGTAATGCAAAAATAAATTAGCTTCATAAATGATTGATTTTGGGAAATGTTGGTGAAAACTGGTGGGCCATTTCTAGTAAAATATCAGAAGAAGCAAACAAACTATAACAATCATGCCTTTTCTCCGCGCGAATAGGCAGAGAGGATGGAATGTCACATGACTCTGTCTTGGCATACACTCTTTGCTTCATCCACATTCAAAGAACATAGTATCATGTATTTCTGAGAGGGCACGACAGCTTCTTTCACCTACTCTTCATGTGAAAATCGGTAAACGGATAATTCAACATACGTATGAATCGGCATAGTTTGTAAAAGAGTGCCTTTTCACACGAGTGTTGATTTATCATGGAACCGAGCAAAACACGTCCCTTTATTATTTTTGAAATACGTTCACATTATGAACTTTGCATTCCTGTCGAATCTCCTCATATCATTCGTATTACGATTGCACGCTGTTTTATAACTTCCATCCTTCCTATCCCTTTCCTTCTTTTTGAATCCTCCCTTCCTCTCTTAAGTAATTACCTAAATACACGGGCCTCATTAGGATGACATTTTCTCGTAATTTGTTGCAAAAACTTTCGCTAATCGACCATTTCAGCGAATCAGTCATTTAAAGTTGCCTGACCCATACGAGTATACATGCAAATAATAAACACATACCACAATGCCGACCGCCATTGAGAGTTTGGTGACAAGAAGTTGGTAACTCACCTGAAACGAGAAAAGACAGAACACTATTAGCAAACAATGAACCAACAAACAATTATAATATGATATAATAGGGGCTAATGACGGAGCATCAACTACAATCCGTCAAACAAAAGCCTTCGTTTGGCAACAGAGGCACGGATCTCCATACCAGCGATGGTGGATGAGAGCAGAGGATAATATTATATAATTTGTACAGTGTATTAATATTCTATTATTATTTTTTTAGTTTTTTTTAGCATTAACTATGTAAATTTTTTTAGACATTTTGTGTTTTAATCACTACGTATTTTTGTTACTTCATTTTATTACTGAGCTACCGGTTTTAACACATCCGTGTCATTCGCTAGCGTTCTTAAAACTAACGTAAATAACTAGGAAACGTGGTCAACAAGGGCGATTGACAGGGTGATATTATTTTGTTGGCTAAATTAACGATAGTGATTGACACGAATGTGTCGAAACTGGTAGCGCAGTAATAAAATTAAGTAACAAAAGTACGTAGTGATTAAAACTCTTCTATTATTTTGATTATAAAATACAACATCCGTGTGCTGAAGCAGCCACAACTCTAAATAGGTGGGCTCTGGCGTAATGAAATAAACACACGTTTTTCAATCTGCAATTTATACGCAACTATTTCCGATCGCAACATGATATACTATTTATAACTCGTAGAAATATTAATTCAACAGTAATAAGGCAAATTCAAATTGCCGGATCGATATCTTTCAATTGTGAACATACATACATAAGAAATAAGACAATGCAGCTGCTTTTGATATATACTCGTATATATATTTATTCACTTGAGAAAAATGTTTTACGGTAAAAAACACTTTGACTCTTGACTTCCACCTTCGTTTGAGGGCAGTCAAATTGACAAGCTTTGTTCGTATTGCTTAATATATGAGGGAAAACAATAAATAAACATAATACAACAGAAACAAACATACATACATTACATACGAGTCAATTTGATTGAAGTGTGAAGTTAGATGGGTAATGGTTATAGAATGTATTTAATATTTTCTTTCTAAGTCCGAAACATTCATCAAAGGTGGTGTTTGTTATTAAAAGAGGTTGAGAAAAAATATCTAAAATGATTTATTTTGTTATTAAAAAACCTTTGTAACTTTTTTCCACTTATTTATTTTCGTCCGGACCGGTTTCACCCTACTACGGGCATCGTCAGACTGGCACAATTAAAACTAAATCTATGGTATATATAGCCATCGATGTCAGGCGTGAGTTCCCCTTTCTAATACTTTTTTTGTATTTATTTATGACTTGAAATGTTGTTTTATTGCTGACGGTACTGTTTACTATTATGTTTTAAAAACTACTTTCGGGTTGGTGTATCACCCACCCTCTGGAAGACGGATTACATTGTGTTTATTTAAAATGTTTTTATATTTTTATTTACGTAATCATATTTACATAGCAAATATGATTTTTTTTAAATGTTCTTATATTTTTATTTACGTAATCATATTTACATAGCAAATATGATTTTTTTTAAATGTTTTTATATTTTTGTTTATGTAATCATATTTACATAGCAAATATGATTTTTTTTAAATGTTTTTTATATTTTTATTTACGTAATCATATTTACATAGAAAAAATGTTTTTTTTTAAAATACGATAAACCCGAAAATAATTTTCTAAGTTGCCTCTAAAATTATGAATATTGTTTTATTTTTCATGGCATATACTTCATAATTTAAAACAAAAATAAAATACATCTCGTACGTACTAGATATTTACTAAACATTTTATTAAAAAAATAAATCATTCAGTTTGGATAGGTGTTTTGGCCTCAAATCCAAAATTAAGTTATGTATGAAACAGGCAGCGCAGCCGTTCCTCTTAAAAGTAAAATGTTTAGTGTACTTGAGAAAGCAAAATGTTAATAAAAATAAAAATAGAGGCAATGGATAGTATGAAATAAATAAACTGTAACATGGAAGTTGATTCTTGAATTATAGTGATTAGCAATCACAAAGCTGAAATTGTAAGAGGGACAGAATTACAGAATGCAACAATAATGGCAAATATAAATACACATAGTGCAATGAATTTAGTTATGATAATCTTTTGAAAACTGAAAAGTTCTAGACGATACGTATATTTTTGTAATTGAAAAAAAATATTTTGGATGGATAAATTACTAGTATTGTTGCGTTCACAGCAATACATCGTAAATCTGAGAAACTTCCATACAGCCGAGTTGTATTCAAATTTAGTCGGTAAATGTGTAAATGCAGCTGCACAACAAGAGGTTAGTTTCGAACCCCCACCCCAACTTTAAGCTTTCAAAGTTTCCTAGCAGGAAAGGAAATGCACCGAAAATGTACATGTACTTAAAGGAGCTAACTAGCAAACCCATTTATAACGTGGCATGTATGAAACGCCTCTAAACACGAGTGAATCACGTTTCAAATGGAATTTTCATTGATCTCGCAGAGGTTAACCTGATAAATATTTCACTGGAGTTACATGTTCAAAGGAAAACAAAATACTAGTACAATGATAAAAGTACGGGAATAAAGTATGAGGATGGTACAAGTACTCGTATCCTCGGTTACCGGTTTGATCACGAAGCAAATGTTTATCGGATTCTGGGTAGTGCAGTGTCATGTCGTGCAATTCCCATCGACAGTTTACAGCCCCCAGGCAATTCCACCCTATCAGACGGTTATCAGTTTGTGTTACGGCCGCCTTATTTCATATTGCCGTAAAGGGGAAATTATCACGGAAAATAGTGATCGAAAAACTGCCAAGTGGAACATGATTTCTCACACAACGCAAACATATTGTTACAGAGGATCAACTGGAATGCACAGATAATGAAAACACATGGAAACAAACGTAAAAAAAAAAAAATATATATATATATATATTCGCGCGTAGTGTAAATAATATGTGGGTGTACAAATAAAGGGTTACGAATTTTGAAATTAGGGTACGTTGGCGCATTTAAGGTTATTATGAATTCTATTATTTTCACGTGCCCAAAAGGCAGTTACATGGTGGCTTGCCATAATTATGCTAAATTAAACAAACATTTTTTTGTAGCTGCTAAATATAATTCAACTGCCGACAATTCAGCGAAGTGGGGGGGGGGGGGTTCTCCCGAAACCGGTTGACTCTTGAAATAAATTCGGTGGTTAAAACAAACTAGAAGATGTTGAATCTTGAAACAGTTATAAAGGGGGATTTGCCTTGGACTCAAAAAAGATATTTAATTTTATTTATTTAATAACAATACCGTGAATTACTTTCTATAAAAGGTCTATTTTAGTTTAACCCGAAGCATTTTCCGCCTCTCCCGTGATTGCGCCCTTCCCCACCTTCGGCGGTTCCACTCGGAGTTCTGTCGAGTTTGCAAAGTAAACGAGAAACGCAGATTAGTTAAGAAACAATTTGAATACCTTTCGAAGCGCTCGCGAGAGAGCAGACAATGCTGTAGGCGCGCTGCGCCCAAACAAAGTTCCACATTAAAAAAGGCTTTTACAATTTGAAAAGGTTTTCGGGGTAAACTAAACTGCCTTAAACGATTTTCACTACAGACCACCGACGTGAAGTATTTCAAGGCTTTACTTTTTGAAAATGTGATATCAATACATGTTTGAATATACAAGAGGACAAAAAGAACCCAAATATGATAAATCGCTGTACACAAAAAAAACATAATGTCAACTTTTTTTCCCCGTAGACCTTTTATTTTCTAATATGTCAACTGCAAACTGTACTATATCTTTTACGTGAAAAAGTGGGACGCCACAAACAGGCAGAGAACTGAAAATAATGTCAAGAGACTGAACAGAGCGGCCAAACAATATTTGTTCAAATGATCCTACATCAACCCAACATAACAATACTTATGTTTCACTCTTAGGAATATTGTGCGATCTCTTCAGTTGTAATCTGCGGCCGTAGATCGAAGATTTGCGCTGATGGTTTTCATAAACCGAAGAATTCGACGTACAGAATTATTTTAAATACCGTTCAGTTGTTTTCAAGTTTGCATAAATGTCCCTGAATTAAGCTCTAATCTTTTGTTATGTGTAAATATTCAGTTAAGTGCGCGATTACCCAATGTTTTAAAGGAAAATGGGACGGTTGGAAAGTAACAGTTGGTTTAATAAACAATGACAGATTGTTCATAGACAAATTGCTTAGAAATGCATGACTTGTAAACAGAGATTAAATTGTCCTCTGCAGAGGTGCACCTAAAACACAAAAATGACTAGAATAATAAAATAGTAATTAATTGTTTTTGCGTTTAATTAATATGACACAATTAAAAAAATATATATGAAAATCAAATTTAATAATGTTATCGATACGTTCTGGGAATATTTTTAGTTTTTATTATTGTGACAGCTGTTTCGGCGTTCAAGGTCATTTTCAAACTGAGGTTAATCCACAATGCGACGACTCATTTATATGATTTTATTCACTCTCAATGTTATATCAGGATCATTCGTTCGTTTATTAATTTCCAACTCCCTTTCGTACTATATACGAGTATAAGGGTTTGGGCTCGTTGTTGTGAAGCGGGACGTGATTATTCACTAAGAGAAGTCTGCGAATTTTGAAAAAGTGTAAACGTTCATTGAATCTAGTTGAGAAAGCCCTTCCCGCCTGCCCGCTTTAGGTAGCGTTGCAGTCGGCGTCATCACATTTTGAATCATACTAGTATGTGACAGTATTTTTAAGTTTAGAATTTTTACTATTTGAGTTTTTTAGGCTTGTTATTGGTTCTAAACGCTATAATTAAATGCCATATTTTAATAACTTGCAGAACTTAATAATTACATTATTAAATTTGATTTACAATAATTTTTTTTTAAATAAAACAATAATAAAACAGGTGTGAAATTACATTATCAAAGCCGAACACAGATCTTGCGGTAATACAACGATCAGAACAACACTATCATAATTCGTAGGTTCATTTATTAGCTAGGGGCTGGGAGAGAGGTAGGGGCGATTAACGCGGCCGGAATGTGCTGTATATAGTAGATAGGTGTGGAATAAGCTCTGGAAGTTTGAGGGGTCGGGGTGGACGGAATATTTCACGCCTACTGAAAGATGAAAAGGGCGGGTTTGACACTATTTGGGTCCGAAAGTGTTCGTGAAGCCATTTGTGAGAATTTTATGTAGCGGAAGTGATAAGGAGGATATTACTCATCCGCAGTGTAATGTGTAAAGAACTCTGGTTCCCACAAATGTTTAGAAAACGACGATCATTACAATCATTCATAAGTAATTATTTCATTTCATCCCCTTTTTTGTTTGGTTTGTTCATTAGATTTTATTTATAAATATAATAGATTTTAATTTTTAAGAGTTTTATAAAGTTACCCTCCTTTACGTTATTAACTTAACTTAACCCTTTATATATTACTTAACGTTATGTCTATAAAATAATTGTACTCGACAACAATACTACTTTACAATAAAATAATTATACTCGAAAACAATACTACTTTACAATAAAATAATTATACTCGAAAACAATACTACTTTACAATAAAATAATTATACTCGAAAACAATACTACTTTACAATAAAATAATTATACTCGAAAACAACACTACTTTACAATAAAATAATTATACTCGAAAACAATACTACTTTACATTAATAAATACAAAAACACAAGAAATAACGACACTCACACATATAAGAAACACTAGATCTCAGAGTCAAAAACACATACAACAAGGAACCACAAACACAACATTTGGACAAAAAAACTTCTTATACTGTGGTACTAACTATACAACAACAATAAATTTAAAGATCAAATAAAACGCTGGATACGTTACAAGAGAGATTTGAAATAGAAAATATATTAACACCAAATACAGACTAACACCGAAACTGCTCAACTGCACTTAAAACACCTCACCTTACAATTTTTTTTTCACCAATCCCATCAATTTAATATAATGTAATTTCATATTTTGTATATAAAATCCTTAGCACGGGAAATCTCAGAGAGGATATCATTATTTGTTATTTTGTTATAAAAAAAGAAGATAATAAAACATTATTATTATTACATATATACATTATTATTATTATAACTTTTATTTGCAAAAAAAATAAAGAAAATATCAGTTTTATGTATCAAAAGACCATTATTAAAATGCATTGTAATTCATTGTCAAAGCATTTGCCTTTAAATTCGGAGATGTGGTTTTGAATGAGTTACAAAGTAAGCAATCGTAAAAAAATTGATAAGCATGTAGAAGAAAATAATAATAACATAGTGATGAAAGCATCGCTGCAGGGGCAGAAAGTGCAGTACGCTACCGGTCGGAGCCAAGATCTTACTTTGAATGATGTTTTCCACGCTGGCGAATAAAAAGCCATTGGTGAAATGTAAAGCCAGGACACTAGAAGTAGTAGTAGTAGAAGTACAGAGATACCTAGCCTAGGTGGTGAGTTATAGCAACGAGGTTACACAGCTTGAAGTAGGTATAATGCGATAACCCCAGAGATTGTACAACACGCTGCGAGTGTGTAGAATTCCTTCCTCGCCCCATATATAGCTCGCATTCGTCATGCAATAACTAAACACTGAGTGTACTGTGTGCTATGTGAGGTGTGGAGGACAGGAGAACAGGTGGGAAGTGGATTATGTAAACAAAACAGATAACAAAGAGCTCTGAACAGGAAATTGAAATAAATATTCCCAACATAATGTGCTACAGGATTCCTCATCTTACTCACAACACAGCATAGCTATCGAGCGTGGGCACAATTAAATGCATTCTCTTAATGATATGTCCGTATATCCAAAAATATAAACACTCATTTTCGATTGCACACTAGATTTCCTTTAACAGACAGAAAGTGCAATATATTTAATATCGTTTTCCAGCTGCATTAATCATAAAAGTTTCACGTTATTAAAAAAACGTGGCTTCATCCGTTTTGCAATCGCAATTAATATAATAATTAATGAACGGTGATCGTGCTTTTTCGTATGCAACGTTAATATTTCGAAAGGCACTTATTTATAATATTATTTATTAATTACAAACGCGAATTACTTATACAATAAGCTAAGGTCACTAAAGAAGAATGGTATCACCAGTTAAAACAATATTATAATATCAATTCAGATTGCCATAGAATTTTGGCAATAATTCCGATGGCGAATGACAAAAGGGAGAAGTTCTCGTCCCCAAAGAGATACTGAAATCACAATGATTTCTTTCAGGGGAAATACAGCTTTCAGCCAATATCCCGGGCGGGAGTTGGATGCCGGCGCTGAAATATAAAATGCAGATCCCAAGTGCATGCTCGAGATACCAACAATGGCAGCTTTGTGAGAACTGCAATTAGAATAACAAAGCATGAACCATCGAGCAGCGCACAGCACAGCTTCCGACGGTCAGTATAAATTATAAAAAATATTTGTATGATTTGTATAGTGCCGTTTTTATGAAAAATCGCAATAGACAAACTAACACATATATACGCATATATCCACACATCCAACATACTGACAAGGAAATAGTATTGCCTACAAAGGAAATTTACAAAAGTTGATATTGTAGCCTAGAGCCGAGGTATCGAACCTTTGACTTCAGTCGTCTGCTACTGTGTACGGAGATTTTCTTCCACTTTTCGCTCCACCACACAGCCTCACTTGCGTGTGTGTGTGTGCAAGGAGGATTGAAGAGCAAGCGTCTTGGCTGTCTTTATGAATTTTTAGTTTGGTATAAACATGGAACCATTCATTATGAAGGATCGAATTAGGCAAAATGGGTTAAGAGGGTTTTTCGTGTCCCACTGTTTTGTTGTGACTTTCTATCCTTGAAAGACTTACATATTTTCAATAAAACCTTTTAATTTATTGTGAAAGGGAATTTCTTTGCATTTTGGATCAAATATAATAATTTTCCAGTAACATTATTAGCATAAGTGTTTAATTCATGACAGGGTCAATATAAATTTCAATAAGAGGGTCGTGGGATATTATATGGAACGGAAGAATGAATCCTACACGCGATGAACGCGATGCAAACCATGTGTAGGACGCGGGAGATTGAATGATCTGTAGCAAATAATTATTAAGAGGTTGGACCGTGGCGGAAAAGATCAATAAAATGTCACAGAAATGGCCGGAATACGTGGGTGAGCTATGAGAATAAAATTATAGGTAATAGGTATACCTTTAATAATCTCCGAAGGTGTCGGAGTGAGTGCCGCACAGGAAATTGGCACGGAGGAAGAAACCTGTTGAAGAATGGCTTTGAAAAGTGTCTCCAATTAATAGGCGATGCCTTCAGCCCGAATAATAGACGACGCTCTCTGTCTTCCGGGAAGAGGGGACCACCGGTTGTTTAGAAACTGAAACTAATTAGGAAGAAGCAAACCAAGACCTACCAACTGTAAGCGGGTGTTTCTGGGAATCAGGAACTCGAGAGAAAGGAGAATGCAGAGAGTTACCGCCAACTTCAAAGCAGTTAACTAACTGCTAATACAAATTGGAAATGATAATCCAATGCAAGCACAGTTATAGCAATGTGTTAGTCTGAACTTATTCCCTAAATATTAAAAATAATAACAACAGAATACCAAAAGAACAAATAACATCGCGAGAAATAAAGGTGACATTGTTTAATCATAAAACATAATCTTCCTCCTAGCTGGCAGGGCTGGGCGGCTATGGGCGATTGCCGGTGACCGGCGCCAGCGACTCGGTCAACAGAGAACAGCGAGCAATGGGCATCGAGAGAAGTTATCAGTGCGTAATGCGCCCTTATGCAGGAAGGTGACTTCATCGATGTGAACATAATACAGCGTACTCGGCGAAGCGCAATCATTATTACGAATAATTCATTATCGCAGAGACTTTCAGGCCTGACCTGGATAGAATTATGGGAAAATTATTAAAACCTAAACAGGCATTTTTTTATAAATGACTTTAAAAATATGAAGCGATGCTTTCGAACCATGTAGATATAAATGTATATTTATAGAGTGATGAATACTAAGTATATCTTTAAATTCATTTATTAATAATGCCGCCACAAAGTGAATATCAATCGCTTACAATTGTTTTGCTAGATAGTGCAGCATCAAAACAAATAAAATCAGAGTTATAGCTCAACCGCAGAGAACCGTCGAGTTGTCGTAAGTGTTTGCCGGCATTTCGCAATTACCTCTTAATTATAATGAATTGAACCTATTCCTAATTCAGTCCATGAGAAGTGTGAATGTTCGCCGTTTACCAAGGTTCGTCGATGGCAGGTTCCGTGTTAACGAACCGAAATAAAATACCACCCACGACGAGTACCGAAAATAAATGACGTCCCACCATGAATGCCTAGGTTTGAAATTACTTAAACTTGCGGAGAGAAAGGCTGTCAAGGCAAAACAAGAATATTTTATCGAATAGATAATATGAAAGTGCTTGGATTACCGATTGTAAAAAAATGTCTGAAAAAACGCAACGAATGCAGAATATTATGCAAGTTCGATGTGCATTCATATTTAGCTTGTTTTGGATGACGTAAAACCTATTTTATTACAATAACAAGTGGAAAAGAATGTATCCAGGTAGCTTATTCCACGTTCCGAGAGTGTACGCTAATATCCACAGAGCAAATAATACATAGAGATGCCCTAACGCGTAAGGGGAAGAAACCAAAATAAGGAGGGGCGAGCTAGGCGTGCCATCACATGAAATAAAACAGCAAATAAATAAAAAGGTTCGGCTTGTTTAAAAAAACCGACATTTTATTAAAGCATTTATTCACTTTTCATAAATGTTTTGTAATTTGCATACTGCAGTCAAAATCACGCCAAAATGGGTGTTACGTTGCCATTGCCTCCAGCGGTCGAAATTGTATTTATGGCAAGTCTATAAATTCTAACGTCAGTGCTAATATCGTACTACCGTAAATTATCATTAGTACAGAAAACTCGAACACATCAAATTGATTTTTGTAATATTTTTCATGAAAATACTCTGTGACAATAATTGGTGGATACTATAAAAGTTCAGGCTGTGGATTCAGAACTGCTGCGGGAGGAAAATATTATCTAAAAACTAACCGTCAATCTAATTTCTTTAAAAACAGTGACGGCCACATTTTATTTAATACACAAATTATTTATTGTTTTTTCGCTACGGTCGATTTCGCAAAACGCATTGCGTAAATTGAAAAAAAAACCTCCAATAACGAAATGCCAAAGACAATTTGGTAGCCACGACCTCCGCCCGCTGCGGCCTTATAAGGAGGGAGACGTGATGTCATCACGAGCCACATATAGACATGATCTTACCATCCGTGCTGTCACCGGCAGGAGCCAGGCCTCACAAACGGAAGAACCGAATGAAATTTTAAGCGAAAATAAAAAATGGTATAATGTTAAAAATGGCATTAAAAAGGACCCTACAAAATACCAATCGGACCGAGAGAGGATCCGAGCAGACGTGTCATATGACATCTATTCATCTTTTTATGTTTTCATAAATAAAATTAAAATATTTTATTCAAAGTAAGCAAAATCATTGATTTTTTTTTAAATTTAATATAAATCAAATTTAATAATAATATTATTAAGTTCTGCTAGTATTTTTGGATTTTATTATTGTGACAGCTGTTTCGGCGATTAATCCACCACATTGTGAAATATTTTCACCTTTTCTTACATTATTTTGCCATCAACAGTTTCGTTTGTTTGGCCATCGTGCAAACAAAGAATATCGTTATTGCACTTTCGTGTTTTTGAACGCACCGAGTTTCAGTGAGATGAGTAAATTAACACTGTAATTTGTAAGTAAATAATTCATTAAACTTTATTGAGTACATCATACATATACATGTTGTAAACACATTTACTGGGGATATTTATACGCACATTGTATATATACATGATATGTGATGCTTTTATGTAAATATTTTGTTTGTGTTTCTAATAAAAAATAAATTAAAAAATCTAGCTGTCTAGCCTGAGAACTGTTTCTCCGCAAGGGTAGGCAGAGACACTACTCCGTCTTAGGACACACTCTTTGCTTCATCCACATTCATACAATCTTATGGTATTCCGACTTGTGACTACTGATTCACTTATGTCATACAAATTGCATAGATTCTACTGTTTCTAGGTCAACGCAACTATTTTAATATTGCAAGGTTATTTTCATCGTGAGCTATGGAGTTATAAAATAATAAAGTAACTTTGAACACACCTCGTATAGTGGCATACTTCTTCGTACGGTGGAGGAGAGTCGGTGGAAGTCCTGTGGGATGCTGAGGTTAATTAGCCAGGCGATGGCAACGGGACCGGGAATCACTTGATTATTAGTGGCATATAAAATACCTGTTTCCCACTGAAGTGTAAAAACACCTGAGCAGAGTGGATAGTGGACGGCCTACATGAAGGACGAGGAGGCAGAACCACTTTTTCAGACGTTTTTAAGTCGATGCGATGACATACAGCACCTGGGAATGTGCTGAATGTCATCGCTGCGTTTTATCGGCTCATTCATGACGGCCTCGACAATTAAACGGGAAGACACGAGTAACTTCAATAATTACAAAATCATTCTATTATTTTATAAAAACTTAAGAAATATATTTAACAAAATCAACTAACTCTATGATTATATAGTTATATTATATAGTCTTATTGAATAATTTAAGAACACGGTGGTGGAAATAACATTTCAAACGTTGAAAATAGTTGCTAAGACGCAAAAATTCTATACTGTGTAAATTTCTTCTTTATAGTTTAGGTGCTAACAGCCTTCGTGGTTGAGTGGTTACGATCCTTCGCGGCGAATCCGGAGGTCCCAGATTCGAATACCGGCGTGCGCAAGTAAATTTTATTTGATTAGTTTGTGTTAATTCACAATTCATCCATTTAAAATAAAATGTAGTATATTTGCGGCACATTTCAGAGTGGAAGATATTTTCAGTATCGCCCTGGTGAAAGACCACCATTCAGAATCAAAATGTTGCTTGATATGGCTTTAGCCGTGTTTGGTGACCAGATCTGAATAGCCATGTACTTCCCTACCTTCGTCTTTCTCATCTCCTTCACTTATCAATATGGGGATGCCATAGCCCCGCTGACCTCAGCCATTTGGGAGCAGCTGCGACTCTT
>JAHDVE020008154.1:0-189640 GCA_022606495.2 Halesus radiatus
TAATGTTTTGTCTGAAAGGTTACCTTTAAAGTAAAAGAATTATGAATTTTGATTAAAATTGAGAAGATTGATATAAAAAATACTATCAGGCTCCATGTTGTAAGTAATCTACCTAATACAGTAATATAAAGATGAATAATAATTCGAGTACAAAAAAGTTTTTTTTTATGAATTTGAAAAGATGAAAGATTTTCGAAACGATTGAAAAATAACGGTTTTTTGGCCAAAAACGAAAATATGTAAAATACATAATCGAAAATTGTTAAATATGGCAGAACGCCGAAGGCAATCAAGAAGCATTGTTATTGCTGGAAAAATATTTTCGGTAAAAACCGACAATGTTCAATTAGTAAGAATTTCCATTTCATCGTTGTTTATGACAACTGGCTGAACAAATATAATGGCATAATATATTTCCCTTAAATAAGATATAAAATATTTTTTCATAAACCAGGTCCGAATTTCACATTGATTTATAATATAAAACTCTATTAACCGCGATTTCGTTTCAAGGAAAGCCAGAAAACGGAGGTTTTTTAATGAAAATAAAACAATAACTTTGTTTATAACCACGAGAATTTTATTTTAATTTATTACGACCGACCGGTTTCGCTTAACATAAGCATCTTCAGGGTACAAAAATTAAACTGTTCAAAAATACATAGTGTGTATTTATGTATACAAAATAGAATAAGACAGAACACAACATAGAACAAAGAAAAAAGTGAGATAGCATGAAATAGAAATCTGACATATAAACCGAGCGAAAGAGACAGAAGTGTACATAATGGAATACCAAGGAATACCTGAACAGGTGATTATGGGATACTGGGAAATTTTACGAGATTATAGGGAATATACCTAATATAGAATTTTATTTTTAATTTTAACTGCTTTCTTTATTTCTAGTGATTATAAATTATTTAATCTATTTCCATGGCCATTTTTATGAAGAATATTAGCACCGGTACTTTGAATGAAGGTATGACCTTTATCATTAAAGTGATTGGCGAATTCTGAAAAACCGTTATTATTTATGCATCTAAGATGTTCTTTAATTCTGATATTGACATTGCGTGTTGTTTTGCCAATATAGAATGCTGAACAATCAATACAATCTAATTTATAGATTCCCGAGTGACTGAGCTAGTCGTCTTTATCTTTTGAGTTGATCAAAAATTTACCTAAATTATTATTTGTATAAAATGCAGGTCTTAATTCAGAAGGAAGATTTTTTACACTGCAGGAAGAAAAATGATTAATGAATAAAATACGCCGCCATTGGTAACTAAGATTGTTAATACTGTTCATTTTATGTGGATTAGCGAAAAAGAAGTTGTTAGTAGCTATTTGTATTTTTTTTTACTTAAAATTGTATCAATTAAATCGGACTCATATCCATTATTTATCGCTCTTTTTTTAATTAATGCTAGTTTGTTGGAGAAATTAGTATTTGATAACGGTATCGTGACCAAACGATGGACCATTGAATGATAAAATAAAATTCTTAAAATGATAAAATAAATAAAATTCTTGTGGTTATAAACAAAGTTATTGTTTTATTTTCATTAAATATGTCTAACCACAAAGTGACTGCTTTCTATCAAAATGGAGTTTTTTTAGATGCATTTCTTTCGGATCTCCTTATTTGCAACACATATGAAAACGGTTTTTCCCTATGATTAGCAATATATTTCACATATATTTTACAATAACATTCCCCCTGTAAATAAAAGGGTGGGAAATGAAATGCCAACATTGAATCAGCTAAAGCACTCTAGGAGCTGAATGGCCATTGGAAATATCCGTAAATAAAGTTTGTCGTCAGGAAGTTGTTGTTTAATCTAGGTTATTAATTTTGTTTCAAAATTTCTTGAAGGTACAAATACCAGGAAACGGAAATTATTCAATTAACTTCTCACGACTTTGAAGTAAGTTGCTTGGTCTGCCCAAAGGGCGCGCTCCTTTTGTTGACAGAATATGTTAATTTTGCCCACCGTTACAATAATAAACTTCCACATTTCTCAAATACCATAAACTTTCAAGAATAAGTTAACTTATTTAGTGTCCAACAATGTCGAGCTTTTTACTCGTACGATATTAAATGAGGGATATTTGAATAGTTTGTCCAAAACTTTGTCACGTTACAACATGTGGCGTATTTGGCGTATATTGAATTCCTGTTCCAAGAACTGGTGGTTACGACTAGTTCGGTTGAAAAGCAAAGTGAGAAATGTTCTCTTTGTGGCACATTGCGGGCGTTGAAGAGTATTGGACATTTCTGGAGATGCCTGCAGACCATGCTGCAGCATTTACTCCATATGTCCTATTGCACTCCTGCTTTTTTTTGTTCGTTTTATATGCATAAATATAAACAGGCTAACTATGACTAGATAAATAATAATAATGTAAAAGAGTAAACGAGTTCAAGATAAAAACTCATTTCAAAATGGTTTCAATTCTTATTCATTACGGATATCCTAAAAATGTTTAAAAACATCATATGACGTATGAAATTGGGTAGATGACGAAATAAAAAAAAGGAAATTCGTTGAATGAAATTTCAATCCAACACCAAACGAATACCCATTGTGCAATTGTAAAATAAATAAATGAAATAATCAAAATAAACACAGGAAATATTTGAACTCTATTCACTGGTCTGTGTTTTTTTTTTTACTTTTTCCTGGTAGAGAATTTTCACTGTCATATCTATCTATTTACGAGTATATATGTATATCTATTCTCCATAATGAAATTATTGAAACAAATTACAATTAACAAATGAATTAAAAGTTACGATTTGTAATCACAACTTTATTAATATACACATATCAACATGTTTCGAAAGTGAAGCTTTCCTCATCAGGACATACAGACCACTAAAAATAATGACGAATGATCAACATAAAACACAAAAATGAAAGAATAGACAAATCATTAACATGAACAGGAAAGCTTCCTTAATTCATTTAATAATAATGATGCCACAAAGTGAATACAAATATTTTAAAGAAATTATAAATTACAATTAGTTTATTTTAATTTGTTCGATCACTCGAACGAATAATGCACTTGGGAGAACAGTTAATAGATGCTGTCTGATAAAGTAACGCATTAAAGTTAGGAGTATATCATGACGATTCTGGAATAATGGACTATTTGCGATAGACGAGAATTTTATTGACTCTAAAGCTAACTTTAATCGAATCCAGTATCGCTTTCTCTGGGGGGAATTCCTGCGCGTGTGTGGCCCAAATGGATTCAACTCTAGAAAATAATTATGTTGACGTTCGAGCTTCATATTTATTCTACGGGATTATTTTTAGTTGGCGGTATACCGTTTTGAAGTATACTTCATATTTTATTTTTATAATATTTAATATAAAAATCACAAATCATTCTTTAGACACGAATAAAGGGTTAAAAAAATTTCGTACTCATACAACTGGTTAACAATTTGAAAACTTTTGTGTTCTATGTTTATCTTTTGTCTAAACTTGACATTTTTATTATTTAGTATTCTATATATTCCTGATGAGGAAAGCTTCGCTTTCGAAACGTATTGATATGTATATATTAATAAAGTGGTGATTACAAAGCAATTTTTAATTCATTTTTGTTTCAATAAGGAACTTCAGTGAAAAATATAATGACTTTAAAAATACATATTCTTATAGATCAGCAAATGCCAATTCTGAATATGTAACTTTCATTTTATATAATTTTATGAAGAATTTGTAAATCGTTATTTGAAAGTGAATAAAAAATCAGCTCATCAAAACACCGTGTTATGTTGGTACCATTGCAATTACAACATCTGACGTCACGTGAGCATTCTGTTTTTGGATTAGTATGAAAAAAATAATTTTTCGATTTTGTTTTATATACTTTAAGTTTTGGCGAAATTTTAACTTAAGTTGGCTGACATTAAGCTCTATAATTGCTGTTCGATATAAACTCTTACTAATGAAAGAAATTAGAGTATTTATGATCAAACCATTTATCAATATAGATATTATGATAACGTTAATGCTCAATACCATTATTATACTTTGAGTTGAAGTTTCTAAAAAGGTACATAATTTTATTACTTATGTTTAGTTATGGTTTCCCATGAATATAATATACAATTATGTACGGTAAAGCTCATCCTTGTCTTGATATTTGACATTCGAACCTTATGATCAAAACCGACCGGCCATTGATTTGGACCGTTTTGGCGCGCTGTGAAAAATTGAAACTTTGAAAATTATTTTTACCGTGAAAACTAACCGTAGAAAAGAAAAAACGAAATATACTGGTATTTAAGTTTGAATGTCACTATTCATTAAAAAAAATAAAAAATTGGACTGGATTTTCTTATAGCTTTCTAAAAAAAAGTGCAAAATTTTGTGTACAATTTAACAATACATTTTTAAGAACATTCAAATTTGTAATGGAGCTGAGAATTTAGTCTGTAATAATAAAATATGAGAGAAATTCAAAATATATTTTTGTAGACGCGTTGATAGTGATTTAATTTTTAATTCGGAATCAGTTTTGCGAACACAACGCTTGCCTAAGCAGATTATCCCCATTATTTCTGCTATATCGCCTCTTCGTACACGTGACATAATAGGCAATTTATCGTATTAGGTTCTTGATTTTATACAATATAAGCCAAAAAATGTCGTTAATTCTGATAATAGATTTACCATTGCGAATTACCTAACATACATAAAATGATTTTTAAATGTATTTAATATGATATTTTTTTCCAGGTCTCCGGCTCACATAATATTACTATTGACAGAGCCAATGTTACCAACGGGTCGTTTTGCCGACACATTTTCGTATAAATCGGCTCGTATGTGGAACGAGCTACCGGCATCTGTCTTTCCTCCAACGTTTAATCCGGGCCTCTTCAAACAAATCTCTTCCCTATATCGCTACCCAACTGGGTAGCGACTTTATTAATATATCAACATGTTTTGAAAGCGAAGATTTCCTCGTCAGGGCATACAGAATACAAAAAAAATAATAATGTCAAGTATAGGCAAATGATAAACATAGAGCACAATAATGTAAGAATAGACAAATTATAGACATAACAAAAACTGATTATTAAAATATTACGTTTTTAATCATTGAAGATAATATTAACGTTTTTAAAAATGAATCATGAAACCGAAAGGACACAGAAAATATAAAGAACCCAGGACCTCATGGTCTATCCGGGACCTTGCGCTTTAATTCACTAAGCTACAGCTACCAAAATCTGTTTCATCGTTTTTATCGGTATACATTAGATATGGATTTCTAAGAATTCTTTAAGAGTCCTAGCTACTACCGTTACCCTTTTCTTTTCTGTGTCTTTTCGGTTTCATGTTTCATTTTGAGAGTTGTTAATATTATCTTCAATGATTAAAAACATATTAAAATTAGGTTAATACGGTTTAATATAACTATTTACAGTGATTTAAAAGGAACCTTCAGAATGTAAAATCTATTATTTGCTCATTTTAAACTGGTCACGTACTCCGTGCTAGCGCTCACGTGTTTGACGACAGGGAACTGAAAACTTTACTTAAATATATTATGGGTTAAAATATTTAAATGTTTGTTGGTTTCAAATGGTCGCTTTGGCCAATTAACCTGGGGTTAATTAAACCCAACGGTGCGGTGTTGGGTTAAACTATAGCTCAATTGTTTAATCTCGGTGTCACAACAAGAATGAGCGATATTTTTGCTGGGGGGAATACTCATAATAAAAAAATGCTGAAATGCTAAAGTGAATTCATATTGCGCGACAGTGCGGAAAATGACGTACATTTGTGAAGTCTTTTATAAGTTAAAGGTGTATAATTATTTTATAAATGTTTTTTAAAATTGTACACAAATTACGCATATATTAAAAGAGAAACTTACATTATGTCGAAACGGATTTCAGTAATCCTCTGTTACTCTCCGCTAAGGGAAATACAGAAACTAGTAAAACTTAACGTTCGGTCAGTTTACGTATTTATTGAATGCGCCAGGGTTGTCGATCAGCCCAAGTTTGTAATGCATGGACGTTGGATGGATTGATTTCGTTCGAGAAGCTCTTAGGACACGGATGGGTTAATGTTACCTGTTTGATTAAAAACGCTATTGTTTAACACTGATATTATGATAGCGATGAATAATTCAACGATCTAGCAAGTCTACAGCAAGTTATTGCAAGGCTGTTGTTTACTGAGGCTGTGTTAATAAAAAAGGATGAATTAGGCTGATTTATTATATTTATAACTTTGAAATTTGAAAACGCATGGAAAGGCACAATGAATTACATTGTTTGAGATGTGATTGTCTATTTTATTTATTTATAAAATACATGATATTTAATGGAGACATTTAAATGGAGTAGATACATTAGATTACCATACTAGGCCACAACCACAATCCGCAAAATTAGATTTCGTGGCTGCCGAGAAAGGCGCAATAGGAAATAAAAACATTTGACGAGAAGATCTTCTGCTTTCACGGCGACCTGAGTTCTGACCTCCAGTTCACGGAGCAGATCCGGTGCATCATGTGGCCCACGGACGTGCCCGACAAGGCTGCTCTGCGACCTGCTGTGGTCCGACCCCGACAAGGATACCACCGGCTGGGGCAAGAAATAGACGACACGCTGATGTGCTCTTTCCAGATCCTGAAGCCGGCCTACAAGCGCCACCTGGCGTACGGGCAGACCAACACCAAGCGTCCCGTCACGCCGCCCAGGGGCGTCACCAACAAAGACAAAGAAGATTGGAAGAAAGGATCAGTACCCCCGGCCCCCGTCCTCACCCGCCGCTCAACTTCACATAACTCCTATCATTTGTATTAGCGTCTTGCAATATATCGCAAGGAATAAATGCAGTTAGCTTCTTTTTTTTTTCAACTTAACATGTATGAAAACTTAGGATGAGGCGTATTTGGTTTTGATAATTTAACTGCATCTATTTATATGGTCTATAAATAATGTTTAATGATAGCCTGTCCAAAACAAATGTCATAGATGTAATATAGGAATAATGTAAGAATAGGAAGTAAGATTTGTACAGCGCCCTTGAGGTGATTTTTCACAAAAACGGCGCTATATAAATCATCTGATTATTATTATTATTATTAGGCGGCTGCCTGTTTCATGGTGACCAATGGAGTATAGATACTTTGTATGAAGTCTAGTGTAAACATATGGATTTATTATATTAATTATATGAACATGCTGATAATTGGAAAAATTACAAAAGAAAGTAGAAAGAAAGTTTACACTTGAAAAACATTTCCCCGCCCTGTAAATGCAGGTCGAATTATTTATCTTATATTTTTCACTCATTTACATTACGAAAAAAAAACACGAAGATGGCTTCTTTAGTGTGGCCTCAATTAGGTGACATGCATACAAAGCTAAAAATTTCTTAGCTACCTACCTACCCTTATCGTTAATGTTGATGCGAAAACCTAAAAAAATAAAAAGGGTCTTCTGTGAAATATTTCCTATCTTAGGACCCGTTGTTAATAAATAATACTGGAAAATACGTCCAAGAAAAATGCTCTTAAAAAAAACCTAGCCACGCGCGTGAGTTCTAGAAGACCCATTTTTATTTGCCTATTCTTTTTATGGATGCTGTATAGAGATATGCACAAAAACGAACCTTGTACGAGTACATGTTTTCAGGTTTTCATGGTCAAAAGCTTTTTCTTGATTAGTTTTTGTGATATTATGAATTATAATATTGTATACGCCATATATGGGCTTTTACGCATGTCTATATATATATATATATATAAATGAATGTTTGTCCGTCTGTCCTCGATTTTCTCAAAAAATACTAGACCGGTCTCGCTGAAAATAGCATAGTTTGTTCATAGTAGTTTGAATGAAATCCAATACGTAAAACTGTTATAACGTTTTAAAGTAAGTATTATAGTTGTATTTAGATTAGCCCATAGATATAGTACTCCGGTTAGCCACAGATTACATATTAAAAAGAAGAAGGTTTGTTTGGGTGGAATATTTAAAAAAATTGAAAACACAAGTTATACGAGTAGGTACACCCATTTTGAAAAAAAAATTTTTGAACGAAATAATTTTTTGTTTTTGTTTCTTTGTTTAGAGATTGCTGTCAAATCAATCATGGCACACAAACGACAACTAATAATTCACAACTTCATAATTTTATTCTGAAAAAAAACTCATAGTGAGGCCGGGTACACATCAGCTAGTTTTGCTATAAAATTCAAATAACAATAGTGACACAAGTGCAAAACACATCACAGTACAGGTACATTTTGATACAGTTTTACGGCCTCCATGGTCGAGGGGTAAGGCTCTCGACTATGAATCCGAAGGTCGCGGGTTTAAATCCCGGCGTGCGCAAGTAAATTTTATTTAATTTATTTGTGCTGTTTCACAATTAATTAATTTAAAAATAATATGTAGTATATTTGCGGTACGTTCCAGAGTGGAAGATACTCTCTGTATCACCCTGGTGAAACACCCCCATTCAGAATTGAAATGTTGCATGAAATGGTCTTTAGCCGTGTTTGGTGACTAGATCTGAATAGCCAGGTATTTCCCCACCTTCCTCTTCCCTTCCCCTTTTCCCTCCCCAATTCTTTCAGCCTCACAAAATTCCCTAATTGAGGATGCCATAGACTCACTCGCTCTAGACGGCTGGGAGCAGTTGGGACTCTTGTGCGGTATTCATATAAAAAAACATAGATAGCCTTCAAGAAATCCAAAAATTAAATATTTAATTTGTCTCACGAACAAATTCAGCAATAACATCGCGTAAGTACCGTTCCAAATAATTTGCAACAAAGGCGAGTATACAAAACACACCTTACATTCAATAATACTTATACTATAGACACATATATTATTGATAAATTTTGAGGATGTATGGAAAAATTTTATTGATGACGTGAATGACATACATCCTACATAAATACACACTTCACCACAATTTACACATTTGCCCTGATGATAGACACTATAACGCTGTTCGAAACGTTGGGTAAAAGAGGAGGAAGCATAAATGGCATAACGTCTTGAAACTAATCAAGAAAAAAAAAGTGATTTTGTTTTAAAAAATGGTTTAAAATCAAATCACGCAAGATATTTCAATAAATAAGTTAATTTATCTCTAAGCATCAATGGTTGCAAATCTATGCAAAAAGGTATGTTCGTGAATAATATTTCTAGCAACCTGGATTAACATTCAAAGTCACAGAGAATAAATGAATTATCTGTGTTGGTTTATTATTCGTGTAAAATATGGAACAGCGAAGGTCTATTTAGTAACATTTGTAAGGCATTATGACTTGAATATTATATCCAGAATATCTGGATTTCAACTATTGCTTGATTCAATATATTAAATTGTTAAATTAATAAGCCGAAATAACGTGAAAGGTGGATGATATTCGAGTGAAACAATGTTTTTCAGACAAAAGATATCTTTACTCTAAGACGTGAAACGACTTCATTTGTGTATAGGATATACAAGATTGGTTGAATGAAAAGATAAAATACATAACAAAGTTTTTCATGCTGAGTTCATAATGGCGACGCGATATTTATTTTATGCAATTTTAATTGGTTCATTAGAGAAAAAAAAATACAAATAATGTTACATTTTCATACGACACAAGATATTCGTTTTTATATCTACTATTTTAGGATGTTAACAAATGTCGAGAAGCAAAAGTTTTTAGTTAAATTTAACGGCATCCGTGGTTACGATCCTTGATTATGAATCCGGAGGTCGCGGGTTCAAATCCCGGTTTGCGCAAGTAAATTTGATTTGATTAATTTATCTTATTTCACAATTTGTTCATTAAAAATAGTGTGTAGTATATTTGCGGCACGTTGCAGAGTGGAAGATACTTCAGTATCGCCCTGGTGTAAGACTACAATTCAGAATCAAAACGTTACTTGAAATGAATTTAGCTGTGTTTGGTGATCAGATCTGGATAGCCAGGTACTTCCCACTCCCCTCTTTCCCATCTCCTTCTCCTCCTCATCATCATCAGCCTTATAACACATCAACAAGTTACTTGTTACTTTTATCTTACGGACAAAATAAACAACCGGCTCCAAGATAGTGCTCGGATTTTGATTCCCTTGTATAACGAACGAAAATTCCTACTGAATTAATTTTAATCGTCGTCATTAAAGGACAGTTAATTTATTACTCCTCAATTATTATCAGAAACACGCAGCTGTAAATTGTGATTGACTTTAGTTAACTGTCATGGCCAAGTTTTGGTTCAGATATTTTATCTTCAAAAGCTGAACATAATATTGACTTCATTAATTTACATTATGAATATTTGTATTGCGAGTTCATGGCTATAGTGAATAATATAAGATCTTTAGTTACAATATGCTTAGCAACATAGTTCTGTAATTTGATAATTTCTGTGTAATGTATTCAGATTCACTGGAATTTTTATTTGTTTGTTTGCTTAAAACTCTAAAACATCCACTCCCAGACTCTATACACAACGCAACTAACGTCCTCTAACTTTGTACATACAATTCCTCCCCAGATGATATCAGTGTTTATCGTATTGAATGCCATCCGTTCCGTATTTGCTTAGCTGTAATCTAGTACTCCGAGGGAAACACAGTCAACCGAGCACTTAGGACATCTCGTTCTCCTCTGTCTGGGCCAAATTCGACACGGTATCGTTTTGAATGAGAAGAAATACCCGTAGATGAACTATTTAATCGTTTCGAAAGAGAAGCAAATAAACTCTAAAGCACAAAATGTTAACTGAATCAGCAAAATATCTCAAACGGTTTCATGAAATTTGTACAGATCTTCTTAATAAAGACAATCATATTCATATAAAAAATAAGAATAACTTTGGTAACGTTTAAACCACTCCACTGTCTTAAAAATATAAATATCTACACGTTTCAGAAGAAAAGAATTCCCTCACCAGGATAAAGAATATAGTAAAAATAATTACAAGTATAGACTAATAATAACCAAATAGACAAATTACAAACATAAACATAAAAAAATAAGTGATGTAAGTTATTAATTAAAAATGTAAAAATAATTGAAAAAATAAATTATTTTTTGTATTAACATAAAAAAAATCGAGAAAATAGCAAGTCATAAAAAATATATATTACAATTCTTAAAATTTATATAAGTAATGTTATAAATATAGTTAATATAATTTGAAAATAAATTTAAGAGATAACTATTTATAAAAATTAAAAATTGGATTAATAATAATATTTAATTGACAATTAACACTTTTTAAAATGTCTAAAATTTCAAATTTATCTAATTGTAAACCAGTTGTAAATTTCAAACTTTTATTTTTGTCAAAAGAATGATTTGTTTCCAAATTTTGGTTGTAAATTCAGAATAATTAATATTACTTATATAACTTAGGTGCTTCTTAACTCAAGTGTTTAAATTTCTTGAAGTCTTTCTTATATAAAAAAAGTTACAATCTTTCAAATTAATTTATAGACTCCAATTTATTTTAAATATCATTTTCATCCTTGTTATTAAAAACGTAATTTTTAAATTTATTATTAGTGTAAAAAGCTGGTTCTGTAGTATGCGGAATGTTTTTAATTAATAAATTTGAGGTATTATCATTTTAAAATAATATTTTTTTCCACTGTTTAGTACCATAAATTATTTGTGTATAAACATAATTTAAAAAAAAGCTTTTTCTTAAACTTTTTGTTTAATATGCTATATTTAATACAGCAATCATATTCTGCTAGCAACACAGGCTTTAAACATTGACGAGATGCTACATTTTCTGTTCTTTATTGATAAAATGTATTTTTATTTTTCCTTTTATTATTAATTTAAGACATTTTATAAAATATAAGGCAAAAGGCCCGGATAAACTCATTTTTAGCAGTTTGTATAACGGGAGTTTTTTAAAAACCTTATTCTAAATTTACAGTTAAGTTACTAAAATAAAAACATTTGTAACAAACTTAAAATGAATAAGAAAGGTCTAGATAAACAATGACAAGAGAAGAGGCATCCATACCTTGCAC
The DNA here is from genome assembly GCA_022606495.2 of Halesus radiatus. Lineage (NCBI taxonomy): Eukaryota > Metazoa > Arthropoda > Insecta > Trichoptera > Limnephilidae > Halesus > Halesus radiatus. The sequence continues at coordinate 12,056 of JAHDVE020008154.1, forward strand.
AAGGCAACAATCAAACATTTTCCTGGTGAATTATCTTTATATCTGAATGTCTGGCATTATTGGAAAGGAACCATTCATTGCTTACCAATAAATCACAACATATTGCAGTGCTAATGATAATATTCTTAATTTACTGAATCTAATACAAAAAGCCATCATGAAAATTAGACTTAAAGAACTAGCACTGATGAAATCTTTAACAAACTTAACGTTATGTCAATAAAACAATTATACTCCAAAATAATACTACTTTTCATTCATAAATACAAAAAAACTAGAAATAACAACAATCACACATATTAGAAACACCAGATCTCAAGGTCAAAAATACATCCAACAAGGAATCACAAACACAACATTTGGACAAAAATATTTTTTATACTATGGTACTAAACTCTCCAACAAAATCCCAATCTCCTTTAAAAATCACAACAACAATTAATTTCAAAATCAAATTACGCTGGATACGTTACATAGGGAGATCTGAAATAGAAAATAAATTAACACCACTAACTCATCAGCGCGGGAAATCCCGATGAGGATATCATTATTTCTTATTTTGTTATAAAAAGATAATAAAATATTATTATTATTATTATTGCAATACATAATTTGGGTATTCTTCCGAAAGAACTAAAGGTAAAAACAATTTTCAATAAACAAATATTGCTATCTACACCAGTTCAAAGGGGATATAACGTGACCAGTTAAGACACCCATAGCTAGATTAGAAGTTTCGCGTGACGTGACGTTAGACTGCGTTCGTCCCATAAAACGTAATACCGTTCCCCTAAACACGCGCCATAAATTACAGAGGCATTTTTTTTCCGAATTTAATTTTTCAGCAACCATGCTTGGGACGTTTGTCACATAAATAGGGACATTTCCCCTGTCAAAGGTCATATAGATCATGTCTAATATTATATGAAATAATGCGTGTTCTTTGAAGGTTCATACGCTTTTCCACATTTAAAAAGTCCCTGATCTGAAAGAAGGAAGTATTTTAAATGACGAGCTCAGTTTGTCATATTACGATCAAATGTAGATATTTAAAACGGTTAGTAGAAACAATTCCAAATATTGTCATATTCTTCGCAAGCCGAAAAAGATTGTTTTTTCTTAAAAAAAAAAAACTGAAAAATAGTAACGCGTAGCAGTGGCAAAAACGTGACTCTGTGATGGAGCATTAAAAAAAGTTATTTTATAATTTCTTCAAAAATTCAAAAATTCAAAAATTATAAAAAAAATAATTAAAAATTACTTTGTAATCACCACTTTATTAATACATACATTGCAAAGTAATTTTGAATTCATTTATTAAGAGTTATTGTGTTCATTTTTATTTATTACATGTATCATCGGGTTATCTAGACCGATTACTGGACAATTACTTGATGGCATCTTGCATTACCTCGATCCATTGCAAGTCCAATACCTTCTTACAGCCTCCCCATCTGTTTTTTTCAAGTCTCAAAGAACGTATTTTTTTCTGAAAATTTCGTTACCTTTATCATATTAGTTACCATATTAGTTACCTTTCTGCTGGAATTCTTAGCACAAAAACCAAAATTCGTTAGTTACGGTTGGAAGAAATTGCCACCTGGCTTTGTGCTATTAAATAATAAAAAAGTACGTGTATCTACCTACATGAAGTATTAGTAAGTAAATCAACCTCTCAAATGGGATTAGTTTCTTCACAGTATTAAGCTCGAAATGCCACAGGTTTTTCAAAAAGCAGAGCTTATAACAGTTCATTTATTTTTTTAGTCAATTATTATTTTTTTTTTATATATATTTATTTCTTGCTAAAGCAATCCCGATGAGTTTCAAAACTCATTTTAGGACGGTAGGAATTTACAATACATAAGTAGAAGATAGTACATACAATTTTACATTGACAGCAAAATATCAAAAATACAAGTTTCACATACAAACAGAAATAATTTTATAAGGCCAAGTTAAATAGAACAATGCATTCGGTATCCCCTTTTTTAGTACATTAACACCACACAGGAGGCTTCCAGGAAAATAATTTCCTTTAGAGCCTATGTCGTCTTTGGGAATGCTGTGTGGAGGGTAGTTTGAAAGGGAAGGAAGGGGTGGACATGGGCCTTGAGACCAATGTTGTAGGAAAGAGGAAACACGGAGGTCGACAAATCATTCCACAGCCTTGAATGCGAGATCGAGTCGTATAAGGGATCCATTCTCATGTGAGAAATGTTATCCGTGTATAAATGTTGGGCGCCCGTTTGGCGTGTTTCCCGACGGTGCACCGGCGCTGGAGGAATCAATAACGCCAGTATATTTCATTGAAATACCGGTAAAAAAAGGATAGAATTCCCTCTGACGTCTGTGCTCAAAAGATTGCAATCCGTTTAAGAATCTATTAAATGAATTTAATTCTATATTAAAGAATGTTCACATCATAAATATTGTGAAGAATTTTGCCATGCAAAATAGCAATTTGTCTAAAACCTAAAATTGTGTTTTTATCACCGACAAACTAATGTAAATTATTAAGAAATTGAATTTTGCACGGGTCAATCTTATTTGTAATTAGTTTTACACAAAAAACGGAAGATTGTTTTATTTTTATGATACTTTATTCCAGATTTTTAAACGCAAATCTTCAAAATTAATCAATTGTATTTTTTTCCGTACGCTGCGGTTGGAATAATTGAAACCGTTCTTCAAAGTATGCATAATTTTTTTTTTTTTTATTTCAACACCAACAAAACGCCGAAAGGAATGGGGTAAGTTCCTAAAGGCACAGTTTTCCTATTCATCACTTACCAAAACGCTTTGTTTCGTATCTCACGCCCCCGTCGCATACTATAATGTCCGTTGTATTTTCCGAGTCTCGTAGTTTTTATCACATAATTCGTATAATAGCGAAAACTTAAGATGCTAAGAATAAACTTGCTAAACATGTTTTTTTCCTGAAAAGTCTACAGCTGGTTTAGGTACGTATGCAGATTTTAAAGGGCCTTAACGAATGCTATAAAAAATACATCATTTTTTAATCATAATATTAACAACTCTAGAATGAAACATGAAATCGAAAAGACAAAGAAGAGAAAAGGGTAACGGTAGTAGCTGGGACTTGAACCCAAGAACTCATGGTCTATCCGGAAAATTGCGCTCTTATCCACTCAGATACGGTTACCTCAATCCGCCCCCTTATCCTTATCGGTATCGGAATTCTCAATTAATCATTGTAGAGTTACTAATATTATCTTCAATGATAAAACATTTATAAGGTTCAATAAGTTATTCCAAAAAATATTTAATTTTAATGTTAATCCCGTATAAATAAAAATAGGATAGGTATATCCGAGGCACTATGTAATAATTGCAAATAAATTCCGGTGAAAACTTGTAGTTATGATAAAAAGGTAGCAAACAAAAAATGAATGGAATTAATTAACATATATTATTATTAATTAAAAACGGCGTTTTTACAATTTTTGATAAGGCAATTTTGGAGAAAGTGAAAAATTGATAGAAATTGTTTCTTAACAGAGCTCTCAAGAATGGGATTTTTCCAAAATAATTTTCGAGTACACTATTCGAAACAAAAACTTCCGTGTATCCCCCCTCCCCCCGCCACCGTTTGACGGAAGATCTACCGGTCTGGACGAGATGCCTACCCGTTATTTGAAGAATGGCAATCCGGCCCCAGACCAGAAAAGGTTGCCTATGCCTGTTTTTAATAAATTAATTTATAACGGTTTGAATATTTTTAAATATATTAAGTAATAATTTTTAATTTATCGAAGGAAGCAATCACTTTGTGGCTTGACATTATAATTTAGATAAAAAAATGTTTTTGTTTTAAGCCTCTTTATTTTTATATATATTTCTGCATTCGACCGGTTTCGGTTGGACTCAACCTTCTTACAGTTTATATGTGTACATCACTGAAGAAGGTTGAGTTTACATACAGTTTATATGTGTACATCACTGAAGAAGGTTGAGGCCAACCGAAACCGGTTGAATGCAGAAATATATATAAAAATATAGTGGCTTAAAACAAAAACATTTTTTATTTAAATTATAATTATTATTATTCTGAATTTGACAACGATATTTGGGAATCAAATCGTGCTTTTGACATAAATAAAGATTTAAATATAAATAACAAACTAACTAACGCCATTTCCCCGTAGGGGTGGGCAGATAAGACGGATCGCCAAACTTCCCAATTCTTGCTACATTCACATTCATACATCATCTCACAAGTTATCTTCTATTATTCCGACATCTGACACGGGCTGAATCAAGTATTTGATTCACTTGATTATGCCATGTCTTCCTAGGGGTCCTTGACCTCTTCCATTCACGTCATATATTCTCCTTACACTCCTTTTTTCGTTCATTTGATCTACATACCTAAACCATAAGTGTCCCTTTCTAAATCTTACTCATTACGTTTACAACAGCTTTTTTTCACACAATAATAAATTGTTTTATCACACATTCACCTCAGAGATCTCATTTCTACAGTATCTAGTCTACTTTCGTCCTTCCTCTGCCAGTTCCATGCCTCACTGCCATACAGCTGGTAAACAAATAGATGAATTTCACATTTTGGAAGTTAGAAAATGTGTTAATGGTTAATTAAAAAAATACGAATAACCATAATACAGTTAACATAACAATTAAATCAGATTATAGTTTTCTTAAAATGTGCAGTAATAGTGTGTTAATAGATACAAACATCATTTTGAAGAGAAAAGTTGGATTAATATCACGAAATAATTATTATTACGTTATTCAAAATAAACTGGGTGATTTTCAAGTTCAAAATAGATCTTGACAGGTGAGTTAACCATAGAAATTTGTTGGAATAGACGGTGGCGTCAAAAATACAAGGAAAGAGTTTCTTATTCTCTAAATTTAAATAAAAAGTAACTCAAGATGGATCCCCATAGGTTTACAATTAAAGCCGTGGTAAAAGAGATTCAAATTTGTATTAATGACATCATAATGAAACTGAGCAAAGAGCAAATTAATAAACTTAATTCGAAGACAATTACTATTTTAGGAGAAATTATCGAAAAGGCGGCAAAGATGGCTAAAATTTCTGGTGAAAATAGAATATTAAGAAAGAATACTCACGGATTTAAAAAAAATATTTATCCTACAAGCGGGGCAAACAACTGAGAAAACATAATAGGATATACTAAACATTAATGCAATTTAAAAGACAGAAATATAAAATTCCAAGTACCTACCGAAAAATTATAGTAACCCGTAAAAACAACAAAGATGTATATATTTTGTAATTTAACCTTTACTGTAAATTTAATATAAGGTTTTCAATAACAAGCTCCCGTTAGACAAACTACTATAAACTATATTATCGGGACTCTTTGCCTTATATTTTATAAAATGTCTTAAAATAATAATAAAAAAATGACCCTATTGAAAAATTCCAGGAGGAAATCAACACAAAATTCTGTGAAAAACATGTAACCAAAATCCAGTAAAAAAGATTCCCGTCCCTAAAAATTTTTGGAGTAACGTATAAAATGGACAAAAATGAAATAATTCGCAATATCAAAATTCAGAACGAATTTCTGGAAGAACCACAAAAAATGAAAGCAAGCACAGTTAAAAATAAAATAAAAACAACAAAAGAATACATTATTTATTTATAAGTAGATACAAACACACACCGAGAAATGCTAATAATGGAAAAAAAAATTACACAGTTAAAGCTGTAAGTATAAGCTTTGTGCTATAAAAAATACACATACGCGACGATGTAATACACAAAGAAAACAAATTTAATCTTTGTATTCTTGTACCCCACGAGTTTAACGTATTGTAATAATCAAGTACGTACCAGATGTAATTAAAAAGTTCATTAAAAACATATTTTTTAACGAATTGCTTACTCTCTTTACAATTTTTTTGGTTGTTTGAATACTAAACCTAATCTCTTGTAATCCTTAATGAACATTTTAGATAGATGTCCGTGCCATTATTTCTTACAGTCCAGGAATATGAAATTGAGAAAAAGATTTTTTACGAATACATATTTTACTCCACAACGAGCGATAAGTACTACGTCAGCGTTAGGCGATTTCAGTTAGAAAAAAAAATTGGAACTGTTCCAAGCATTTTAACTCTTTCTTATGTGTTCACGAAATTCGTTCAGCCCAATAAGATCCTCTTTCAATATTTGCACTGCCAATATACGTAAGTTAACAAGAAATGTAATATTTTTTTGCAGAAACAATATATTTTTTATTCACTTGAACAAGAAATCAGCTTCAGCATTATGCTTAAGTGAAATATAAATGTTATTTACCGACGCAGACTAGATTATGCACACTGTTCGATTTCTTTTACCATTTGGATTGACGTATTCGTTCTTCCGAATGAATAAATTCAAACAAAAAATCTCTACCTAGAAATAGATAGGCATTTTGCTAATAAAAAAACAAAATAATATCTGAGCCTAAGAGCGTAGTGCTTGGCACAAAAACAAAGTATTTTGAAATGGGTTCTCATATGCAAATAACGTATTATGTTCAATTCAACAATTCCGCAATTCAACACTAAGCATACGCAAAACATCTACCTATATCTAGGAATAACTTTTTTTAACAATCTTCTTTCTAATCTTAAAATTATAGAAAATGTCATCTCAAACTACTGTAACAGTCTTTTATTTTTTATTTATTGTTAGATTTTTTATCTTTTTATTTTTTCCACAAACCTTGCGTTTCTTTTCTTTTCTTTAATACTATTACTGTTGATAAATTACTAAATTTACACGACTATTTCATATTTTCCTGCTATTATACAACCGTGTTTTAAGTTATGATCTAATTATTTAAGCGATAATCCCTCACCAAACACAAGAACCTTGTTTCTTCATAGTGAGGAACAGCTATATTATATTTTTGTTACACTATATTAATCATGTTTTATTTATGTACTTACTGTAAAAAAAATAAATAATTTTAAATAAATAAAAAAAATGTTTTAATTGTTATTGTGTTCATTTCGTAGAAATCCATTAATTTAAAAAGAAATTTTAATTACGTCAAACTTCATAATGTGAGTATTTTATTTATTAATATGATACCTGTTACGGCTTTCAAAGGCATTCGAACTGTAGTCAGGCAACATTGAGACGACTTAGTTATATGGTTTCATTTACCCTTAAATTATTTATTTATTTATTCGGTGTTTGAAATGACTAATTAACATTTTCGATAAAAACCTTTTCTTTTACTTGGGAATTAATTATTGTTTATGTCAGGTATTTAAAGTTCCCCACTTTTAGTAGTGGCAGGCTTTTCTTAATTATTTTACAAAAACAAAATTCTATTTATGATAACGAATGCATTAAATTTGATCAAATTATTTTTTTATTATTTTAAACCACAAAATACATAATTATATAAAGTTTTATAGTATAGTATGTATATTTAAGTGTAAGAAAATGTATAAATAATTATTTTTATAAACAATAATTATTAGCCTGAAACACTCACCCAAATTGAAAAAACCTTCCGAGAAAAGATAAATGTCGCCGACAGGACTCGAACCTGCACCCTTCTGATGCCGGTCAGATGCTCTACCGTTGAGCTACGTCGGCTTATCGCAAACCCGCCAAGTTAATCAATATATACTAGTGTTTCATTCAATAATTACTGTTTTTATTATATTTTCACCTGTAAACAACCAACTTTATTAGTATGAGAAAGGCTTGTAACGGCTAAATCCCTCAATAGATGGCGTCGAGACAAATTATGTCTACATTTTATTGGTGAAAAAATGTTTTGACTTGTCAAATATTTATTAATTGATAAACTAATTTTTTTTTTTAAGACAAGATTTTTGTGCATAGCGCAAAGGGTAACCATTATTTTTATAAGCAATAATTATTAGCCTGAAACACTCACCCAAATTGAAAAAACCTTCCGAGAAAAGATAAATGTCGCCGACAGGACTCGAACCTGCACCTATGCACAAAAATCTTGTCTTATAAATAATTAACTGTATCTTAATAAATAACGAAGTAAACTATAACTAAAGAAAAAAATAAGATTTCGCATAAACCATCTCACTAGGCTGAGCCTGTCCGAGGTTGTACAAATGAAACGATTTTGAATATCCTAATTTATAAGGAGATAAGATTAAAAAAATAAATAAGGAAAGGGTGAAATTGTATATCCACATTTTTTTTCACGGACGCTCGTTCAAAAAGTAACGTTTTTGTTAAAAACGATTTTTCCGTTATCATTTTGCTTATCCCACGATTAATATTATAGAAATGTGGGAATTCCTTATTTCTGAACACAGATGTATATTTTGAATACAAATAACCTGCGAAGTGTAGTTCGAACCAGCTTCTCTTACGGATAGGCAATGTGTGGTCAATTCGACCAACCTGGTTGATCTTTGGTCGCTTTGTTTCAGGAGATAACGCGGTCTATTCGTTAATCATTAAGGCAACCACGACATGTTGACAGACGACCTGCGAGCAACCGCAAACCGGCTAAAAAATGCGGTCTATTAATCTGTCGGTAATCCTTTTTTATTGCTTTCAACCACAAAAAGTGCTTTAAGTATTTCAACCCTTCACTCCATAGCATCGATTTTCATCGAATCGCGTACGACTTTCTATTGGAAAACGCTTTATCTGTTTTTGTTATATAAAATACGCGTTTACTTAAATTGAGAATTCATTCGAAATCTATCATTAGAAAGTGGTAGAATTTAAATAGATCATCTCACTCGCATAATTTAAATAATGAAACGATTAATCTATATGCACGAAGAAAAGTGTCAGGGCGATGTTTGTTTTGTTCAACAAATCCACAGTTTTGTCTGAGCTTGATGAAATTTTGCATACTTAATCAGCAAAATAAGAGGCAGATCACTGACTACACTACATTTCGAAAAACCGCTCCCATCCCTAATTTCCTACACCTTAAAGCAGAATTTTGATACTTTTTCACGAAATTTTGCACACTTGACCTTGGGGTAGGGATAGGGGTAGCGGAAAAATAAAATATACTAATATATGTTTTTTTATAAGACAGGTTTGAAGCTAATTATAAACCGGAATATTGTTTGCTAACTGAAAAAACTAATTGAAAAAATATTTCCTCAATCGAACCAATTACATAAATATGCTAAGCTTCATCAACTGCTTTGATTGATTATTCAAAACAACAACAAAAAGTCCCTCGGAAAAGAAAAACGGAACGGAAATCCCCACAATTTATTCCGTTATTTTTCATTAGACCGCATTTAAGACGTTTTGCTTCGGGGAAATTGATATGCCCGTGGACAAAATAAACAATAATTAACTTGAGCCTTGGTTTTTATCGGGGCTTACTTTGGATTTCTTGCGGACGACCGTTCTGCCCAGAAGAAATCAATCAACCGTGTTTTTGTGCGGGTAAATTTCAAATGGAATCATTTTTCTTCCCATTTCAAACGTTCTTTCTTTCGACTCGAAGTTGGAAAATAATTAATCCCTTCCGGCGCCCTTCGTAAATTTAATCAGATACAATAATATTTTCTTGTCAGGACGATGCGGCTACCGCATATCATTTACAGGACTTTAAAAAAGTTTCAAAATAATTGGCGCTATTTTACACCATCAATTTCAATGTTAAGTATTCTCCCGCATTTTTCATCTGGTTTCTTGGTGAAATAAAGTAGAACCCAATATGATTTTTTTGTAGACTTCTTAAATTATTTTTTTCCGAATAGCGCCGTAAGATATTACCAAAAATATAATCTTTGGCTTGGCTTCAAATTGAGCTTAGGGCGAACTAATTTAGTTACAAAGAGGCTTTATTAAATATTTTTTTATATTCGCCGAAAGAGCTGTGACAATAATAAAGAAACTAAAACACTTGCAGAATTTAATAAAAAAAAATATTAAATTTGATTTACATCAATAAAAAAAATTAAACGGAGTTCTACGAATTAAACACAAAAATAATCAATAATTTGCAAAACGTTGCGAAAATATGAAAATGTTGCATAAATAAATATTTTAATTATAATATATTGTTATTTTTATTATATTGTAGTAATGAAGATTTTTATGGTATTTAATTTTTCGATATCCAGAGGATTTTAACAGCCCCTTCTAAAGATGTAAAATAAATTAAAATCTGGAAGATCATAGGTTCTACAGACAAGAAAATAAAACAATGAAGCTGACACTCTTAGATAAACCTGCCGGAACACGAATTTAAAAAGAATTCTAACGGAAAAATATCATTTAATTGATAAACTAAAGTTTTTAAGACAAGATTTTTGTGCATAGCGCAAATTTGTCTCGACGCCACCTAGTGAGGGATTTAGCCGTTACAAGCCTTCCTCATACCAATAAAGTTGGTTGTTTACAGGTGAAATATAATAAAAACCGTAATTATTGAATGAAACACTAGTATATATTGATTAACTTGGCGGGTTTGCGATAAGCCGACGTAGCTCAATGGTAGAGCATCTGACCGGATATTAGAAGGGTGTGGGTTCGAGTCCTGCCGGCGACATTTATCTTTGCTCGGAAGGTTTTTTCAATTTGGATGAGTGTTTCAGGAAAAATATCAGTTTATACAACGTATATTTTATGGTGTCGATTGAGGTTAAAAACATCTCGATACTTAGCAGTGTTATAGCGAAAACCGTAAAAACATAATGAATTTCTGCAATGTTTTCACTTTACTTTCCTTTTTCAGTGACTTGATACTGAGACGGTCATAGCACCCATAAGCACTCAGGCCAGAGACACGTTGAGCTATCTTCCACGTATCGCATTATTCTTTTGATGGCAGCTCATTCCTTTTAACAAAGATCACCAAGGGTTATCATTGAGTGTTTGACAATATCTTACCATTCAGAAATGTATCTCTAAACGTTTTTAGCCTTTTTTTCACCGTGGCGGAATATTAGCACAATAGACGAATCGGTTTGACTATTGTATTATTATAAAAATATATGAAAACTATTTTAAATCCGTTGGAATTTGAAAAATATATCTTTCTCTATACATAAAAATGAATGAATGTCTGTGTGTCCTCGATTTTCTCAAAAATTACTAGACCGGTTTTGCTGAAAATAGCACAATAGTTTATTCTTATTAGTGCCGGAAGCAATAGGAAGTAGTTTTAATGAAATCCAATATCTAAAACTGTTGCTATAACGTCTTAAAATTCGTATGAAAAACATTTTACCCGCCATGTTGTATTGGGGTTAGCCCACAGATTATCACTCTGGTTAGTCACAGATTACATATTCAAAAGAAGAAGGTTTGTTTAGGTAGAATATTTGTAAAATGGAAAACACAAGAGGTACCTACTTATAAGCTTTATTATTTTGATATATTTAAAAAAAAAAAACTTTTGGAAAGAAATAAAACTTTCAAAAGAACGTTTCTTTCTTTAGAGTGATAGTCGTCACAAGCAAGAAGTCAAACTTCATAACTTTATCCAAAAAAAAAATACCGAGCAAGGCCGGGTACACATTTACACAGTTTAATCTTTTGATTAGGCGGGTTATTTAAATAATTTTATTTGGGTTATTTACAAAAAAATGCAAATACACAGTAATAAAAAAATCGATGATAGCATGAATTTGATACTAGGTACTAGACACCTACCTAGACAATGAAACAACGGTAAATGGATATCAACAGTAGAATTAAGGTATTCCCCAAGTGCACAGTAAATAATTCAATAAAACCATTATCATCGTAAATATCAAATACTTGGAAATTCAGTTGTGAAACGTGATATAGCAACTAAAATGGGAAAACTATTAATAAATTCGGAATTAGCCAACCTTTTAATATGTAAACGCATTATAAAATCAACTTGTTAAAAACACATTGTAACAGTTTTTAAAAACCAGATAAGCATATAAAGTTATAGGATTAAAAGAAATAAACTATCTTAAACCATACAGTACGTAAAATTAGGTGTCCAGAGTGGTAGATACTCTCAGTATCGCCCTGGTGGAAGACCACCATTCAGAATTGAAACGTTGCTTGAAATGGCTTTTGACCGTGTTTGGTGACCAGATCTGAATAGCCAGGTATTTATCCACCTTCCTAGCCTCACAACATTCCCCGATTGGGGATGCCATAGTCTCACTGGCTCACGGTTGGGACCAGTTGGGACTCTTGTAGGGTATTCACATAAAAAAGAATATAGCAATGCTGATTATTATTTTTTTTATTCATTCATAGTTTTCTACCCCTGATACCCCAAAGATTGTACATATGCCGTAGTTTAAGAAAAAAACATACTACTCTGAAGATGGCCGTAATAATCTGAAACCGGTCAGGTCATAAAATAAAAAAAGTGGAAAAAAGTTTTAAAATTGTTTTAATAAATTATTATAATGGATTACAATATTTGAAATACACATTTACTTAGGTATGTAAGGGAATTTATAACATGTTGTATTAGGGAGTGGGTGAAAAGTGTTGTATTTTAAAATATTTTCACCTTTTTGTAAATCAAGTATTTTTTTCTTATTTCTGGCTCCATATATAAGATTTTGTTTGGTAGATGGTATTTGGTTTTAAATTAACACGTTTTCAAAGCAAATACATGAATATACATAAAAAAAGAAAAGAAAATAAACAACAGGCTCGAAATGAAGGATACAAAACAAAAATTAACGTATGAAAATATTACAATATTTTCAAAGAGAGCAAAGGTACTGTACCTACGAGTATATTAAATCGACAAAATTTAGCAAGACGGCTATCAGAACAGCTTTTATACTTGTAATATATCGTTTTACAAATAGCATTTAAAAAACGGAGTTTCTGAGTGTCATGTGACTAACTTAAAACATAAATATTTCTCAATGATCTTACTCAAAATATTTCAACAAAATATATTAAAAAAAACTGTAAATGACAACAATAAATCATACATAAAATAATATTTCCTTATTATCTAACAAAAACAGCTTCTTTCAGCCTTAGTTTACAATATATTTATTACTTGTTTAGTTTTAATATAGTTTTTTTTAAAATATTTTATTTCAGCAGGTAACATTTTTAAACAGCTGGGAATCATGTGATCTTAAGATCTTCGTCAAAAATTGTTTGAAGGTTTAGGAACCATTAATCTTTCATTAACATTGAGACGAGTATTGTAAGTGTGCTCTAGTCTATTTGTATTTTATATAGGGTTATTAATGTGCTGAAATATAATTTTGTACCACAGAATTGATCTTACTTAAAGAATTTTGAGACTCTGTTAAAAGTATAATAGTTTCAAAATTAGAAATATTATAATAACCCCAATGCAAAGCTTCTATGATATTGTTATTACTAATCGGCGGACATGATTTTTCTATGATTTTATTACCCGTGATTGATAAGTTAGAGATTTTTTATAAACGAAATACTAATGATGGTGAACAATTTATTTAAGAAGTCAGGTATCATTCATTTCATTGCCTGCAACCCGGGCGTTTATCGGCATAAAATTTTAAAAATTTATATGTACTCTACCCGTCTCACTAGACGATGTCTGTTCTAAGACTGGTAACAATTAAAAAATTATATGTACTCTACCCGTCTCACTAGACGATGTCTGTTCTAAGACTGGTAACAATAAAAAATAAATATATAAATATACAAATTTATAAAAATGCTTAATAATACAAAAAAGGAAATCTGTAAAACATACATAAAAAAACAACAAATTAAATACAAAGTTTAAAAAAGGGTAAGCTAATTTCGCTAAAATTGTCAAAGATTTTTCCGAATGAATTATTATTTTTAAATCATGTTAGTTTAAGTAATATCAAGTCCAATAACACAAATCTTCTTGATTATTATCAGAAATAATGTTTTTAATAATTAATTGGAATTCACACATTTAATCAAATTTTAACCTGTTTAGACAAACATAGATTATTCATGTCTGCATGTACACCTAGCTAAGGTTGAATTCAATACATCGTTGCACCTGCTCGGGATGTTACATGATTTGTATGACAATTATGTTGCCAGTTAGTATGTAACGTTCCGATCATATTATTGCTCGGCGTGCAGGCGTATTTATGTTACCTGAATTCTGAATTCATGCAATGTGTAGGTGCCATATCTTGTCACTCTAAATCAATAACACGGAAGCTATTGTAGCAAATTTCTATATATATAAATTGCATAAAAGGTCATTAGTTTATGGCGATAAAGTTAACTTGAATCTAGGAAAATCCAGTTTAACGAAGAATGATGTGCACGCACTCATATTTTTAAAACTTTAAAGGTAAACCATTCATCTTCTGGGATAAAAATCTTCCGTTTAACAGTTTAACTAATGGAACAATCTATCTAGGACGAGACCCTCATACGGGACGTATATTACACATTACACTCAGCCAGGAGCATTAGTTCGGTTGGAACTTTCAGTACCTCCTCATAATTAACCATTCATTAAGTAATTAATGTAACCCGAATAAATCTTCTCTTCACGGTTTCGCTACGTAACAAGATAATAATGTGGTTCGTCAGTGACAGAACAGTAATTAGTCAGAATCCTACACGAAGCGACAATATCATTCTCTCAACAACAGTTATTTATGTATTATTTCTGAATGTTAGTTTCTTCCATAGCAGACATACGAAAATCCTTCCGACCTTTAAAATCATAAAGTAAAAAATTTCTTGACGAATGTCTATTTTCAAGAAGAAATTTATTTAAGCTTTTCTGAGTAAAGCATCTCATTACTAGTTTGGGACACAACCATGCCTTATACACCAACTTAAAAGAAAATAAATGTCACACGAAAAATATTTGAAATGAAAATATTTTTAAGTTTTTCTGGCGAAAAATCGTCATAGATATTAAAAGAACAACGAATTTGCTAAGAAAAAAAAATTCTAAAAATCAATTGAACTATTTTATTTTATGAAATAAAACAAACACTTTGTTTTTAAACCTCCAATTTATTTTCAAAATTATTACCAACCGGTTTCGCTTATCTCGAGCTTCATCAAAGTAAATCTCAGAACTAAACAATAATACATAGAGTGAGCATATATAGTTGGGATATACAAAGGAAGGAGACATTTAATTTTAAAAAAGAATTAGTGGTTTAAAAACAAAGTGTTTGTTTTAATTAACAAATACGTCAAACCACAAAGGAATTGTTTTCTACGAAAATACATATTACTTTATTTTAGAGACTGTACCTGTACCACTGATGTGGCCCACAGGCGAGCTGTAGGTGAGCGGTTGATACCGATCTGTGGAGAGGTGCGAGAGGAGAAACACAACCAGTCTGACCTTTGCAAGGGGGAAAGATTCCGACTTAATTTTGCAAAAGAAAAAAACTCTGGGAGATGCTAGTGAAGGTATTGTTCGTGTCACGGTGTGAGGGTTTAGGTCCGATGGGTGGCGGTAGTCCGGGGGAGGTCCAGGGTAGGCGTTGGTCAGAAAGAAGAAGAAAGCAAGTCGGTAAAAGTCAGAGCGAGGCGGATTGGTCGGGGCTGAGATGTTGTCAGATCGGAGGTTGCTGCTTGTCTAATTAATGTTCGGTTTTCGTGGGATATTTATACCCCACTAAGACGCCGTTCTGCACTTGCAGACTCTGATCTGGGTAGACATCTGAACACGAGCATCTCCGTTGTCTAGTTCTCTTATTTATTTGCTTATGTCACATTTCAGAAAGTTGGGGGGAATACTCCCCAACAACTTTACAATACACATTGAACATAAATTTATTGCATACAGTTTTTGGCTGGCGATCGGGCCGTTTTCGAAAATCAATATCAATTATTTCCCGTCTGGTCCGATCCCCGTACAAGTGAATACAATATTTATTTGATCTATTCTAATTCATTAATAATAGTCCCACGTTCGACACAGTACCTTCTTATTATGAATTAAATCTTTTAGGTACAAAGAAGCAGATAATCTAGAAAATCTGTAAGAATTAATATATCTGTTAAAATAGAAAATGTAGGTATATTACAGAGTAGAAAGTTTATGTAATATAAGAGATTTTGTTTAAAACGGATAATATATTAAATCTGAAGCACTTGCAAATAATTTGGTTTTTCCTAAAAGTACTCTTATTTCTTATTTGATTTTATTTTTATTTTACGGAATGAAAATATCAACTTTCATGACAGAATCCATCCCCTGCTTATATCTCTGTATTGCGGAAAAAGACTATTGTTGCAATATTGTGAACACAATGAAAAGTGATCTGTTAGGAGAGTCGCCGCTTTGTCTTTTCAAATCGAGATAAGAGGCCGTAATCACGTTGACCGTTGCCAACTAAATTCTACTTCTATATATTATCGATTCATAAAACTACGAAATTCGTTTTTCGCGTTTCAGGAATATTTCACAGACTAAATTGATAACCGGTAAAGAACCCTTTCCAAAAATGTGTTATTTTAATCGTACCGATTTAAATAGTTCAAAGGGCGTTATTTCATGTTTTGACATTGTAATTTTTTGCGAGGGGGTTGCGACATTTTTATTTCGGCAAACAAACATTTTTTGAAGGTGGTGGGAGAAAACAACAAAACATATTTCTTCGTAAAATATAATACAGAAGCATTTGGAAATTTGGGTATTTCTGCGAAAAAATGGAATATTTCCCAGAGAAAAAAAATATTTCCAGAATTCAAAGAAATCTTTAGTGATTTTTTTCACTTTTTAATTTTGACTGAATAAATTGGGATGCTTTAGAAATATTTACTGAACGTTACAAAAAAAATGTTTACGAATTACTCGCTCAGTATTTCCAGACGATTGTAGTCTAGTGTCCAGCACTCGATAAAAGATAAGTGAATAAAAACCGGAGTAAATTAAATAAACTTATTATTGGATTTCTAAGGATGGAGTTGTTGAAATCAACTCTGGGAATCCAAAGACGAAGACTTAACCAGAGTAGCCCTAACCGAGAACAAATATTTTCTTTGACTACTGATACATCAATTTATTTAAATGTGTATTTGGTTCTAATTTTATATGAGTAAACGGTTTAAGAAAATTTTAACATTTTTATAGTGATTACAGAAAGTAAAAAAAAATTATGTTTAGTTTGCAATCACTTTGAGGCTTGACATTATAATTTAAATGAAAAATGTTTTTGTTTTAAGTCATTTTATTTTATTTGTATATATTACTGCATTCGACCGGTTTCGGTTGGACTCAACCCTTTTCAGAAATGTCTACATATAAAAGTTTATAAATATATAAAAATAAAATAAAGTGTTGTTAGAAAGGCAGATAAAGCACGTTGGAGCGACTGTGTTAGAAGTGGGGAAGAAGGACACGTTGGTCGCCAGTGTTAGAAATGATGAGCCCCAAGTCGGCTGCCAGTGTAATGAATGGCGATGATGTGATAAGTCAAGATTGGGTACAAATGCTGCGATGCAGCGTCAGAGTAATAATGGGAACCTGACGGACTTAACTGGTTAGCTCAGTAAATAAGGCAGGTGACTCTCTTCTGCAGGCGCGAGTCGGCGTTAGCCTCAAACCGGCTCTAGCCAAGGTTTATTTTATGGGAAGGCATTTACAGGTAGTACATATGAGGTTATAATATCAATTGGAAATAGATTTCCTATCTAAGGTTTAAATCTCTCTCTGGTGATCTCAATCGGACAATTACTTTAAACATAGAGGTTTTGCAGCACATACAAAGAGAAAATAGTTTACAGCTTACATATATCGAACTGTGGCGATCTGCCTGCGGCTCCACCGGAAGGTGACGCCGTGGACCGCCGAACATCTCGTGACTCGCAGGGAGTTGCACTGATCACTGACTTTACTGTTTAGGTTTATGCAAAGACAATGAGTTTACAATATACTAAAAGCATGGAAGGCAAGATGAAGCCAGAAAATCATGCCGGGCGGCCACGTGCGAAAGCACGCCGCACGCACCTTTTGCTTCTAATGTCTAATCTGGAATGGCGGCCAACCGACTCGCGAGCGGGCTCGCGGCTGGCGGTGTAAGTGACGCCGCTGGTGTCGGAGCGTG
This sequence comes from Halesus radiatus, assembly GCA_022606495.2. Lineage (NCBI taxonomy): Eukaryota > Metazoa > Arthropoda > Insecta > Trichoptera > Limnephilidae > Halesus > Halesus radiatus. Next base: position 30,068 of record JAHDVE020008154.1, read on the forward strand.
AGAACAACCACGAGCGGCTTGATGTATTTTACAACGGCTAGATTCTCCTTGTTTTTAAATTGTAGCTAATTTGTTACATAACAGTGTCTTAAAACAAAAACGTTTTTCATTTAAATTTATGTTTAGATTAAGCAGTTATTTTTATGATTCGATTAGTAAATACAGACTTAACAGACATGAAGCATGCTACCCAATATAATATAATAGTTGTCAGAGTGTATATAAGTTCCAAAATCCTACAGAATTCGGTCATCGACGAACGAGAAATCTAGGTAGTATCAATAATACAAAATAAAAATATTCGAGTATTTTCATAACTAACTGACTAATTAACTAATCATCACGCCTTTTCTCAACAAACAACTCAATCTTGGGATAGACTTCTTGCTTCATTCCTATTCATACATCGTCGCATACATTCGCTTATGTTATTCCTGCTTCTGACATGACCCGACACAAATATTTAATTTACTCAATCGTACCATTTCTTCCTCAGGGGTCCCTGGCTTCTTATTCCATTCACACTCGCGTTAAATATTTTCTTCATACTCCTTTTTTCGTTCATTCACTCTATATGCCCAAACCATCTAAGCTTCCCTTTATCAATCTTACTCGTTACGCTTACATCAGCCTTGCATTCTTAACGAATCTCAACGCTTTTTACACGATCATACATGGTTTTACAACACATTTGCCTCAGAGATCTCATTTCTACAGCATTCAGTCTACTTTTACCCTTCCTCTGCCAGTTCCATACCTCACTGCCAAACATCAGGGTTGGTATCAGCACTCCATTGTGTACCGCTAGCGTCGCTTCTTTGGACCACTTTTTGTTTGCTCCAACCGTGTTCAATAAATGTGTTCATGTAAATAGTGTTCGTAAATAGAGTTTCGTGCATTCACTCTTCTTTCAATATCTCTATCAGTCTTTCCATCTTTCGTAAACATACTTCCCAAATATACGAACTTATCGATCCACTCCAAGTATTCATCATTCACACCTGTGTGCACTATATCTATAGTGCATACTGTTTTTGTACTCTGTCTTTCAAACAGTATGACTTTAGACTTATTTACATTCATCATTAGCTCATTCTTCATACATAATTCGTTCATCCTAGATACGAGGGACGGAAAATCTTCCATTCTATTAGCAGTCAGCACCGCATCATTAGCATATAACAGGCAACATACTTTCAGATGACTCATTTTCGCACCCAAGCCTACCTCTTTTAATTCTTGCATACACATTACCCATGTATGGATTGAATAATCACGGTGATATTAAGCAGCCTTGCTTAACACCTTTTGTGATCCAAACCAAATCGTAAAATGACCATTTCCCTAACATGTGCCATGCTTCCCTCTTACGTAGAAGCGATTAACTGTATTAGATTTATATTCACTGCATACTGGGTCAGTTCCACCTTCCATAATTTTTTTCTGTCAACTCGGTCGTATGCTTTTTGTAGATCTACAAAGACACAGAAAAGTTTCACATACATCGTATGTGAAATTCATAACCCGCCATATAAAGTAAATTTATCATATTTTGTAACTCTTTTGTAAAGTAAATTTAACATATTTTGTAACTAACTAAAATTTTTACTGCTTTCTATCCTAGACACCGGTAAAGTAGGAGTTTAGTTAAAGAATTAATATTGTATCGAACGTGTCTACAGAGCAGATTAATTTAAGCAGATAAACATATTTCTTTATACCTAAATAAAAATTATTGTACAAAACGTGCAATACACAATGTTCGGCCGCGTCGCGCGTGCTATAAATAGCGAACGCACAGCAGTATGTGCTTTCTTTTTAACTCCAACCGCTGAACGAACAACATCTTCTCCCTTGTATACCTCGACCTGCCGCTACCAGATAAAGACAGTGCTCTACAGCCATCAACTGCTGATGTCACCACCTGCTACCTCAGCGACCGACCATACTGACTAGTGCCATAAGTCAAGTATGCTCTGAGTGACAACATCTCCATTGGGAAACTACCAAACGCCTTTCTCAAAGCGATTCGCAAATCACAATAGTAGAGCATCCCCGTGTGCCAAAGCCTAAATATTTACACATTTTTTCTTGTGCGGCTCCTAAACGTCCCATACAAATATTGAATTAGCGGCGCAGTCCAAAATAATAAAAAAAAAATTACCAAATTTACAGAAAATAAAAATGTTGATAATGTATTTTTCATAGAATTTGTTAAAATAAATTCTATCGTTTTTTAAATTGAGACAACTGTAATTATGATATCCGATAATATAAAACTATATAAGACGATAATCTTCCACTTAAATTACTGAATAACTTCACAGACTGTCCTCAAATAATAAATGCTGTAATTATTCGTGTCTCCGTTAGATCTACTCGACTTTACCAGATTTTCCACTATGACAACCACAGAATGAACTATCCATATAACTCACTACTAGCACGCCTTTACCAATACCCATACAGACCTTTTCGACATATTCCAAACCTCTCCGTCCTGCATCAAAGCAAACATAATTAGTTCTGTGTTTATCTGATATGTATTTCTCTAAAATAAAGTCCCTACTATTTTATTGTAATACTAACTGTTTAACGGGGAGAGGGACGTCGAAGAGGTATTATTTATTAATTCAAAATAATGATAATATTATTTTGCCATACGATAAACATGATGTTTTTAAACAGAAAAATATTAATTACTTATTTTTTATTTGCATGGGCTTAGCATTAATCAAAATAAATTCAGAAATATTACACATTTCTGACCGTTCTACGCATGTTTCACAAAAACATTTAATAAGTTGAATATCCTTTAAAAAGGCTGTTAAGGGTTTTCTTTAACATGCCGATAAGGTAAATTAAAAAAAAAGAAGAGTGTATAGTTTAATTTTTTCATAAACACTACGCAAATTTAATGTTTTTTTGTTTGTTTTTTTTTAATACGGATTACAAACTTTTGGTTAAGTTTATTTACAAAAACGTAACGAGAAAGGATTAAAAATATTTTTCTCCACTTTAAAAATCATATTCGTGTTTTACATATTTTGTAAAACATACAATAGGACGGTCAGAAAAAGCTATATTTCTGATTAAATTTTGATAAATGCCAAGCCTATGTAAATTTGTAAAATATTTTTATATTTAAAAACATTATTCTTATCGTATTGCGTAATAATACTATCAATATTTCGAAATAATAAATAATCCCTCTCCCCCTTAATGTAGTAACTCTTATTTTACCATACTCTTGTACGATATGTGTCTTTGTAAAAGTCCTACGGGCGTTCAATAAATACATTGGGCCGAAGACTCGATCTTTAGTATGCAGCAGTTGATGCAGCAGGAGTATGTAAAGTTAAATTTATTCATAACAAAATGACATTACAACAGTCGCCCGATATTATCCAGTCACTGACGATGAATAAGTCTAGCAAAATGTGATACTACGTTAGTTCGTTATTATATTACAGAAGGCGTCGTATTACTTTTGACATATTTATTTACGATTTTAACGAGTAATAAAGTATCATTTATGAGTAAACGACTCACGCTGTGGTTTAATAATGTTTTCAATGTAAAATATGAGAGCGCACGCGAGTTAACAATCCGTCATGGCATTTAAATGAAAATCCGTATAAAACAGTGCCCCTATCTAACAATCTGCGATAAATTCCTAAATTAATGACATAATTCCTTAAAAATTCTACGCACAACATTATTTCGTATACATTTACGTTTTTATCAATAAAGAACTTCAGTAATTTAAAAACAATATATTTTATTACAATAATAACGTTCAAACTTAAATATTAAAAACAAAAATAAAGTTCAAAGTATCAATTTTTCAAAGCCCGCCAAAATGCTCCAAATCTATGGCCGGTCGGTTTTGATCAGTTTTGAGGTTAGAACGAGAAATTTCAAAATAAGCTTTACCGCACATTACTCGAAGACTATCATTTAGAATGTCTAAAATCATGGACTTGGACATGGAAACTTTGCTAAGAGTTTGACTTGAATGTTCTCTGAAATGTGTATTATTGTCCCCCTTTTGTCATTTCTTCATTTTTGTATTATGTCCTGTTATTTTTCTCTATCTCTTGTTTATTTCATTTCGTATAATTGGGAATTGGTCCGTAAATAAAAAAAAAAGTATGTTCTATGAACAAGAAAGCCATAAATAAGCGTAAGTTATAAAATTATGTACCTTTTTAGAAACTATAACTCTCTCTAATAATAATAGTATTGAGCATTAACATTATCATAATATCCGTATTGATAATTAGTTTGCTATGAAAACTCCAATTTCTTTCATCATTAATAGCTTTTTTTTAAACTGACCCAAATTAAGATGGCACGACTCGAGTATTTAATTGACTTGATCGTACTATTTGTTCCTGGGCCGTCCGTGGGTTCTTCTTCCATTCACATTCGTGTCATATATTATCATAAGGCTCCTTCCTTCGTTCAATTGCTCTACATGCCCAAATTATCTAAGCGTCTCGTTCTTAATCTTACTCGTTAATCAGCCTTGCATTCTTTTGGTCTTTAAACGTAGTTTGGCCATTCCCCACAGATTTTTTAAAGCTAATTTTGTGATCAGTAATAATTTCTTATTTACAACTTTTATGTGGAGCAACCCTGGTTGCTTTAAGCAGAACGTAGACAAAGCTATCGTACATGTGATGAGCACACCAACTTACTTTTTTCGTTTGTGGACTGGCTGCATTCTGTAGAATTACGCTTAATATATTTTATTAATACTAATACGAAGTATGTTCAAATTTGGGTCATAAATAAATTCAAGAATCACTCACTTAATATGACCTTTAATTCATTGACTATTTTGAACGGGCTTGGCTCCTAATTCCGAATGCCAACCTCCCGAAATCTAAAATCTTGAAAGTCGTAATCTTGAATAGCCAACTGTCCAAACACCTAAATCCAAAAAGCAGTAATCCATCTAAATATGGCGCCGTTTCATTCCCAGGAGAAAGCAGATTTGACTGAAAAACTGACAATTTCATGGAATGCACTCCTTCCATCAATCACATTAGTATTTCGTCAAATAAAACATAATATAAGTTCTTCAAAAGATTGGTATTCACTTTGTGGCATCATTATTAATAAATGAATTATATTTTAAATAACACGTATAAAGATGGTATTTTAAATAAATCGGTGGTATATAAATTAATTTGTAACGATTGCAATTTTTTTTTTCTTCAAGAAATTTTAATATTAGGAACACCTAAAGTGTTGAAGTAATAAGAATTATTATGAATTCGCCAACCATATTTTGGAAACAAATCATTCTTTTGACAAAAATAGAGGATTAATTTTTTTATATACAGATACCACCGGTTTACAATTAGACAAATTATATATATATATATAAAATAATTAATGATAATTTTTTTTTAAATAGCTATCTCAAGAGATTCAAGAAATTATTTTCATATTAATATTAATAATAAAAAATAATTTATTTACAATTTTTTATGTTAATTTGTTATTCAATGTTTTATATGTTTATTAACATTTTTGATTAATTACTTAACTACTTTATTAAATTTTTGTTTATGTTTATAATTTGTCAATTATTGTGTTCTTTGTTTATCATTTGTTTATACTTGACATAATCATTTTTTATTATTCTGTATGTCCTGATAAAAAAGATTTGCTTTCGAAACTTGTTGATCTACCATACGTATTAATATAGTGGTGATTGATTACAAAGTAATTTTTAATTAATTTTTTAAAAAACATAATAATTATCGGTTATTTTTACTCTGTAACTTACGAAAAATACTTATAAAAATAAATAATTTACCCTTTTAAGTAGTATGTCGAAAGCTCTCTAATCAATCCTAGAGTAGAAGAAATCAGGCAAGCCAATTATCAGACGAAAATAATGAATTCTACGAGTATTTTATCATGGCGTAGATCCTTTTTTTTACCAGAGCACTTGTCATATATGATATCGACTGATTAGTTATAAAATAGATATTTCCAATATTGTCTCTTCACCACTAAGAGGTATAAACTAAAATTAGTAATATAAATTTCCTATCAATCTTTTCGTCTTGCAACATGTCGACATCTAAAGGTTCGATCTATAGTGTTAATTAAAAAAAATGTATTTGAAATTTAATTAAAATAAACGATTGTTGTTTCCTCAAACACTTACATATTTCAATTTTATTTTTTGCCATTTTATCAGAAGGCTACAAATACTGGCTCTTACGCAGTACATTATGTAGAGAGGCATGCAATATGAGCTCGATTTGTAGATAGATCGGGTCGTCCTGATTCCCAGAGGCGTGCAACACACGAGTTAGACATGTGTAAATATATGTCTAGCAATATTTGAACTTTGGTGGACCGGACCGAATATATTTTAGTAGTCATTATTGATTTCATATACTTAATTTAGCCCTTTTGACTAGGTACTAATGATTTATTTGCTAGTTGTAATTGTGCCTGGACAAAGCTGATGAATTTTTATTTCGCATGTGAGCGGTTTGTTCGAACGATTCGTTATTGTGCTAAATAGCTCGACCAATGGTCATTAATATAGGTTTCTTCAAAAGTCAAGTTTTACAATATTATCCTTAAAACTCATGTTGCGTTAAATCTCCAAATATGATCTTGTACGAAACTTCTTGGATTTTAAAATTATTGTGATGAATTTACACTTGAATCCGATATACCCCCACGTTATTTACGATTTTTTTTTTTTATAGTAACTCCACATAAGAGGTCCTGAAAGAAATAATTCTCCTCAAGGCCTATGTCATCTTCAGGGATGCTGTATGGATGTTCTTTTAGAGGATAGAAAGGGTTGAACCTGAGTCTTGAAGACACGAGGGAAGAAGGAGGGAGGAAACACAGAGGCCAGAAAATCACTACACAGCCGAGTTGTTGAACACAAGAACGAGTCATAGAAGCGAAACGTTTTAATCTGACAAATGTTAACCGTGTAAAAATGTTGAGAGCGCGTTTGGCGTGTTTTCCGACTGTTCACTGGTGATAAAGAGATCGGTTACGCTAGTTTTTCACAGCATCTTCCATTGAAATATCGGTAGAACAACATCATTCCCACTTGACGCCTGTGCTCCAAAGATTTCAATCCGTTTGTTAGGCGAATTTATAAAAATGACCGACCGTTTTTGTACAAAGTCAAGAGTTTTTTAAACATATTTTAGAGCTTCCAACCGGCGGTGGCTGCTAAATTCTACACTAGGGCGGATTTGCGATTTGTGCAGAGTCAGCAGTTGTGTATTATCTGCAGTATCTGCGGGCCCTCTACAGTACGCCCAGGTTCGGAGAGGCTAACTTTACTCTGGCTTCAACCCTGAGCTGGTCACTTAGGGTTACACCTAGCTTTATTACCACAAAACGTATATAAGTTTATTGCAATATTTATTGGAAACCCGTATATAAAATTACATTAGAATCTGTTGTACAGAATTATGTTATTCTAGTGTTTAACAAAAATATCTAATTTTTAAATCATTGGAGACAGTGTCAACAAATACTAAATGAAGTATGAAACAGAAAAGACACAGAAAATTAAAAGGTATCAGTTGCATCTGGCACTCCAACTCAGGACGTCTCGGTCTCTCCGGGACCAGCTCAACTAATTAAGCTAATGCTGTGTCTTATATGTTTCAAGTTTCATTGCGATTTGTTAAGTTTAACTTCAATGGTTATAATAATATTACAATTAGGTTCACAAGCTTCAATTAGAAATATCTTACGTCATTTTTATTCTGAACCAAACGTTTGGCGGTTTTATTTATTTTATTTTCCAGCAATAGGTAATGGTTTGAAGAAAAAGAAAGGAGATTGATTCCGCTGATCTAATAACATGACATGGTTTAGCACTCCGACTGAGTGTATGATACTACGGAAGAGCTGGGAAAAACCTTGAATAGGTAGGGAAAGTTCCACTCATAGTTTAACCGGGAAATCAACATATTTTCCTTTAAACCTAACAGTATTATCTAATATCCCAATATCACATATTTTTGTTGGTATGAAAGGTTAATGCAATAGTTTGCATTGTTTTTTGTTTCTAAGGTAACTAGTATTTTGCTCAGTAAATTGTTTTGTTAAGTATACTGGTATATAATTTTAATCCTAATATATATTTTATAAATGCTTTGTTTACCCCACTGTTTTTAATATATAAATATCTACACGTTTCAGAACAAAGTTTCCCTCATTAGGATAAACATTCGACTAAAAATAATGACAAGTATAAACAAATAATAAATAAATAGACAAATTACAAACATAAGCAAAAATTTGTAATGAAAGCAGGTAAACAATTACTAAAAATGAAAAAAATAATTGAATTTTTATTTTGAATATAAAATATTAAACAATGAATTCTTATTAGAAATTTATAAACGAAATTATTTTGATTATAAATATAAATTAAATCAGATAAATAACAAGTCGTAAAAAAAATTCAATTTCTTCGTATTTTTTAATGCGGAAAATTTTGTTTTCAAACAATATTTATCGATTAATTGATAAACTAAAGTGCTTAAAAACTTAAGTCAAAGCAATTTTCACCAATAAAATGTAGACATAATTTGTCTCGACGCCATCTATTTGAGGGATTTAGCCGTTACAAGCCTCTCTCATACTAATAAAGTTGGTTGTTTACAGGTGAAAATATAATAAAAACAGTAATTATTGTAATTATTAAATGGAACACTAGTATATATTGATTAACTTGGCGGGTTTGCGATAAGCCGACGTAGCTCAACGGTAGAGCATCTAACCGGACATTAGAAGGGTGCGGGTTCGAGTCCTGCCGGCGACATTTATCTTTGCTCGGAAGGTTTTTTCAATTTGGATGAGTGTTTTAGATTAATAATTATTGTTTATAAAAATAATAATATTTATCGGTTTAATTAGAACGAGGAGAAACTATTTCTATCACCGGAGCAACAAAATATTACATTTTAATGTATATTTCGAGGTAATTAAAATTTCAATATGACTGCTATGAAATATAACTTAAAATGTAATATTTTGCTTCTCCGGTGATAGAAATAGCTGCTCTCGCTGTAATTAAACTAATGAAAATTGTTTGAAAACAATATTTTGCGTATTAAGAAACACGCGCTTATATGCATATTTACAAATAAAATAATTATAGTCATTAGTATTAAAATTTATATTAATAATATTCTAAATATAAGTATTAATGTAAAAATAAAATTTAAGAGATAGCTACATATATTTTTTTATAATTTTACTATATTTAATTGACTATTAAGACTTTTCCTATTTTCTAAAATTTCAAATTTATATAAATTTAACAAAAAAAATTTTTATTTACTTATTTATTACCGTCTGTTATAGGCTTTACATGGATATTTTAAAATAACATTGAATAGGTTCATATTATTATAAGTAATATAAAAGTAACAAATGTAATTTTACACTTTTATCCAGAGTTAAAGTTTCATTAAATAAAATAGATGAAAAAAACCGTACTCAACCGTGATTATATTATACTATTGATATACTAAACATATCAACACAACATCGAAGTATTTTGTTCCCCAGATGTTGAATCCATCGCATAGGAAGTAGAATTGTCACAATAATACGGTAGGTACTATTTTGTAACTGTCCTTCCAGGAAGATGAAAAGAAATTAAGTATGGCAATTCAGGGGTGTAAAAAACATTGATCTTATAATTTTAAACAAACACGTTAAATAGCAAATAATTCTACGTTCAGATAAATTAAATGAATAAATCAGATAATCGTAATCTAGGCATTCTCCAGCAATACCTATTCTAAGGTTTATATATCTTTCAAATTAATTTGAATTCTTTCAATCGTGTGTCAATGAACATCATAATTTGGAGTTCAAACCGTGAAATTGTACTCGATATGACTCCTTACTAGTAAGATATATGCATTTTTTTATAGTATTGATATTAATAAACTCACTATATACTAAAATAAAGTCCATCATTTTCAAAACTTATTTGAATATTGTTTCTATGTGCTTGTTAAAATTGAGTTTCTTATCAAACCATATACCCAAGTCATTAATTTCCGAGACAAAAACTATCGAAACATTACGAGTGGAATAATCAAAAAAAATATTGGAATTATTATTTGATAAAACCTCATAATTTAACATTTGCTTATATTTAGTTGTTTATCTATCGTTTTATTGATTTATCGAAAACATTTTCAGTATTAAAATGGGCTAAAAAAATGTCCTGTTTTTTTGTTGTTGTTGGTACAATTGACTGACATTAAAAGCCATTTGACTCCGGATATTAGAAAATCGGCCAATTAAGAGCTCGATTGGGAGAGTAATCTATTTGACGGCCTGCATGGTCGAGGGGTAAGGCTCTCGACTACGAATCCGAAGGTCGCGGGTTCAAATCCCGGCGCGCGCAAGTAATTTTTATTTAATTAATTTGTGTTGTTTCACAATTAATTCATTTAAAAATAATATATATGGTATATTTGCGCACGTTCCAGAGTGGAAGATACTCTCAGTAACGCCCTGGTGAAAGACCACCATTCAGAATTAAAACGTTGCTTGAAATGGCCTTTAGCCGTGTTTGGTGACCAGATCTGAATAGCCAGGTATTCCCAACCTTCCTCTTACCCTTCTCCTTCCCCTTCCCAATACCTTCACCTCACAACATTCCCCAATCGGGAATGCCATAGTCTCACTGGCTCCAGACGGTTGGGAGCAGTTGGGACTCTTGTGAGGTATTCATATAAAAAAAAAAAAAAAATTCACTCTATTCTATTGATCTTGATGCATTAGTTGTTCATTTTTTCTCATATCGTCAAGTTATTTTAATAATTGAATCCACAAAATCACTCCCAAACCACAGAATTCTTTAAAGTGTGTAATAAAAAACTACCAAGTCGACGAAATTATACTAGGAAACTGGGATAAAATAAGAAGTTCGACGATCTGGAAGGAGCTAAACATCGACCCACTGCTACTCTTGTCGCCACTGAGGTAGCTTGGAAACGCATTAAGTATGCCAGAAAATCGAATTCCGGAGAGAAGACGTTCAGTGGGCCCCCAAAGGATGGGCCTAAGTAGGTTCTTAAGTAGGTACCTACTTGTGTTTTCAATATTGAAAATATTCTACCTAAAAAAAACCTTAACTAACTAACCATCACGTCGTTTCTCCGCAGGGGTAGGCAGAGAGGACGGACCGCCAAACAACTCGATCTTGGCATACACTACTGGCTTCATTCACATTCATACAACGCCTCATTCATTCTCTTCTGTTATTCCGACTTCCGATATGGCCCGACTCGAGTATAAAAAAACCTTCCACTTTCGAATATGTAATTTGTGGCTAACCAGAGTGGTATATCTATGGGCTAACCTCAATACAATACGGCGGGTTTAATGTTTTTCATACTAATTTTAAAACGTTATAGCAACAGTTTTACATATTGGATTTCATCAAAACTACTCTCTAAACTTTCCCGTCGCTAATAAAAACAAATTGTGCTATTTTCAGCGAAACCGGTCTAGCAATTTTCGAGAAAATCGAGGACAGACAGACAAACATTAATTTTTATATTTTTAGATTGTTGACCACACATAGATAATTTATAGCTCTACTGTAGTAATGTAGGTAGCTTAAAAAACTCCAAATATTAGTTTATGTTGATGTAGCGCAGGACAGGGATGCCTAGAGGCGCCTTATCGAAGCGATGGATCCCCGACCCGAGTGGGGCAAGGGGAAGAAGATATATTTACTATGCGGGAAAATACAATATTTATTGTTGATTAATTTATGTTTCACGTTTATTTAAATAAATCAAAATAAAACGAGGTAGGTAACGGAAACGATCCAAGAGTATATGACAGGATCAAATTAAATTTAAAAAAAAAAACTGAATAGGGCAGCGGCATGAATTGGATTGCAATAAGTGTCAGAATGTAATTGATGCTAGGGAGATGTTCTCAAAATTTCATCATATTATCTGCCTTCCCTGCCAAGAAATGGCGTAATGGTAAGTATAATAGTTAGTTAAAAAGATCAAGTTTAACCCGCTATAGTAATGGAAAGTTCCACAGTTCCATCAGAATAGTATTATTCCACTACTTCTTCTAACTTGCATAGGGATGCTTCTAGCAACCAACGTAGTTCCACTAATACTAATCTACTGAGTTTATATGGGTAGGGGAACTTAGTTGCATAAATCTAAATGCTATTTATCCTGACGGTGTATATAATAAGTATGTATATACGACTACGCAATGACACTATTACGTAATAGTAATAGTGTAATCACAGAGAAGGTTCTGCCAGATCCCATTATACCAGGTATCTGTATTTTTTCATCAAATAATTCTCTTGCTTATAATACTTTTTGGCTATCGTATATTTGGATTTAGTAGTTGAGAAACTGTGAGAACACTTGATGTGTGCATCTTTAGTACGAACGAAGAATCGATCACATTCTTAGTATTTTCATTTTACATCGTATAAAGGACTATCTAAGGTAGAACTCTGTAGTTGCTGATAAACAAATTGACATAGACAGGATAGAGACTTAGTAAATATTACAATACTCCTTAGAGACGGATAACTCACAATGATAATACTATAAGGAGCTTTTTATCATCAAATGTTTCCAGTAATTAAAGTTGAATTTATTTAATTAAATAAAGTTATCCAAAAACAGACGAAAAGTCATATTTGTAAGTCCATCATACTTAACAATAATTATTACAGAATTTCACCAATCAAAGATTAAATGCAAAACAAAAAGCCATTATGTTTTTGAACTATGGCGGATAAGAAACTGAAATCAAAATTTAAAAGCTCGCAACCTCTCGATTTGAGGGCAAATCTAGTGCATTATGTTATGCAGGTCAAGAAAGCTGGTTTTTTCTTTAAATATTTCCCGGAAGAAGTTGTATTGGACTTGATAGCAGTTTAGCTTTTAATACTTAACGTCCCGTCTAGCGGCGTTCCGTCAGTAAAAGTTGATAGTAGAAAGGAGCCGCCCGTGATGTCCGGGAAGCTGACTAATTATCCCAACTTCTTCTGTGTTCAAAGTAAAGAGCGGACAATGTAATAGATTCAAGAGCTCAAAGACTTAAAAGATTACATCCGTGGAACACTTAGCAACTCTTGATATTATTAATGGGTAAGAATAGGAGGGCCAAAATTGATTTTCACTTCAGTTTCATGAAACAATTGTTTAAGTCCTTTTTTGCGAATGCTTTATTTAGATTACTTTGCAAGTAATTACCGATATGCCCCAAAAGTCGCTTCTTGCATCCACGTTGCAAGCACCAATAGCCCTTTCAACGTCATTTACACATACTTTATTTTATTTGTTTTGATGAGTTTTATCCACTCTGTACATTTGTTACATAATTTTATTTAATTCCGACCAGTTTCGACACATCCGTGTAATTCAGTAGCGCTTTTCCCTCGTTTGTTCCCCCCCACCGTCCTCGTGTGTTCTGACAACTTTTTATCAATAGAGGAATTGTGATTTCCCTTGTCATTTTTATGTACTATATATGATAATTAAATATGTTGAACATATTATAACAGTATTGAAAATATTTTATTCAATTTACTACGGTTTTACATTCAGAGTTCGATTTAATAATATATTGTTTCAAGTTAATGCAAGAAACCTGAATATTTCCAGGGCTGAAATCTTGGCAGCCAATCAATGTCAATGTCGAGTCAGATTAATCGAAGTCGAGTTAATAGTGATGGACGCCTTCGAATAATGGTTATTTTTTACTCCGTCCGTTTGCTCCAAAGTAGTCAATCTGGTGCAATGTTGTTAACCTTGGCTTTGTGAGGATAAATTGAATATACCGAGAATCTCATTAGATAAAAAAACTATTGTCTACACTGTATGTATTTTTGTAACATAAACACAGCACGTGCTCTAACGAGGCTTTAATCGGGTGATTTTATTACTTACGAATATTACTAAAGTGACAATCCTGGGTGAAGGGAAGGCAGAATTATTGTGTCCGTTAAACCATAACCGAAACCGTAGAAAAGTACAATAAAGATAACATTGCAGATAAAATGAATTGTCTATTGCCGGCTAAGCTAATAATCTACCACAACAGTGTAGTCACATATAAAAATAAATTGGAATGATGAACTCAAAGAATAACATCAGTGGCTGGGTCTCACCGCCGTGAATTCAATTCCTCGGCTGGGTAAGTTATCCATCACGACAAAAGCAACATTTTCCATTTAGTGTAATGGTAGTAGGAGATTGTCAAATATTGTCATTTTATTCGTAACCCGGGAATATTTGTCCTTCTTTTAAAGTAAAAAAAGTATTGTATTAAAAATATTTAATAGCGCAATGAAAATTTTGCTACGAATACTGTACACCATCTTTGCTATAGTAGATTCGACAGTTATGGAAAATTTAGACCGCGTTCCATTTGCGTGGAATCGTTCGATGCATTGGAAAACTCTGAATATTCTACTGTTCTCGGTATTTGGAAATGTGTACATTATCTTGACGAGTACAATTATGATATCTTTTAAGAAAATGACACCGATATTTTGATCAGCTGTTTAACATCGTCACAATTTAATAAACGGTTCTATCATGTGATATAGAAAAATACAATTAATTTTATAATTTCTTCAAAAGATTGGTACTCACTTTGTGGTTTCATTATTAATAAACGAATTTAAAAAAATTACTCGTAATCACTACTTTATTAATATATGCATATCAACGTATTTCAGAAGCGAAGTTTTTCTCATCAGGACAAACAGAATACTAAAAAATAATAATGTCAATTATAGAAAAATGATAAACATAGAACACAACAATGTAAGAATAAACAAATTATAAACATAAGAAAAAAAATTAAAAGTAGGTTAATTAATCAAAAACCTTGACCACCTTGACCAGGTCAGGCTCTCGACTACGAATCCAAAGGTCGCGGGTTCAAATCCCGGCGTGCGCAAGTAAATTTTATTTAATTAATTTCTGTTGTTTCACAATTAATTAATTTAAAAATAATATATAGTATATTTGCGCACGTTCCAGAGTGGAAGATACTCTCAGTATTGCCCTGGTGAAAGACCACCATTCAGAATTAAATGGCTTTTAGCCGTGTTTGGTGACCAGATCTGAATAGCCAGGTATTTCCTAACCTTCCTCTTCCCCTTTTCCTTCCCCTCCCCAATACCTTCAGCCTCACAACATTCCCCAATTGGGGATGCCATAGTCTCACTGGCTCCAGACGGTTGGGAGCAGTTGAGACTCTTGTGCGGTATTCATGTAAAAAAAAAATCGTTCATCCATAAATCATTTGTTCATAATTAACATTTTTATTTTTTAGTATTCTGCATGTCCTGATGATGAAAGCTTCGCTTTCGAAACATGCTAATATGTATATATTAATAAAGTGGTGATTAAAAAATAATTTTTACTTCATTTCCAATTAATATCGTTTAATTATAACGCAAGGTTGTTACAATAAATACGGTCTCGGATATATATTTAAAAAAGTGGAGATTGGTAAAAATCTGAAAATTTCCGATTATAACGAGGCTTCTTGATTTCTTAAATTTAAGGATAGAAATATTTTAACTATTTTTATCTTCGTAAACCTACAGATATATATATATATATATGCATAATAAGATGTCAAATTAACAATTAGTTCTTGAGCTTAACTGTGATGTATATTTGTATTGAATGAACACTGTATTCATTCGATAGTAAACCTAGTTGGATTGATATCTTTATAATGCATAATGCTCAAATAACAAAATATAAAATAATACCTATTTAGTAACTGAAACCCGCAATTTCGCTATTAACGTTTACAAATCCAAACGCTGTATCTGCAGAGTTAAATTAACCCTTATTCAAGACTATATAACGTCAAAAGTTCACTTGAAAACAGTAATTAAGATCACGAGGAACTTTCCTTCAGTAAAATTTGAGCAACGTGCTCATTTAAAGCCATGTGACTTGCTTTCATAATCACTTCACGATAAATACGAAGCCTTTTCGGTGATTTTCCGTGAAACTTATAACTGCGTGCGAATTTGATTGTTTCGATATTTTTAAAATTCCAAAGTGCGGTGATAATGAAGTGCTGCCAGAGATACGTAAAACGAAAGAGAATAGGATCAAATCAATTTGAACATAATATTTTTCTTGTACCAAATCATTCAATTTGGTATAAGGGATAGGCAGTTCTGAAGTTGGAAATGAAGGTCAGATTCACAAATAACTTGCACCCATTTTAATAGAAATACCTATGACCACGTGGTCATCAAATAAACTCCTCGGTTTATATTTTTTGTAGCAAAAACTGACTTTCTATTCACATACCTTTTCTATAAACAGCAGGTCTCACACTTTGTGCCACGTTAAAGCTCTGAACTTATACTTCAACAATAACAACTTTACTCTTCACTGCCTTAGTAAGAAGTAATTCAGAATAAAATTCCACGTAATATGATCGCCATGAATCTTTAACACATAAGAAAAGATATCGGGAATACGTTACTGTCGACGGCCTCCATGGTCGAGGGGTAAGGCTCTCGACTACGAATCCGAAGGTCGCGGGTTCAAATCGCGGCGTGCGTAAGTAAATTTTATTTAATTAATTTTTGATGTTTCACAATTAATTCATTTAAAAATAATATGTAGTATATTTGCGCACGTTCCAGAGTGGAAGATACTGTCAGTATCGCCCTAGTGAAAGACCACCATTCAGAATTTAAACGTTGCTTGAAATGGCTTTTAGCCGTGTTTGGTGACCAGATGTGAATAGCCAGGTATTTCCCCACCTTCTTCTTCCCCTTCTCCTTCTCCTCCCCAATACCTTCAGCCTCACAACATTCCCCAATTAGGGATGCTTTAGTCTCACTGGCTCCAGACGGTTGGAAGCAGTTGGGGCTCTTGTGGGGTATTCATATATTTAAAAAAAAAACTGTGGAAATATAATTTTATTGTGAAAAGATATGCATTTTTAATCTCCCTCGGGCAAAGAAAGTTAAAAAAGAATACCCCGAAAACCGATGCTACTAGAATTAGTGATTCATAATAGGTAAGATTCAGTGGTTACCGAATCGGTTTATCGGAAATTCTCAATAACTCATTTAATAAACAAAGAATTGAAACGCCGAGCTTCAGCGTTCTAATACTCCCGTAGTGTGCAAAGGGTAAATTTTGGGCGCAGCCCGGCGTAAACCAGCTGAGTGTATTTTTGCAATAACTTAATCGTTTTTTACAAAATTATGTTTTTGTAAAATGTTCCGTCTTACTACTTAATGTGTTTTTGTATTTATAAAATATTTATGCAGCTTTTCCTTGAATATGTACTTTTATTCTACATATATAAGAAAATAAAGTATGTTTTGACGTTGCCGATTGGATACGCCAGCGTTCAACAGAAACACATTTGGGTTTCCGATAGATAACTCCAGCGCACGAAATGTTAAAGAGAAAAAAAAAACAAATTCGTAGAGAAATAATGGTACGTTCAACTTAAAATATCGATAACAGTAACACACAGTAATTTAGAAATATTTATCTTTGTTTTCTCGTTGCAAGAAGGAAACTTAGTGACAGGCGGCATCTAGCGGAAGTCCTTGAACAGGCTCCGCCGGAATGTCCCATAACTTGGAAAAGTTCCATTGCCGTTTGACGGTTGATGGCCGATGCACAGAACTGGGGCAGATTTATTCTCCATTTGTGCAGTACGTACCGTTATATATAATGTAAACAATTACGTTACTCTTAGCTACAAATGCCAGTCATGTTCCGTTTCAATACGAGTAAAAATAGCCAGGGGTCTTTTTCTATCTATGACATCCGTAGATGCTTTTAACGTGTAAAGCGGATGGGTGGATAAAAGAGTGTAAGGAGAATATAAGACGCATCTATTGATAGAAGAAGTAGGGGCACCCGAGGAAGATATTGCACGATCAAGTAAATCAAATACTCGAGTCGGGTAATATCAGTCAGATTAACAGAAAAGTATTTGTGAGACGATTATGAATATCTGCTAAGACGGGGTTGTAAGGCGGGCCATCCTCTCTGCCAATTTTTACGGAAAATGGCATAATATTTAATTTGATGCGAAAAAATTGATAATCATAAAAATATACCCAAGTTTCAATGATCCCTAAATGAATAATCTTTTAAGAGAAAAATGAATGCTGTTTTCATATAAAAAAAAACTTCAACGAACAATGTTTACACATTATGAACTTTTTTATAAATTATTTATTTGTATAACAATATTTTTAATTTAATTTTTTTTTCTCTTTACATTCTTGTAAACATTACTCGTTGTTATTTACCTTCTGTTACAATATTTAGATATTGTGTACTTTTTCAAATTCTTTCTGTGTATCCATAAATTCTTAAATTATCTTAAATTCCTTAATTTGTCTAAATATTATTTTTAAGGTTTTATTATCTGTATCATATATACCAGTGAGAAATAGCTAGTATACGGTTGAGTTCTTCACATATTTTATATTGTTTGAATATCTGTGTCTGCATTTTCTCCTAAAATAAATAAAAAACAAAAATAAATAAGAAAAATGGTTTCCGGTGGCATCATGAGAAATTAATCAATACTATCTCTAGTGATGTATCGTGTGTTAATTGAGGGATACAGAAGGGGTGCAATTATCATTCAATATTTTGTGACATGTCCATTTCACTGTTTGTATTCGGAAAATTGACTATTTAATCCTAGAATGGAAGCGAGGAGTAAAATTTATTTCGTTCAACTTTTACAAATTTTTCAACGAAGTGCCGACCGGTTGCACTAAATTTCTTGAAGACATGCCATCCTTGAGTTCTTTACTCAACGATAAATGTGTTTTTATAGTAGCAGATTACGTTTTATTCTAGTAGGAAAGTTTAATAATCTTTTCACTAAGGGGAATTTACATTTCATAAACACGCTTCTCGCTTGCATTAATTGGCTAAGGAAGAACGCCTCCCTTCTAGGGCTCATAAAAAAAACCAGCAAAACCATATTGACATTCCAATACATTTGTCATAGAATTTTTTACCACATAATTTTCCAGATTTTTTGAGATAGCAGATATAGTAAGAGGTCGCCCCAGGCTTCGATCAACTCGATGTCCAGCTGTACGTCTACGATTCTTTGATTTCCCGGGGCGGTAATTTCTCAACCAAAAGTGTCACATTGATTACTAGGCATTTATCTTTTCGAAAAAACCCACAGAATATTTAATGACTTGCAGACTCGGTATTAAAGTATAAAGACGATCCCATCGTTAAAAAGTTAAGCGAAGAATTATGTTTCATTTTACCAGGCTTGTTTTGAATGAAGCCGCAAAGCTGACAATTTAGAAATTCAATCACGAATATGGATTATCATCTAATTAATTATCCGACTTGAAATATGTGTTCGTTTCACGCTGGGGCTGACGCTGCCCGTTATGTCCGCTTTTTGTGAGATCGTTTAGCTGAAACTGGTTAATATGACCTAAGGGTCGCAAATATGGCAGCAACGCATGACAAAGTGAGCCATATGGTCCATTGAATGTGAAACTTCCGATTAAATGAGGAAAATAATTTTGCTAATAATCTAGTTTCCACGACTGATACTAAATGTGATGGGATAAGTAGTACCTACGTCCTACAAACTAATTAAAACCTTTCCATATTGCCTAAATTTATATATTTTTTGTTTTAACGTACTGAATGCATTTGTCCTTTGGGTTGTTATTCAAAAAGTGGGTAAAAAAACATCGTTTTATTCCGTTAGATTTCGCAATAACAATACGTGTGACTAGTGACGTAACTTGTATGGGAGAGACAAAAATACTCCACGGGAACAAACTTGACGTATACGAATGTTTTGTCGGTTTTTGGTATATCTTTTTACTGTATCTGAACGTACGAGATACGGCTTGTTGCGTTCGGGCAATAATATATCGGCCGTAGCACGTACGTTCGTATGGGTAGGGCGATTAAGGGTTCTTTTTCATTCTTCATTCAGAACATACTTTGTTCAAAACAGTACTATGGTCCAAGTGAATATTTTTTATATCAATATTATTATTACTACCTGAAAGGAGATGATTCCAGGTAAAAATTTTACATACAATTTTTTTGTTATTTTAATGTACCTAATATCAAATAAGCCGTTAATTGAATGTCAAATTAAAAAAAAAAACATATATGAGGGTGAAGCACATACATTACTCTGTTTAAATTTAAATGAAAAGCTTTAACAGTGAACGAAACGTAATACGCGCTCAGAGATGGCGCTAATTTAATATTTTTGAAAACAGTCTAACATTTCAGATTCAGAAGCCCAACTTAACCCCACATTTGATCAAAATTAAAATTTGTTCTGAAATCAGTGTCGCGATGGTATTATTTTTTTTTTTCAATTTTGATTAATTTCAAGTTTTTTTTTATACCTACACCCAATAAACGGCATTGATCCCCATGTCATCAGCGTATAACTGTGAGATGTTTCTTAAAAAAAAAACAATATTATTTCATTTCTATTTATTTACAGACATTTTTTATAATATAATATAATAGCAATGATAATAATAATAACAAAGCATTTATTTTGTGTTGTTTCACTTCAAGTGCGCTTTACTATAAATAAACTTAAAAATGATTGAATGCTACTTTTACATTCTATTTATACATTCTTAACATATTACATACATTCTTGCTTATTCTAAATACTACTCCTTAGGTGCATATTCAAAAAAAAATTACAAAATATTATACAGTATACATATGGCTATACAAAAATAACACATTCACAATATTACTACAAAAATAGTAACATTTTAAGACAGGAGTCGGGTTATGTTTAGCAATAACGGACTTCACATAAAAAATAAAAATATATATATATACGGAGGAAACCGAAACCAAACAACTACCAGAGGCTTGAGGAAATGACTTTTTATAATAAATTGAAGAGAAATTAAAATTTATAGACAGTAGGATTTTTTTAAATAAGTTTGTTTTTAAAGCGCGTTTAAATTCAGTCAATTTCTGGATATGTAAGAGCTGGGGGAAGTTTATTCCAAATATGTGTATGTACTGTAAATGATTAATATATAATACCGTATCATGAACGCCTCACCAGGAGAACCTGTACTGAGGTGTTCACGTATTTAAGATATAGTGTTATTGTGAAATGGTTCTACAATTATGTTAAAAAATAATTTAAAATAAAATAAGAATTTTGTGAAAAGACAAAAAATTAAATGAATTATTCGTATTTAATGTTAATGTTGTTACGTGATATTTGATTTGGTGTAATTAAATTATGGGAAGAACATGTTCTTTTGTTTTTATCGAGATGGAGGAGTTAAATTGTAATGAATTTGTCAGTGTGATCTCTGTTATATGTTTCAAAGATGTAAGAGAGATAAGAAAATTTCAACCGAATCTGTAAAATGTGGTACTTAGAGAATTTTTTTAAAAATATTAGTTTTATGTAGATGGACGGTTGAAATTTACTGCATGCGAACGGATACTTTGTATTTCACGTTATTTGGCTCAATCACTTGTCTTCGCAGAAAGTTTTGCCCTATTACAGCGTGTTTATGTTTAACAAACACCATTCACATTACATCCCTAAATATGAAATAGGCCTCTTCTGTATTGTTACGTAATGTTAAATTTTACCTTAATTGCTATTTATCCAGTCCCTGCTTTCCCTAAATAACACTATAAATGGCAACACTGAAATATGACAGTTGATTTTTAGTTCTCTTGTTTGACAGAAACAAAACTACTTTCGTGGGAGCGCGTTCGTTCGTATGGAAATCACTCGGTAAGTGCTTGGTCATCCTTGTTCCATTCAAACCTTAATGTAGCCTATATTACAATCATTCAAAAACCATCATAAATATTTGATCGTTTTTTTGGATTGTAATTTGATAAAGATAAACGTACTTAACCCGTCTCACTAGACAATGTCTGTTTTATCTGTTCTGTCTGTTTACAATTCATTTGATATACGTTCGCAGTCCCACAATTTTCATTTGTATCGTTTCGGTTGTAACACATTAAAAAAAAATACTAAAGAATCCCCATGAAAAATTTCAAAGTTTGCCCTACGAGTGTAAAGGTATGAAGTGGTTTCTGTAACCTCTAATATCATAGCTCTTTGCTCCATTAATGCTTAAATAATATTAATATCTCTTTACATTCTTGTGTAAGATTTAAATTAACGCATATAATACCGGGGAAGGGATTATCCATATTTTCTATTAACGGAATAATGAACAAGGTATTACGAATGGGACTTTAACACGGATTAATTGAAATAATATTCTCCGCGAATAACGTTTCGTTGCTTTATTGTGTTTAATGGGAATTTTGATTAGGTTCATTTAAGGAATATCGTTTACATTTACATTAATTTCCCTGCTCCTTTATGGAATTAAAGTGAGTAAACCATTTTAAACAGATTCTTGCTTCTGTGGTGGTGAACACCGAAATTGGATCAAATTGCTTCGAAATAGTTTGGAAGTCACTACGATACTCCGCAGAAGTCACTACGATAAAGTACACCACTACGTGAGCAAGAATATCTTTAAAATAATTCTACTGTAAATGCGTGATTAATTATAGATCAAAAATTATTAAATATGTTTTTACTTCAGGTAGACAGTGATTTATTTTTTGACATTTTTAATTGCTTCATATAATCAAATTGAGTGAGTACTTGTTTACATTTCAATAAGGGGTACCGATAATGTTAAGGTATCAATTTTAAGAAATATGTATATTTTTTCACAGTAAAAGGACGTTAACGTAATTTTTCGGGAATATATCTTAAATTCAATACTTACCAAAAAAGTACATAAAAGGCCGTAAATGTAAAAACCGTCATATTGCTATAAGTTAAACAGTTCTTGTTTTGAAAATTGACGTAAAAGAATGATATATGGCCGTCGCGGGTTCAAATCCCGTCGTGCACAAATAAATTTTATTTAATTAATCTGTGTTGTTTGACAATTAATTAATTAAAAATAATATATGATATATTTGCGCACGTCCCAGAGTGGAAGATACTCTCAGTATCGCCCTGGTGAAAAACCACCATTCAGAATTGAAGCGTTGCTTGAAATGGTTTTTAGCCGTATTTGGCCACCAGATATGAATAGCTAGGTCTTTCCCCACCTCCCCCCTCCCCTTTTCCTTCCCCTCTCCAATATCATCAACCACATAACATTCCCCAATGAGGGATGCCATAGTCTCACTGGCTCCAGACGGTTGGAAGCAGTTGGGTCTCTTGTGCGGTATTAACATAAAAAAATATATCCGATAAAAAAATCTTTGTACAAATTAAGCGATTGATATCTCATGGCTTTGATCAATCGCTTAGTTAAACAATATTGGCAAAATGAAATTGATTAGGCACTTTATCTTTTGGAAAAACTTCAGCTTCCAATGGGTAAAATGTTACTTTCCTTAGTGCTAGCTCAGTATAAATTGATGAAAGCGGCCATTACTAACTAATTACCAATCTTTCACAAATATTACGTAAACTTACATCTTCAATCAAATGAAATACTCAAACTTTGTTTAAACCACACTTATTTTATACGCCTACTGGTTTCGGAACAACCGTTCCATCCTCAGGGCATGTGTTTACTGAACAATATTACAAAATTATGGAAGAACATACATAGTTAATAGCACCATGTGGGTTGGGGGCCTGGCTAGGGATTAGTAAAGAGTGGGGGAAGAGATAGAGATTGAAGGAGGGGAGAAAGGAAACATATTTAGAATGGGGCTGTAAGTTAGGTTTTTTTGATTATTAGTAATAGACTCATTATTATTGAGGGATTTCTTAATTTCCAAGGCTTCTAAATTATCTAAGCGTTTACTTTTACTATTAATGTGAAGAATATTGATCCCTGTATTTTTATAAAAACTATGATTGTTTGAGATAATATGATTAGGAAATTCAGAAAAATTATTATTTTAAGTTTTAAGTGTTCTTTGATTCTAATGTTAAAATTACGGTTTTGTTTTTACAATATAGTATGAGGAGCAGTCATTACAATTTAGTTTATATATACCGGAGTGAGTCAATTTATTATATTTATTAATTGATAAACTAAAGTTCTTAAAAACTTAAGACAAGATTTTTATGCAAAGCGCAAAGGGTAACAATTATTTTTATAAACAATAATTATTAGCCTGAAACACTAATCCAAATTGAAAAAAACCTTTCCGAGCAAAGATAAATGTCGCCGACAGGACTCGAACCTGCACCCTTCTGATGTCCGGTCAGATGCTCTACTGTTGAGCTACGTCGGCTTATCGCAAACCCGCCAAGTTAATCAATATATACTAGTGTTTCATTCAATAATTACTGTTTTTATTATATTTTCACCTGTAAACAACCAACTTTATTAGTATGAGAAAGGCTTGTAACGGCTAAATCCCTCAAATAGTTGGCGTCGAGACAAATTATGTCTACATTTTATTGGTGAAAATTGCTTTCACTTGTCAAATATTTATTAATTGATAAACTAAAGTTCTTAAAAACTTAAGACAAGATTTTGTGCATACATCAGAAGGGTGCAGGTTCGAGTCCTGTCGGCGACATTTATCTTTGCTCGGAAAGGTTTTTTTCAATTTGGATTAGTGTTTCAGGCTAATAATTATTGTTTATAAAAATAATTATTATATTTATCTTTAGCGTTCCTCAAAAAATTTCAAAAAATTATTTAAAAACTTTTATAAAAAGCCGGTTTAATATTAGAAAGGAGATTTTTGGAGCATTGAACAGAAAAATGATTAATATATAAAATTTTACGCCATTGTTTAATATCATTATTATTATTTGCATTGTATAAATATTTATCTTTCGAAAATTTGTTGAGTTTTTTTATTTAGCATTTTATGTATTAAATTTGGCTCATATCCGTTATTTACAGCTATTTACATGTTTAAATTCATTGGCTTCATTCACATTCTTACAATATCACTCCCGTATCTATTCATCTTCCTGCATTTCACATCTCGCCCCCAGTATTTAAGATAGGTACGGGTCACGTCTTTCTAAGATATCCTCGACTGCTTCTTACATCCACTCATGTGTCAAAGGCTTTCTAGGAGCTCCTTCTTTGTTCTGTAGTACGTGTCCGAACCTCAAAACTATCTGTGCCCTTTTTTACAGACAACCAGTAAATGCTCGAGTTTCCAGAACAGCTTTCATGTAATGGGATACCTACTTCAAGAAAATAAAATCTCTTATATAGTAGGTATAATACCCTAGACTTATTTTCATACGAATATTTATAGCCACACACTATGTTTTAACCATGGTAGTTGTTGGACTCTTTTATTTAATTGTTTTTGGTGTTACTGGCATATGTTCTTTATATATATTTCTTTTATATGAACATCAACGTACAAATTCATTCATGCAATTTGCTTGCTATTATAGTTAAAATTAAAATTTTAATACGTATCTAGTGACCTGGTTAGAAAAAATCTAAAGAAATACCAACCACAAAAACATGTGCAATAATTGCCCTTCGATAAATAGAGTTGAACATATAAAATACCTTGGTACACACATAGACGATCTTCTTAAATAGATGCATGCTACACACTTAACGACAAAACTAAGGAAACTTGTCTATTTCCTTAAAAATGTTAAATATGTACTGAATAGAAAACAACTGAGGCAAGTTTACTGTGTGTATCTATCGAATATCGTATTATCAGATCGGGTAGTGCCACAAATACTTGCCTGGAGCCTTTAGCAAACATCCGGAAACTAATCGTGAAGGTTTTTCTTAAAGTTCCATTAAGGACGAATACTGATTTTATTTTTAAGAAACTAAATGTTCCCAACTTGAGAAAAACATATTTAAAAAAATATCCTGCTGTATCAATTTAAAAATATCCATATGTTTGAAAAAAGAACAAGTACTAGAGCCCTAAGATAATCCATTTTGTAAAACCGCTTGTGGAAAAAGAAGTTTTAAATACAACGCCATTAAGCTATTTATTTATTCTTAAATTTAATTAGGAAAACAAAAACATTAGCCACCTATCTCACTAGGACAATCCTGTGTTGAGATGAGCGGCTTTACAATTTAATAATAATCAGTAAATTTCAATAAGCAATGAATAAAAATTAGTAAATATTAATAAGTAGACAATAGTAAATAAATAATAAAGATCAGATAATAATAATTACATAATAATAGTAACTAAATAATGATAAGTAAATACTAAAAAGCATACTATATAATAATACACATTAAATATTAAGTAAATATTAATAAGTAAATAGTAATAAGTACCTAATAATAAAAACAGGTAAATAATAATAAGTAAATAAAATTATGTAAATAGTAATAAGTAAATATTATAATAAGTATAATTATAAAAATAGGTAAATTATAATATGTAAATAAAAATAAAAGTAGGTAAATAATACTATGTAAATAAGAAATACGTAAGTAGCAGTATGTAAATAAAAACATGGAAGTAAAAAAAAAAATTATAAGTAAATAGTAATAATTAGTAATAAGTAAGTAATAATAAGTAAACAATAATGATAATATCGAGCATACATAGTTTCAACATTGATTAAAGCATAATTGAATTACTACCCTACCTAATGACATCATAAATACACAAAATAAAAGTAGCTAAGATCATTGATCACCTCCAATAAACTTGTCAGCTTCTAAATTCTTTTATACCTTTAAATTAGAATACTTTTAAATTTTTTATTTTTATTAAATTGTAATCTGTTGTCATCTAAATATCCTAGATGTAACCATCCCTCTAAATTGCCATCTCAACACAGGCGTTTCACAAGTAGTGAAATGGGCAATACGTTAAAAAATGGAAACTTTGTTAAATAGGTACCCAAATATTCATAATTTTATTAAAATAAGAATTTAATGTTTGTACCCACACGACACGTGAATTTATTAATAAACGTTTAACGCTTTGGAGTTTATTATTTCTGAAAAGCAATTTTTTCAATATTAAGGGGCGATATTTTAGTTGCTTTTTAAACACAGCTTGAGAAATATTTACATTCGTCAATTTGCTCTTTGGTATGAACCCTGACAATAAATTCCAATTGATAACATTCCAGAGTATAACTTTAATACCGGCCCTCCATAATATTATGAATTAAAATAAAATAAAAAAAGATTTGGGTGTTGCCAAGACTTTAAGTCTAATTACGTCACTGAACTCAGTTTCCATAGTGTCGTTTTCTATCGATCACATATTTTCTGAAAATCTCTGACACTGTTTCAATTTAGAGTGGTGTTCTTAGAGTGGAGTTAGAGTGGAATTCTCTCAGTATTCTCCCTCCATTATCCAGAATCAAAGCCTTGCTTAAAATAGCATTCCTAATTTAATTAGGCAGGTACTTTTCAAAGTTTTTCTAACCCATTTCCTTTCAATCTTCCATCCCTTTAGCCTCATAATGTAACCCAAATGGCGATATCATAGACCCAATGACATGGGACTGTTGTGAACAAAAAAGACTTTGTTTTTAATCCGTTGCATCCATTTGCGGGATTGTGTCTCTAATTTTTAGTAGCCAGGTGTAAAAGGTGCTAGAGCTGATAACGTAATAATCGTGAATTGCTTTGTGTCAGGTCACAGGTCACAGATCAAACGTATGACATTCCGGCGTGTGGCTAACTGTGACTTCTTCGTTAATCCCGATTAATCGGCTAAACCCGGAAGCGGCCTGGTACCCGGACTGCTTACCACCTGACCCGCAAATGGGACCGGTTGGCCGCAGATATATTATATTATTTAACGTAGGGGGAGTGTGGGGTTTTTCGGGTAAATGACATCCCGTTCGCCTCTTTCTCTGCGTTAATTATTGTGATTTATAAACGGTTTCGCGAATCAGTATGCTTCATGCCAGAAAAAGTCGCTTAACGCTGGTGGGCGAGTGGGAGAATATCATGTTTAATTCATTATGCAATTCAGTTTACTGTTTTTAAAAGCAAGGGTTGTGTTATGCTGTTGGAAACAACAATTTCAAAATTTCAAAAAACTTGGGACATTGTAAAAGAAGACAATTTAAAAATTAACGTAAATCGAAAGATTCTGTAAAGTTCCTTTAGGGGTGTGCTTTTATGGCATATTTCTAAATATTGACGGTGTACTTTTGGAAAAAGGTTGGCTGTCGTAAAGTTGGTAAATTATTTTGAAGCTTTCATTATTTGAGAGCAGAATCTTTGAAAGATTAGCAAATTTGATGCAATGTAAAATTGTCCACTTTTTTAGAAGTCGTATCTTCCTTTAAGAATACTGATAACAGTGATAATAAATCAATTTTTCATATCGAAAATGTTATTTTGATATTGAATGGTAGAAACTCCATTAACGGAGGACTGTTCGTGGTTGGCGCAAAACAAAAGTTGTCCAAAGAAGCGAAGCTTGCAGTCCTCAATGGAATGCTGATATCAACCCTAATGTATGGTAATGAGACATGGAACTGACAGAGGAAGAATAAAAGTATACTGAGTGCTGTAGAAATGAGATCTCTGAGGCGAATGTGTGGCAAAACCATGTAAGGCTGATTTAAGTGTAATGAGGAACGCTTATTTGGTTCGGGCATTTAGAGCGAATGAACAAAGAATGAAGTGTAAGGAGAATATAATACGCGAATGTGAATGGAAGAAGAAGCCGGGGACGTCCGAGGAAGACATACTTGAGCAGGGCCATGTTAGAAGTCGGAATAACAGAAGAGAATGTACGAGACATTGTATGAATTTGAATGAACCAAGAAGTTTTAGCCAAGATCTTCTTGTTTGGCGGTCCACCTTCTCTGCCTACCCTTGTGGAGAAATGGCGTAATGGTTAGTTAGTTAGTTAGAGTGGTGGAAATATTAATAAGTATTAACGTTTTTGACTAAAGAAAACGAATGTAACTTTTTTTAACAAGAAAAATCTTGAAAGTGAGACAAACGTTTGAACAAACAATATTATAATGTATATAGCCATATAAGTATAGTGGATAAAAGTAATGCTTTTGAAAACTTTGTCCATTTTCTACATTTAAGTAAGACCAACGTACCGCATGCGTATGCGCCCTGTATGAAGGCCATGTACTGCAGTCTTCTTACGTAATCATCTCGGGAGCTCGTAGCACGAGATTAAGGTGAACTAATCCACGGTGATGTGTGAGAAGAAGATAAGAATATTACTCGAGGAGAAGTCTTGTGGAAGAGATATCGTGGAGCCAGAAACTACGTTAATAAGAATTATTTCAAAGAGATCAGCGGTGTTTTGATCTCGACTTTACCGGAATATTAAAGGAATTCGATATACTCGTAGATAAAAAAGTATCATCTATAAGAATAATATTTGCAGCATTAGGTTTATTGAGAGAAAGGAGCATACTTTTTCACGTACAATTTTAACGTTATATTAAATATTTAGCTCCTTTCCAAAGTGGAAGGTGCCTATTTTATGAAACACTCGGGGAGAGGCTTGTTGTTTTTAAAAGGGTTTTATCTTTTTTTGTTTATAGGTCTGATTGGCCTGATCCTTATACACGTTATTCTTATACTTTATGCATTTCTCCCCAATTCATAACGGCTCTCAGTATTAAACTCCCTATATTAACAGCTGTCTGAAGATGCCCCCAACAAGACGAAACCCAGTCTAGTCGAAAACGAATAAGTGAACTAAAGTTCCGCTACTGATTAACAGTTTCAAGAATAGAAACATGTCAAAACATGATCATGATATATCTTTGAAATCAAAAGTTTAACCTTTCCCCCACAGAAAACATAATTTTTTAAAAAGTTATGTATAGTTTTAATTTATTACTTATATGAATCATTTTATCAGCAAAACATATTGCGTGCATAAGTAAAATAAGTTCTGAAAACGAGGAAAAAATATCGGCCATGCATTATATGCAGACCGCCGGCTAGTACTGACTTTTTTTCCGATTATTCGACGTAACATATTTTTCTGTTGTGTTCAATAAATACTGTAAAATTTTAATATTTTTTTGTAATACATAATAATAATATAGGAACACCTAAAAATAACCAGTTTATTTACAGTGATATTTAAATAATTAAAGACATATCAAATCAGTAGACAGTACATCAGGGCAGGGTAAAAGCTTTTTTTTTAAAGTATTTTTTAAATGTATATTTTATTTGTGCCACTAGATAAATAAGCATGTGAAAATATAAAATATGGCATGGGCATTAACAGTGTTTACAGAAGAACAGTTTAAAATTTAAAATGGTATATTAATTATCGTTATTTTAAAAATAATTTGTTGTTTTTTTGGTTTTACTCGGTCCTCCCAGCAAACTATTTGAAAACTCTACCCTTTCGGACTGCGCAGAACGGTTTGCCTATATACGCACTGCACTTTTAGTTTGATGACGTAATATTTGAAAATTTCTTCGGATTTTTTAAAAAACGAGTTTTAGCATTGAATAAACCGTTAAGCTGTTGGTCTTGTGTTATGAAAGGTTCAAGTCGGTATTTCGTTGAAGAATTGCACCCGGACGTTTCACAATTGTACAACCAGTACAAAGGGAATATCATGGTACCTTTGAATCTCGCACCGCTTTGTTCTTTCGCGATCCTCTTAAGTTACTCTAAAGATTATTATGGTTCAAAAATGACGGTTTAGTGAGAAAAGAATTACGAGGAATTATAAAACATGGTAGCGTTATATAAAAGAAATACAAATTTGTGTAAATAATTTCAAAACTAAATGTTTGGTTTTTCTAATTCTCTTTGTTTATGATTTTTTATCCAGTTAAGATCTTTTCCCTAAAAATTCATGAAATGTAAAATAAATTCAGTCAAGTAAAAAAAACGTCAGATGGCGATAGTAATTAGTGGTGGGCGAAGCGGCTCGGTTTAGTAAACCGGATCACTAAATCAGCTCTTTCTTGTGTACCGGTTCGGTGATCCGGCTCGTTTAAACGACGGTTCGCATCCTCCCGCACCATGCCCTCTCCCTCGCTCCCTTACCCCTCCTAAAGACGTCTTTAAAACGCTTTTACATGATACTTTTTTCGTCCAGTTTTCATGTGGATTATCTTTACAGAGAGCTGATTTAGCGATCCGGCTTACTAAACTGAGCCGCTTCGCCCATCACTAATACTAATAAAGCCAAAAGTGCCGCAGTACTAGTTAGAGGGGTATTGCTTGTTACGTAAAAAATAGAAGATTCTAGTCGTTGAAGGAATAATACTTCTCGCTACTGGTTAACTTCTAGCAACTTGATTGCAAAACATTACGTTTCAACCAATAACAGCACGTCTCGCAATCGCATGACCATAATCAACCAATAAGACAGCGCTGAGATAATTTCCGCCGAATGAACAGCGTGCACCCGCTAAGCGAGCCCCGCCATTGAGATTACGATTCCAGACACAGAACTATCAACTGCGTGTGTGCCTTGAGCATGTAGCTGCTTATTATTGCATCATCCCTAATCCAGACATGGAATTATCAACTGCATGTGGGTCTTGGGCCTGTAGCAGTTAGTTATTACACCAAAACCTTGTAAACGCCTGGTCTGGTTTCCCTAAAATTGTTAAAATCATTATGGGAATGTATAATCTACCTGTAAACCATGGACGCTGACCGCATGGAACTCCGGCCTGCCGTTGGCGTCGCCCGATTGCCAGTTACTCATGTAAGCCGCTACTAAAATTTCCCTTCTTTTTATGTGCTGAATATTTGTGCCTTTTCCAATAACATGCCCGGTTGGAGAACCTCCAGAGAGAGAGATTGTCAAGAACAGATTAGGTACCACCTATTGTGGTGAAACCCGTAAATAACTTACCTGTCCATGCTTTGTTATAAATAAATCCTGAGTTGAAAGAACACATTCTCTTCAATTAAGTAGCTAGATACCCACTCCGATTCTAAGGCTGCGGCCGACCCATTAACTTTGAGATGAGAAACGCTATGTTTTACCAGTTGAGCTATGCCGCAGTGGAGCCAGGGTCCAGTCCTGAATCTGGTCTCAGGTTGAGTTTGTACTGCCTTCTTTTCACCAACTCTCTTCTCCCCCTTTTCCTCACAATCCTCACACTGACGCCACAATCCTAACACTGGTGACCAACGTGGATGTCGTCGAGTCCCTCTTTTCCCTCTTTTTCCCCGCCCCTAACATGCTATAAAAGCCAGCCTGTTAGAGGATTACGAAAACATGGTATTCTTTCATCAATATAGTGAAGCCGGCATTAGATAATAAAATTATTCAATTTATTTTAATAACTTATTGAAGCTTATAAACCTCATTGTAATATTTAAAA
The DNA here is from genome assembly GCA_022606495.2 of Halesus radiatus. Taxonomy (NCBI): domain Eukaryota; kingdom Metazoa; phylum Arthropoda; class Insecta; order Trichoptera; family Limnephilidae; genus Halesus; species Halesus radiatus. Next base: position 62,418 of record JAHDVE020008154.1, read on the forward strand.
ATTGAAGAAGATAATATTAACAAATCCTAAATACAATACGAAACCGAAAAAAATAACAGAAAACAAAAAAAAAGTGTCTGTGGCATCTGGGAATCGAACTCAGGACCTCTGTATTACCGGGACAACCGATCTAATCTTCCAATAAATTCCGTATTATTGGCTGCTATCTTTATGATGATTACAAACCCGAACATAAATGCAATCTAAGTTTATTACATACTATCTGATGTGTACCCGGCCTTGCTCGGGATTTTTTTTTTGAATAACGTTATTATTGCTTGCCGTTTGGGTGTCATAATTGATTTAACAAAGAAAGTAATTCATTATGACGACGAAATAATTTAAAATGTTTGTTTCTTTCCAAACATTTATTTTTTCAAAATACATATAAATTTAAAAAAAAAGTTCTTACATAGATACCCACTTCTGTTTACTCTCCAAACCCTCTGCACTAATAAAAACAAAGTGTGCCATTTTCAACGAAACCGGTCCAGTAATTTTTGAGTTATATATTTAGAATGATGTGTTTAATGTACATGTACGAGTATATAATATTTATAACCCATGAATAGTTAATACATCAGCGATGTGGATAGGGAAGCAATAATTTTAAGCCAAAACCGGAACAATATTTTACGTCCAAATGGGGCGGCTAATATAAGTGCGGCTTTATCATCACCGTTATAATTACCACTCGCAGTAGTAACGTACGTACAGCGTTAATAGACCAGCAAGCATCGGTAAATATTCAAACGGATTTAGAACCCATTTAATGTGGTATGCTAAATATATCCCAGACTTGGCAGGCTTTCAACTGCGCGCGAATCTATGGAACCTAACCATGAAGTAAGGCTTTAGCTACTACGTCCAGGATATGAATATCGTTAAGCTATGAAAGCTCCCGAAGACAACAGAGTATTACTTATGGTGGTACTTACTTAATACAAACATGTATAGTTGAATGTTGAATTCAGCGGGGAAACAAGTATGGTGAGAAGTGTAGCGAAAAATCAGCATAAAGTTGGTAGCATATTAAAACTTATTCTGAGAAAACAGAACGTATTTATTTTTTGTTTGAAGAGTTTTATCCACTTGTTACTTAATTTTATTACTGCGCTACCGGTTTCAAAAAATCCGTGTCATTCACTAGCCTTCTTAAAACTAACTTAAGATAAACAAGTACAGAAATAATTTGACATTATCAGGTGAGGGTAGTGGGAGTGGGAGTGGTGATTTAGCTGAGGGTGCGAGGAGTCATAACAAGGAAATATGGTTAACAGGGGTGATTTACAGGATGCTATTATTTTGTTTACTAAATTAATTTTTGATTAAACTTTTTTTTCTAAAATTTCTAAGGCGCTCAATTTAAATATTACCCAACTAACCTAAATTACGGTTCGATAAGTTATTCCTAATAAATTAAATAATATTTTTCCTTGTATGCGTGTTTTTATTTAATGGATGAATGTCATTAGCATTGTTTTAACAATCAGTATTATTATTTAAAATGTAAGTCGAAGGGGAACTAAAAACTGATTGTTTTTTAAAACATGAATAAATGCTCTCTAGTTTTAGATGTAAAAATGTAAGTTCACAAATTAAAACCGTAATATTTGAGGCAAATATATTTTTTTTAGAATTTAAAAATATATATATATATATTAATGCTCTATTCGTCACTTTTTTCAGACTTCGCCAGCCAGTCAAAAATCGACCCAAGCGCCCTATCCACGCGAAACACCTTAAGGTTCGTTTTCGCTCAAATTTTGAGGTGTCATTTTTTGTATGGGAAAATATTTCACCCGTAGTCTCGCGAAAGTCGACTGTACTCCCGTAGAGTTTAGAACACCGCAAGGGTCGCATTGGCTGGCCAAGTCTGAAAAGATTACACCATCGAGTTAGCCGCGCGTCACGTAAAAATATGGGGAAAAAAATTAAATATCTGGAAAAATGTGAAAAATATGTCTCTTCACGGGAAAGCGTAATCCATAAAAAATACTCCCGGGGAAGGATAAATAATTGGACAATATTTACTAAAACAGATTTCGGAAGGTTAATAATCGGTCAGTTCGGCCGCATTTCTTGAAAAAAACCCCAGGATAATCCATCAAACTTTTGACATTTCCAAAATCGTCATGAAACGACATATTATTGATTAAAAGGAAAAAAATTTTTTTTTTACTAGCGACCCTAGCGGTCGGCACTAGAACTACAGTGAAATCCGTAAGGAAAAATTAAAAAAACTAATCGAATTTGGCGGTAATTCAAATTTCATCGCAAAGAAATTCTCCCCGTAATATACCGACAGTATCCTTTGAAAACGTTCCATATTAAGTGATCACGAAAAACAGACACCGACCAAAAAACGTAGACACAAAATATTAATTAATTTTTGTAATATAATTAAATGTTTTTTTTCGAATAAGTTTTTTTTCCGAAAATCGAAAAGGTCCGTCTCGGCGAACGTTGGGGTAGAAAAATATATTTTTCAAATAAAGATTTGTCGATTTTTTTTCAGTTTTTCATTTATTAATTACGAATAGACTGTCGGCGTTTGCGAATTCACAAAGTACACCCTCCAACAATGTCATTACCAAAAAAAAAAATCAAAAAAGTCACGTTTTATTTTTATGTTGTTGTTAAATTTTATTAATTTATTTGAAATGAATACGTTAATTTGTTCGATAGTGTACATATTTAAAAAGAAAATGGCGGACAAGATGGCGGCACTTACGATGTTGCCAGTGAGAAGAAAACATTTACCCCATCGAATTTATTCGAAAATAGTTACTGGGTAGGTACTGAGCAGTTTTGGCTAAATAATTAAGTACTACCGATACGATATCATGACTTGATTCTTTTACATATGAAATACATTAGAGGAACTAAAATCGCTGGTTTTTTGATAAATATTTATTTTAAATAGCGCCATTTTTTTTAAACGGACCAAATAGACAGAATCCGAAGAGCTGTTTCGAGATTGACATAATATATTTATTTTTTTGTTGCTTCTAAATGGACAATAACTTGCATATAAAATTACAGATTCATGGATTTTTGCCAGGAGCACAGAAAATCTAAGAGTGAGATATTTTTATAAATAATTCATTTTGATATTCTTTTTCTTTCGTAATATATCTGATATTGGTATCAAAATACGCGTATTGACGTAGCGGATCCGGGCATCTCGGTGAAAATATGAACAGTTAAATCTTGGCTCTCTTTTGCGAGAAAGGCTAATACTGAAAGCTTTTTTCTGTTTCTTTCCTATAAATACTCAATAAGAATAGCGGTACAGTAGGGATAGGGTAGATTTAAGGGGGATGTAGGGTAGGGATAGGGGTAGAGGTAGAAGTAGGAGTAAGGGTAGGGGTACGGGTCGCCGATATGGGTATCAAACTGAGCGTCTCCACCTACGCAACGAGATTTGGGCAATTAAAAATTGGCAACAAATTCCTAGGCCCCATTTGTCGAGATAAAGCTAACATTGAAAGTTTTTTCTTTTCATTTTCTTTAAATACTTAATAGTGGTAGTCGTAGGGTAGGAGTTGGGTAGATGTAGGGTAGGAGTTGGGTAGATGTAGGGTAGGAGTTGAGTAGATGTAGGGTAGGAGTTGGGTAGATGTAGGGTAGGAGTTGGAGTAGGAGTTGGAGTAGGAGTTGGAGTAGGAGTTGGAGTAGGAGTTGGAGTAGGAGTTGGAGTAGGAGTTGGAGTAGGAGTTGGAGTAGGAGTTGGAGTAGGAGTTGGAGTAGGAGTTGGAGTAGGAGCTGGAGTAGGAGCTGGAGTAGGAGCTGGAGTAGGAGTTGGAGTAGGAGTTGGAGTAGGAGTTGGAGTAGGAGTTGGAGTAGGAGTTGGAGTAGGAGTTGGAGTAGGAGTTGGAGTAGGAGTTGGAGTAGGAGTTGGAGTAGGAGTTGGAGTAGGAGTTGGAGTAGGAGTTGGAGCAGGAGTTGGAGCAGGAGTTGGAGTAGGAGTTGGAGTAGGAGTTGGAGTAGGAGTTGGAGTAGGAGTTGGAGTAGGAGTTGGAGTAGGAGTTGGAGTAGGAGTTGGAGTAGGAGTTGGAGTAGGAGTTGGAGTAGGAGTTGGAGTAGGAGTTGGAGTAGGGGTAGGAGGTTGAGTATAAATATTTTTCCAAATATTCGTTCTAAAAATTATTTCCAATACACACACTTCTTGCTTCATCCACATTACAACACACATACACAACTATTCATAACCAATTGCAGCTCTGCAATAGGCAAAACCTAGTAATTATTATTATCGGATGTGGTGATTCTACATCGTATTTAAGACAATTTTATGTTACACGGAAAGACGATTTTTATGTATTTCTGAAAATGTATATATATCGAAATAAACATGTTTTTCATGTTAATAAATAAAAAAAATTAAATCCTAATTCACAGATCAAAAGTATAAAAAAAAAAGAATATCGAGTTACCTGTGTTGTGTCGCCTTGTTTCTTTAAAAATAACTATTAAACTCGTATGTGAGAACATATGAATGTGAGGATCGATTTCTAAATACATCAAGAGTACCTTGGTGGTGCCAGATTAGTGAATTTTTTTAATTCCACTTTTTTAAATGTCTGCATTTTATTGCCAAGCAGTATTAGCATTGGCATACAACATTAAGTATGTAGGTATCAAATAATAAAGAAGAACACGTAAAGTTCCCCTGAAAGCAATAAAAAAATGTTCAGTGTTTCTTAGCCGTTGGCTCATTTCTCTCAACTGATAAAGATATGTTATGAGCGCGTTTTGTCTTAGCAGGTCGACCAGATTGTGTCCTTTCACTAGTCGGCAAACCTTTCTGTTCCCGTCGTGAAATCGACGTCGGTTGAACTCCGTCAAGTAGTGTGTCATGCATAAATGACACAATACTTGATGGAGTTTTTAGTCTTGATAATTCCGAAGCTAGTTTTTTAACCACACTGGTATGAATTGGGTTTTGATCCTTTCGAAGAACATTCGTTACTCTGAGGAATTCTGTTTCTAGTTTGTTAATTGCATCAGCATAACTCTCTTGGATCTTGGGTTCAATTACAAAACATGTTTCTTCTCTATTGAGGGGCATGTTGAATGACTCCTGTATGTAGGATGTTGACTGAGATTTTGATGCTTGTATATCTACCTTCATAGGCTCCACTGGAGCCAGTTTATTAATGTCTTCGAAGAAACTGTGTGTACACTCTTCACCGAGTGCCAATCCTGCTAAAAACTGTCGGTCAGTTTCTTGTAAGTTGATGGAACTTTTGCCTGTTTTTCCGTATTTCTGTTCGACAGCACACAAATGGTGACAGAAGCGACCTTTTGCGCCATAGTGACAGTCACAAGTACCTAGAAAGAAAATCATATTTATTCCGCACACTAATACGTCACATTCAATGACATTACAAACAATTCACATTAACAACAAAAAATAGTGCATGCTCTTATATCTACCTATTTCCTACCTATTTCCGAGTCGACGACATAAAAATTCATTTTATCTTTAACAATATATGATGTATCATCGACAGTTGTAATCTCTTTTATAGAGCTACTTTTGTGACAAAAAATTTCGTACGTAAGTGTCAAGTTTCGCACTCTGCCATTAGCATATTCAAGCAGTCTTTTTTTGTGGTAGGCTTCAAAAGTTTTTGTAATGAAATCAATCAGGGCACACATGTTAAAACCCCTACATCGCTGTAATACCACATCTTTAAAAATTCTTATTGAAGCCTCAAAAAAATTATTGGTGTTATTTCCTCTATTTAAAATATCACAGCGGTAAGATAAACACCATTCTTCACGCCGTTTCCATAATTTTTTCATGTAATCTTTCAATTTTTTGTTTTTCAATACTCGCTCGTCCTGTAGTAAAATTGACATGTGTAAGTCTGCTTCGTTCATAGTATACCCATGAATCACAGCGCGAAACATTTTCATTATATCTCTTCGGTCACCTTTGACAACATCATTTTCATTTTGCCATAACCAACGCCATAGCGCTAGATTAATATGAAATATGCAAATCAGCAATCGGCTATTTGGTATCACAGATTTTAATGCATTCATTTCAGCTGTACTATCAAATGTCATGATTACTGCCGGTTGGAATAACTTATTACACTTTTTCTCGAGAAACTCTTTGACAGCTGTAAAGGCTGAAGTGTACTGGCTTTCTGCTTGGCTCGTGTGTAGAATTATGGCAACAGGCAAGGCGCCAACTTTTGTAGCTGCAAATATGAATGTCACACAGGTATTCGTCTGATCGCATGATCCACTTGTGTCGATAAAAACCATTTCATCTGCTAGTCCTGCCATAAATGCTCTCCTCATTATTGGTGTAATGATCACGCAAATTGTGGGAGTCTCGAGCAAACATAAATCAGTATCAGCTAACGCTAATTCTTTTTGTTTTTGTTTAATTAGTGGTATCAGACTTTGCTCGTGCCTACCACCATATGTTTTATGTCGCCATTGTTCGTAAAGATGTATTACTTGACGTTCTAATGGGTTTTGTTGAGCATTGGCTAAAACTTTACACGCTTCTTTATCATAAGTACTCAATATATTCATTTCATGGTACGTCTTGGCTGACGCAGCCGTCATCCCACCATCAAAATAAGATATAAACGATTGTTTTGTTTCTTGGGAACAACGAAGAAGAGATAACAAGTGGGCAACATTGACCCTATGACTATGTTTATAATCAATTTCAATTAGAACATCGTACCCCTTTCTTAGTAATTCTGAGTTTCGGAGTGTACTTTTGGTTTTCTTAAAAAATTTTATGTTAAGTTTTGCTTTACACTCATAATTTCTGTTAGCACCGTTAGATTTATCCTTTGTTTTATTGCGATTCGAAAGATAGCACACAAATAGCTTTCTAAATGCATATCGTGTAGGATTCAAAAATTGTCTTTGCATAATCCAATTACTATTTGTTCCTTTTGAAAACTTATCCACAAAATGGGAACATTTTTTGTCATAGTTGCCATCACAAGCTAATGCGCACTGAAGTTTACACTTAAAATTGTCACAAGATTCTCCTTCAAAGTCTATTAATGCAAACTCCTTCGTAATATCATTTAAAACACGCTTAAATCCTTCCATAATGATATATATGTTTTCTTAAAATAACCTCAAAACACGACAGCGCAGCGCTAGATGTAACAAAAATTTTCTGTGAACAGCGTGAAGTTTGCGCGGACCAGTGTTGCAATATTCCAAAAAACCCGGTACTTTCCCGCTGTATAGACACATAATTTAAATTGAAATAAATAAAAAATCTATAAATAAATATAATATAAATATCACTTTTAATTAATTTACTTTCGCCTACTGAGCACGCATACGGAATACCCGTGCGCTCAACTGGACACGGGTTTGTAGATTAGTTATCGCACAACAAACCCGTGTTGATTTGGCGTTCAACTTAACACGGTTTTGTAGAGAGATATGTTCATTTCGGGACGGCATATGCGTCTACTGAACACTCAAACGAAAATACAGGTCGCGGCTACTCTGTGGCGCAATTGCAAATGCATTTTGCAAAAAAATACAAAGGTATGCGTTGTGTAGCAAAGCCTGAATTTGAAAGTTCGAAAGAGGTTATTGTCTGTGACGTAGAATATGGTCAAAATTAATGTTTAGATTTAATGGACAAATGCTTAACATTTTGGTCCCAAGCTATTTATAAGAAACTTAAATTTACATAGCTACTTCTAGTGTTTAAATTAATCTTTTTTTATCCCATTTTGTATTTCCTGTAAGTGTTTCTTATTTAAATAAAAATTTAAAAAAACATTTTCCACCAGTCTTTCCTTCACATCCTGTGTACATAAAGTTGTTAACTCATTGCATTGATTTTTCCTTCAGCCAATATTGTAAGACATATTGGGGTAACTTTCATTACCCACGGTAAGGAATACATTGCAATATCCATCATAAGTGCAGATGTACTAATCATATAACATCTACCTTCACACGGGAGGGTCTCACACAAATTAAAACAATAGTTGGTTTAAATATTACATTTTAATGAGTAACCCTTGCAGGTTAATAAGACCACATAGTACAATAATAATGTTATCAATTATGGGAATGTGATAATGGTCAGTACTCGCATGCATTCTGAGCATTTGGAATTCTCTAATTCTACTTATGACGCGCTCTATGTGAATGCGCAATGCGGCAATTCTTTTGGAATGCTTGACGTCTTCGTGGCTAGAATGAACGTTCGCAAAAACACTCGGTCGGCGAATCAGTTCGCAGTCCATCTGCTGCAAAATATTTTTAAAACCCCTGTCCGCCATTACAGACATTCCAGGTCTCAGGCGCGACAAATAACCACAGTCCTCTATAATTATTGCATCAGACGCACGACCACCATAGCCACATGAAACATAGTTTACCAGACCATGAAATTAGATATTTCAGTGTATTGCATCCTTTATACTCTGACCAACACATGGATTGGTGAATCGGATTTGAGGGCTTTTCTATTTGTATTTCTAGACGGTCTATTATGGACTGAACATTCCCATACCTAGCCCTGAAAGATATTGGTAGCTGAGCTCTTATTTTGGGTGTGGTTGGCCAAATTATGAGTTCCTGAAATAAAGTCGCTAATATTTTGAAAGTCCTGGAGAAAATCCGTGTTACAGAGGAAGGCGACAAACCAAAGTGAAGCGCAAGAATAGCGAATGAATCATCTAACCTTATTTTTTTAAGCGCAATTAATACATTAATTGTTTCTGTAGGTGCCTTGGCAACTACAATAGAAATGATGTGGTACATTTCCTTAGGGATTCCTAAACAGAGTCTAGGCTCTCTCTGTATGACAAGCATGAAAGATTTTCTCATGGTGAGATTTACAAGTCCAGTATCAATCTCGGAGCCATCAAAATTTTTACTGTCCGAGTCTAATGCAGAGGGAGTATAGTCTGAATCATTGTCCTCGGAACTAGTGGACATAATATCTATATTATTATGAGTAGGCCCACAGTAGCCACTTTTGGCAGAAACAGGCTTTGTGGGTGAGAATTTCAATGGTGAGCAAGCCGTGTTTGTCATTGTTGGCAAGGTTGAAGTAGATTTGCTTCTATAGGTAACACGACAGCGAATATCTGCTTGTACCGCCTTATCAACCATTTTACAATTGCTATCAGCAGCTTCTGGAAGGTTGATAATGGCTGTTGAAGTGGAGGGCTCCGAAAGAAGATTAGCTGCTGTAGATTTTGAGGGCTCTGGGTTCGATGTTCCGTTCCTCATGGGCTCCCCCATTATCATTGCGTCTTTTATTAACTCGGCACGCAATCTTTTTTGTCCAGTTTGCCTTAGGCATGGTGAAACTTTTTTTTGACAGGCAAAAATATGTGGGATCACATTTTTTTTAAACTCTTTTTGCATCCTGTCATTTGGACTTCCATATAATTTTCGAAATCCTCTTGGAGCTGTAAAAACAAAACAACAAAATTACTTATTTATTGTGAATTACAGTCATAGTTACCAAAAACATTTTACATGGAAGAAAATGACACTATTAAAATAATAACTTATATAAAATTACATACGTATAGGTGCAAAATATTGTTTTTAAATTTAACTATCTTTTGTACTGTAAAACGATTGTTAGAGATTTCTTAACATATAACCTGAAATGACATTATGTATATGTTGAAATATAATATTGTAAAACTATGTAGTCTAATTCGTACCCAATATAAATCCACTACACCCATCAGGATGAATAAGGCTTTCCTTTAAAAATATATTTTTGTGTAAAAATTTTAAAGCACTTTGAAATTTTCTAAAAGGCTTAACGTTGTTAAAAATACTACAATTAGTCTCAATTCCGGACAGATTTTTTGTTTTAGAATATACATTTCACATAAATGAATTTAGCTACTTACATTGAAATGATCTTCACAGCAAGAATGACGAGATTTAGCAGAAAGTACACCATTTTTTTAATGCACATTTTCATCACGTGTCACCAGAATTAGCAGAAAGTACACCATTTTCTTAATGCACCTTTTCATCACGTGTCACCACATTTTACGCATAATAACATCATTTGGGACATTTATAAATAGTTTGTTTGGTGTCAAAGATGTTGTATTTGTACACTTTGGTACTATACAGTATTTATACACGGTATTTACGGACATTTTCTTCTAAAAACAAACGATCAACTGAAGACCGACTGAAGACAGCTGTCAAGATATGCGCAGTGACGTCACAAGTCAAAACCGCGCGAACGAAGGCGTTTTGGGCCTAATTTGAAATGGGAATATTCAAAACGTTGTTGAAGGACTATTCCTATCTTTAAAAAAAATCGTTTGAATATTCCAGTTTGTAATTTTTTTCTTTAATTTTTGGTAAAAAAAAATTGTGATTGTACCCTTTTGGCTAGAAGTTTTCTTATTGCTCGTATTGGATTTGTTTTTTTTTCGGTGGTCTGATTTTCTTACATGTTCTTGTATCATGTCTGTAAATGTACATGTTGTAAATAATGTTGTTGGAAAAATATTTTGGGAACAAGTTGTTTCTTATTTTATGCATAAAAATCATTACGTTCAATGTCACGAGTGGTATATTTATGAATGTCACCATCTGTTTCACTGTTAGCCAATTTAGTTCCTCTATCATTTTAGCTACTTTTGAATATCTATTTCTCCTAAGTATTGCTCTATTTTGGAGAATTTGCAAGTTGTTTAATTCTCTGTCGTTACACAAGAAAAGTATCGTTGAGCAGTAGTTGAAATGTGGAGCAATAATGGAGTGTTAATTGTAATTGTGGTTTTACTGGAAATATTTTACCGAATTATTATAGGGGGTTATTCTGATATAAAACAATGCTCACGAAAATTTATTTTATTAGCACGATTAACATAATAATACCGACAAATGTAAACCTTATTCACACTCACAAAACATGAAGAGTTGTTTACAAAAATACAGACTATTACTACTTAACCACAGAGCAGTTAATGATACTATTTTAGCTGCCAATAAAACAAAACAATTATTTATGGCATACACGCATTGTCTTGTGTTTTGGTAGGTTATATTGATGTTTAAATACAATATTCGCAGATATAAAGTATTATGCTTGTTACACAAATTTAATATAATATATGGGCGTGGCATATCTCTCGACACCGCTCGTCATACAATCCCATACAGTCGTCGCACACGGGTACTATAATGTATGGCAAGCGTACCCCCCTGCATATATATTATGATATTATATTAACTGTACGTAACAAGCTCTATGCACAAAAAGACAGTCAATTATTATTAAACCACAATAGAATTTATTGCTAAATCAAGTGACTATTCTTTTCGACATACACGCGTTGTCTTGTGTCTCAGTAAGTTACACTGATGCCTAAATGCCTTCGAACAGTACTCGCAGATGAACGGCTGTTCCCCCGTATGAATCCTTGTGTGACAAGTCAAGTCCAGCTTGTGCCGAAATGATTTACCGCACACTTTACAACCGAAAGGTTTCTCTCCCGTATGAACTCGCATATGTCCTAAAAGATGAATCTTCTGAGAATATCTTTTGTTGCACAACTCACAACCAAAAGGCTTCTCCCCAGTATGAGCTCTCGTGTGAATAACTAAACTGGCATTAGAAGGAAACATCTTAGAGCAGTCTTTGCAAGGGTATCGTAAATATACTTTGCGTCTAACTTTTTTAGGAACTCCCGCATCTGGATGAATAAAACCCATGTGTGTAGACAGGTGGATATTCTGTGAAAACTTTTTAGCACATATTTGGCAAGTGTAAGTTTTCTCGCCATTGTGCATTTTAACGTGTCGCTGTAAATGACTGAGCTGTGAGAACGACCTGCAGCACTTTTCGCAAAGGTAGGGTTTCTCTCCAGTATGGCTTCTCATGTGTATTTCCAGAACGTTTTTCTCGCTGTACATCTTTTTACATACTTCACAAACAAATTTTCTCACGCCATGACTTCTTTTAGTATGTCTTGAGAGTTGGCGTTTATTCTTAAAGGTTTTTGAACAGTGTAAACATGGACATTGTTTCTCAATAGTGGGGGCACTACCCAGACTTGTTTTACATTTCACCGGGAAATCAAAAAGTTTATTAATATTTTGGATGACTGGATCACTTTCTTCGACGGGAGGTTTCTTGAATTTTGCATCAGTTTTATTGTTACTTATTTCATGCGTGATTTGTGTTATTTCTAAGCTTTCGGGTTCTTCCTCTTTTGAAAATGAAATATCCTCTGTGAAGAAGTCCGTCGATGAATCGTTGCTTGACTCGTCAGCGATAATTTTTGTTTTCACACGAGAACTTTTTATTTCAATCTGACTATTTTTTGATTCCATATCATTTAAAGAAAATTGATCTGTTTTAGGAACTCTCTTCCTGAAGTCTTGCGACTCTTGCTCATTATTTATGATTGCGACGTGACCGTCACCAGATGAAATACTTTGAATTAAGGGAGTTGAAATTTTGTCAGAATCTTTATAAGGAAGAGCTTTCTTTACATTATGCACCATAGCATGACTTTCTAAATCAAATCTCAAGGAAAACGTTTTTGTGCAATCTTTACAACCAAAAACCTCAGCAAATGTATCCGCTGACTTCGCGATATGTAATGTATTATTTTCAGTTGGCGATTCTATGTTTTCTTTCAAAGATGTGAGATATTGCTCGGTGTGAAGGGTCCTCTTGTGTCGCAGCAAGTTACTTTGATGCCTAAAAGCTTTAGAGCAGTATTCACAGAGAAAGGGTTTGTCCCCTGTGTGAAGCCTGGAGTGACTAATTAGGGCAATCTTTTGACAAAATTCTTTGGAACAAATTTTGCAAGAATAAGGCTTCTCTCCAGTGTGGGTTCTCATGTGACTTCGTAATTGAATACTCTGTGAAAACTTTTTTTTGCACACCTCACAAGAAAAGGGTTTCTCTCCAGTGTGAACTCTGGTGTGAATGATTAGCGCAGTCATATTTGGAAACGGCTTGGAACAATTTTTACAAGTAAATCTATTTTCAATACCTTTAGCAGGGGGATATCTCTTTCGTTTCACCATACTATTCCTTTTTATTCTTACGTTTGGGCACTCTCCGGTAACAGTCAGTTTATTGTTTTGATGTGACCTCAAATGATTTGTCAGGTGGATTTTTTGTATGAAAGCTCTTGGACAAAGTTCACATAAATGAGTCTTCTCGCCACTATGAATCTTCATATGTCGCGTTAGGTGACTTTTCTGAGAAAATGTTTTAGAGCACTCTTCACAAATGAAAGGTTTCTCTCCTGTGTGACTTCGCATGTGGATTTGCAAGCATCTAATTGCCCGAAACCGTTTCTTACAAATATCACACGATAGTTTTCTGTATATATGGTTGTTGCTGATGTGTTTGTGCAATAGGGGTTTCGTTCTGAATGCCTTAGCGCAGTAATCACATGGAAGAGATAATAGTTGTCTAAAATGACTTTTCACGTGCAGTTCAAAATATTTTTTCTTTTTATATGTTTTTTGACATTCTTCACAAATATATTCTTCCCTGATGTGAAGTTCCATGTGTGCCTCAAAGGTTCTTTTAGTTTTTAAAGTTTTATGGCATTCTGGACAGGTTAGTTTTTTCTTTCCAGGACTATGCGCAACCGAGGTTTTTCTTAAATGAGTTTTTTTACTGCCGGCGTTTACTGAAGTATACCGGGATTTTAAAATCTTGAGATTTACCTTAGCATCATCGTCTGAAAAACAAAGTAGCATATATATTACGTTCAAAGGAAAAAAAAAGAGTGATGACAAAAAAAAATTACTAGGTATAAAATAATAAAGAACAAATTATCATAAAACTAAGTTCAAAATAAATACAAACTGTAACAAATTTACTGTGCAAGTTTTATAGAATTCAAAGTAAAAGTTTTAAAATTTTATAATTATTATTATAAAATATGATATGGCTATATAAAAGATCGGTAAATATTTACAGTTGGGACTCAAATATGAGATGCAAATATTTATTTTTTATTTTTATGAATCAAAAATATTTTTCTTTTTAAAAAATTGTGAGTTTTTCAACTGAGTCCCAACTTGAAATATTTACCAAAAGTTCTGCAAGATATGCTAATAAGAGTTATTATTCAATTTTAATATTAAAAAAAACAACTAAAATAACTAACCACTGGCGGTAAATTCGATTGATAATTCTTCCATGGATTCATTTTTTATAATTGGAATCCAAAATTCATCACCAATTATCCCATCACCAATGACATTATTAATTTCTGTTTTTATAAGGTCTTCAGTTATAGGCTTCTTTTCTTCATCTGATGATGTGTCTTCTACTTTAAGACTCTCGACACATTTTCTATCGGGCAGTGTATCTATAATGGAAACCAATAAACAAAATATAATTGATTAATTTACAGTCATGTAGTTGGTTAGAATGTAAAATAATATAAATATCAAAAATGTGCACGAACTTACCAATTAGAGTGCTTGAGGCATTAGCTATAATTCCAGCTATCTTTTCCCCCTTTGAAACAACTTTTCTTTTTGTCTTCACACCAGATTTTAGAGGTTTTTTTATTTTATAGTTAAGTTTTGCTTCTTTTCCATTTTCTGATAATGTAGGTATTTTTTTGGCAACCTTCATCGTGGTTTCTTTTTCCGTTCCTTCTGTAGATATACAATTGAACATTTTAATAAGTAATAAAAGTCTCTTTTACGGGGGATCGAATGGTTAGCATCATATTTAGAACATTGTTGTAAGGAGTAATCAGCAATTAAACCAACTGTTTTTTTTTTGCATTCGATCGATTTGTTGTACAGGCATAAAATATTGCCATAGATAGTGCTCGCACACCAGATTGAAAATTTGTGAGTTCACGTTAACCTCTTTTTTGTTTGAGCCAAAATCATACAAGTGTTATCTGAACTTCTTTCCTTTCGTATAATCCCAAACCCAGCGAAACATAACCTCGACCAACACCGTAATAATTCGTATTTCTCATGAATTTGACAACATTTTAAAGGAATAAAAATGCTGTATCTATACTTTTACTACTAGGTTATGTTTTTAAATGGTATCGAGCTTACTGTTTCAATAATACATGAAACTAGTTGGAAATAGTATTTTCGACAGTCCAATCAATAAAACGCGATATGACAAATATATGGGCATAGATAAACACCGCTGTAGATGTTAAAGTACCTATTATTAATAAGATAAGCAATACATCGAATTTAACGTATATGGGTTACCACTAAAAACATATATCTATGGTTTTTCAAAGCATCTTCATCTATGGATCATCTGTCAACGCGTATCGATTGGGCGGAGGTTACGGAGTATGTTTTAACGAAAAAAAGCCTCTTATCACTATTTGCTTTAAAATAAAGAGCCGAATAAGTGAAAGAAATTTTTATACAGCTTTTGGAATAAATTGTGATAATCTTAAGTTTGTATATTTGTATTTATTAACGATTTTATAAGTACATATAAGAGTGAGGTTATGTTAGTTGTCAAACAAACTTATTTGACACTTCAAATTTAATAAGTTATTTATTAAATGATTAATTCAAGCACTATTAAATCACTGATAGGTATATAAACTTTACCTATTTGTGTTCGATTTTTACATTTCTTTACATGTCTATATATATTTTTCTTATAGTTTCAGTGTTACAGAACCGACGATTGCCAGAATGGAGGCTAGGGAAAAAGACCGCTGGTCTTTGGTAGACATTGATGAAATAACCGAATCGGAGTACAAATCGGAAATAAAGAGTCCCTTTGGTGAATCCAACAAGGATTTGACTTCGAGTGCTTACTGTGGGGGGTTAATTCCGAAAAAAGAAGAATGGCCCGACAAACTAGACCCCATGGGCGATGGCGCTTATCGTAAACGTGGTGAGCCGTTGCTAATTAATGTATTACAATAATTATGGATTTATAATCATTTCGACATTATTATGTTATAGTTACTATATAACCCATTTTATTTACTAAGTGTAATTCATATTCCGTTTTATTTTTTTTTTATTCTTTTTAATTCAACCGTGTTTCGCTCTCATGCCGAAACTTCAGAGTTTAACCGTTAGAGTGGATTTTCAGTTCTTTTGTCGTCCTCGGGAGAGCACTGTTTAATTTGAGCGTAGTATATTGCGGTTGGCGCCTGTCTTGATAACTGTATTTATTATTTATCCTGTTAAAATAAATACACCCTAAAGTGAAGCAATATTTTTCACCATGTCGGAAGTTAGTTCTATTGCGGATGATCGTAATGTATTAAATGACAGCGGCACTACGGACGACGAGACCTTTGTTCCCATAAATGAATATGTGCAGCAATGCAAATGAGATAAGGCGATCCAATCTCATATGCGCTCGCTGTAAAAAGGGACTACATATACCACGAGAAAACACAATTGTGAAGTGAAATAATCTTTTTTTAAATTATTTTTTGTAGTTGTAAATGTATATTTTTTTAATTAGAACTATAATATTCGTAAAATTTCATTATTTACTTGTGTTTTAAAAAAAAAACATGTAAATTGTTTGATGTTTGTTCAAGTTATTACATTTTTATTAAATACCATACTTTTTTATCTAAACCACACAGAATATCTGTAGCAATTTATATACATACTTGAAAAATAAGCATATCAATAAAAAGGTTAATCATAGAAAACAGAACAGTCCTTTAAGAATTCTTTAATTTACCATGAAATTAAATATTTTGTGATTTTTCTACCATTTTCCCTTTTACATAGTAAGGCTATACGCTTTAATTTCTTAGCACATGTTCTTTTAATATCTGGAAGGTAGGGGCAGTACTCTCCTAGTAACAAAATAAAATCTTTTCTGGAGAAAGTAAGTTTGTACGAACTATTTATCAGAATGTGGTAAATGATAACAAAATTCAACGTACTTTTAATTTGACCTTATATAAGTAAACATGAATTAAGTTTTGCGGTATGAGTATGAGACACGATGTTTAAGTGTATGTATTTGGGACCCGTAGTGAAATTTCAAAATACTGGGCTATTAAAATGCAATGTTATTTTTCCATATCAATACTATATTTTCCCCTTAAGGCTTAAAAAAATCATTGTAAATCAGCAAACGCCGATTCTGAATATATAACTTTTAATTATATGTAGAATGTATAAATCGTTATCTAAAAGTGAATAAAAAAAACCGTCTCATCAAAACACCATGTTCTGTCGGTACCATTGCTTCTGACTTCATATGCGCAGCTGTCGAGGCCAACTAGATAAGAGTAGTACTGCTTATATAGTGCTTATGGTTTCGCTGTTTACAGTGTTTATTTCGCTCGTAAATTCCTTCTGTTTGTTTGTTACGACTACTTGAGAGTTTTCGCTTGGATATTCTAGCCATTTGGATGAATTTTTCCACGTAATAATTTATACCACTTCAATATTAGAACAATGTCATTGGCGGCAATTTCTTTGGTTATTATTTCTTCGCTGACCGTTTCTCCGCCTTTGGAAGGGGAGGATTTCTAATGAAACCTCAAACCTATTATTTATTATAATATATTTATTCTTATTTCAAGCCTTTGAGGGTACCTCAAAGTTTCAAACCTATTATCATGAGAATTTTTCTCTCCCAAAACCGAAGGAATAATTTTTATTGAAATATCGATGATACCAAAGATTTGTTTAATATTAGATAATGATGATTATCGAATATATCGAGAACGGTCAGTTTTGATTATCGGTATGATAGACTGTCTATAGTTAGTGATAAGATAGAGCATTGGAAAAAAAATGTACAGCGCCCTTACGGTGATTTTTTGCCAAAATGGCACTATACAAATCCAAATATTATTATTATCACCTACCGTATTCAATAGATATGAATACTAAAATATCTCTGAATGGTCAGAACGCTAATATTCCTTGAACGGTATCGATATATCCGAAATGCGGCAGTATCATAATGCGTATAGCTGCTATGAACATATTAGGTCTAGAGCCTAGTCTTGCTGTTTCGTTCGTAAAAATTCGAACACTGATGAATTGTTTATCAGTTGCGGATACGGATGTATTTTTGCACTTTGGTCCAATGCACCTGCAATAGTGACGAGATGCTGAGATTTTACATTGTTTCCTTCAATTAAAAGCGGTTAATTTTGAGTAAAACGGGTCTCGAAGTTTCGCATGGAATGCATACTATATTTACTACCGCCTATCAAACATAGAATGCTATTAAACCGTCAATTCGGACTACTCGCGTGACGTCACACCAAACCAGTCATAGATTTCGTGCGTTTTGGAGGGCTTTCAAAAATTGAAATTTTAACAATTATTTTAACTGAAAAGGAACTTCAAATTTAAACGATCGCACCGCCCTCAGATTTTGTCAACTTTTAAATATCAGACCGTAGTATTTCGTTAAAACATATACTTACCTTAATCAGTAGCATGCGAATACTTACTTCCCTCTCTGAATAATTCTTGTTTTGTGATTTAATGTTACAAAACAGTGTTTTTACATTTATTTATTTTTTAGGCTTATTGCACAATACCGATAGTAATTCCGTTCCGGTTGAGATCAAAGACGGGGATATGTCTTCTGACGATGACAAGCTACCTCTCCGGTTCGCCGGTAACCAAGATCCTCTCATGAAGGCAGAACGTATTGAGGCAGCTCGGGATATGAGTGGTGGCGACGGCATTTGGATACCCATTGTGAAGATGGAGAGTCCAAAACACTCATGCGAAAACTCTACTTATGGTGAGGATTTTTTTGCTCACTTATTTTTTATTTGGTCTCCCAGTGATTACAATACCTATCTTAAATCTTTAAAATATTTTGACTTGTTTGATATTTTTTCACGCATGCAAGTTTATAATGAATAATTATTGATTTAGACTAGATTAAATGAGAAGATTCCCACAGAAAGATCTAGCATTCATTGTTTTTATTTTTTTGATTAATAAAAACCATTTATTTTAATACTTTTGTGGTAAAGGGTCACCCAAATTCCATCCGAATTTGACCCCGAACGCACGGTTTAAAAAGTAGAGTTATTAAAACGTGGTTCAATTTTATTAATTTTTTATAACATTCTTATGTTAACTGAATATATATGTAATGCTGTTTTTTTTTTCAGATGTTAATAACAAAAATAATTCCCAGACCAGGGATTCCCGGAAGTCTCACTCAGAAGGCGGCCAGGAAAAATCTAAAGCGTCACGAGAATCTTCCAAAAAGAGTTCATCTTTGAAAAAGACGCTTTCCTCAAAAAAGACCCCAACTTCGAAGAAGTCTCCCACTTCAAAAAAGACGGCTTCTTCAGATCCCGAAGATTCTGTAGAAAAGCCCCTGACTTGTCCAGAATGTCAGAAAAATTTCGGCACTAAAAAGGGCCTCGCATCTCACATGAAACGCCATACGAGGGAAGAACAATATATTTGTAACGAGTGTAACAAAGTTTACAAACATAAAAAGTTCTTCGATATTCACATGGAAGATCACGCGAATGATCCGTCAATTATCGCATGCGAACATTGTTTTAAAACTTTTACCCAGAAAGCTCTATTTCTTAAACACGTGAGTAATAATCACGGGGTGAAGAAACTTGTTTGTGATGTATGTTTTAAAACGTTCCGCGCTCTCAGGTGTTTAAAAACTCATATGAGAAGTCACACAGGGGAGAAACCGTTCCTCTGTGAAGAGTGCTCAAAACCGTTCGCCCAGAAGAGCCATTTAAACCGGCATATGAAGGTCCACACAGGTGAGAAATCGCATCTGTGCGAATATTGTTCTAAAAGTTTTACGCAAAAAATTCATTTGACTACTCATCTACTCACTCATCAAGAAATGGATCTCTCCGTAGAAGGGAAACTCGAGAAAAAGAGATTGAACATATTAAGACGGTATCCTAAAGGAACGAAGCGTTTTGTCTGTAAAGATTGTTATAAACCGTTCCCGGATAGGACTAGTTTAATAATACACACCAGAACCCACACCGGGGAGAAGCCCTTCGGCTGTGAAGTTTGCGCAAAAAGGTTTTCACAGAAAATACAATTGCGAAGTCACATGAGGACCCATACAGGCGAGAAGCCTTACTCCTGTAAAGTCTGCTTCAGGACCTTCAGCCAGAAACTTGCCTTAATCATTCATACCAGAATCCACACGGGGGAGAAACCCTTTCTCTGCGAGTATTGCTCTAAGCCGTTTAGGAATCAAAGTAACATGCTCCGGCACAAGAAGACAATGCACGCAGAAAAATATCTAGCAGCTAAAAAAGAAATAAAAATAGCCAAGGAAAGAAAGCCTTTAGAGATACCCAAGGAGATGGAAACCATCAACGAGCATTTCGCGTGTAAAGATTGTCCTAAAACATTTAGTCTCAAATTCGATCTGGAAAGTCACGCAATGGCGCACGCAGCGAGGAAATCATTCCCCTATTTAGAACCCCACAGCATATTTGGTCCGACAATTCCAAAACCTGCACTCCTTCAGAATACGTTTACACCGATTGTTAAAAGTGAACGAGAGTTACCGATAGTCTTACCCAAAAAATCTTCCATTTCTCCTAAACCAGAATTCAAAGACGAAGAAAGCGATGACGATATTGGAAACGATAATTATCACGATGGTTTCAATGATAACGACGATGATAATTCTGTTGACGTCTTCGATGTCTGGATTCCCGACGTAAAGAAGGAACGCCGGGAAAGTTCAGAATCTGAAAGTCTGCCTTTGGTCATGCTTGATAAATCACGTAAAAAAGATAATATTCCTCTTGCCAAGATCAAATCCGAGAGCAAAGATACATCTGATGAAGATGTACCAATCAAAGAATTGCCAATTAAAAAGAAAGGAAAAGGAAAGGGAAAAGAAAAAGATAAACAAAAAGACAAACAAAAAGACAAACAAAAAGATAAACAAAAACAAAGAGCTCCTGTCTTTGCCCCCGCAGAAGAGAAAACGTGGGAGTGCACACTTTGCATTAAGCCATTCAAAACGAAACGTCAATTATCCAGACATAACAAAAGCAGCCATGGAGCCACCAAATATAGTTGCGAAGTGTGTAAAAAACTGTTCCGCGAGATAACTGTTATGAGAAATCACATGAGAATGCACACGGGTGAGAAACCATATCTATGTGAACAATGCTCTAAATCCTTCACACAGCACAGTCATCTGCAAAGACACATGAGAATGCACCGAGGGGAGCGAACTCACGTGTGTCCGCACTGCGCGAAGGCATTCACTCAGAAAGCTCACTTATCCACTCATTTAGTAACTCACCAGGAAAACTATCTGTTCTTCGCGAAAGAGGCGCGTAAAAAGAACCCCAAGAAACTCCCATTACGCTTTCCATGCAAGGATTGCTTCAAACGTTTTCCGAGTCAAATCGCTTTAACTATTCACACGAGAGTTCACACGGGGGAGAAACCATTCGGCTGTGAAGTTTGCGGTAAAATGTTTTCTCAGAAAATTCAACTCAAAACTCATCTCAGGACTCATACAGGCGAAAAACCTTACGCTTGCGACGTTTGCCCCAAAACCTTCTGCCAGCGGATTGGCCTTATTAATCACACCAGAACTCATACGAAAGATAAGCCATTCCTTTGTGAGTATTGCTCAAAAGCATTTAGGCATCAAAGCAATTTGCTGAGACACAAGAGAAAGATTCACGCGGAATTCATGCTTATGAACCAAAAACCGTACGGGGCTGGAGAAAAATCTTTAGAACACGATAAACCCCTAGGGTTAGAGGAACTTAATCATAATTAAAAAATCCAGAAATATCCGGGATATTACTCAGAAAAGGCCAAATCTGTTAGTAGGATTGAAAACAGTGGTCCAAAAGTATTAATTCAAATGAACAATTTCCAAATGGTTTAGAAAACGTGAATACGGTCCCGCTACTGAGAGCTCCGTTCGTGGGGAGTGAAAGGTTAAAACGGAACCATCAGCGGTCTTCCTTTAAACGCGCTTTCAAAGAGTGTTCGACATGTAAAAGTTCAGTGACCCCCGTACTCTGAGACTAAACCCGTCGACCATAGATAAAGCTTTAAAAATATTTTACAAGTTTTATCTGTGATTACCAAGTCGGTACTTTGTTTTTATACATTTCATCGCGTGTATTGGTAACCTTAGTATAATTATGGACTGACGTATTCTATGGATCTGTCAATATCAAATTATTTTGGCTAGGTTGTTATTGACCAGTGTGACGGTGAATGTCATTAGAAAACTAATTTTACGGTTTATAGTGCGTCATTAATTTGCAGTTAAATTAATCGATATACGTATGTAAATTAGCTAATACTCGTCGGCATTTTAGTGGAAGTGTATTTATAATAATTAGTGCGGCTGCTGTGTATTTGACGAATCGGACGCAATTATTTGATAATGTATGTTATTGTGCATTATTTTAGGGTTAACTCACGAGTAACTATTCTAATAGTAAGAGGATGAGTCTCTCTATCTTATCTCGCCACTGTTTTAATACTAAACTTGAAGTAAAACGTACTTTTATCTTGTTTTTCTTTTTTAATGCTGGCAGTAAAAGCATTTTTAAAGGTTGAAAATGGAACTCTCACCTGTTATGAAACGGGATTGTACTGCGGTCCAACTGCTCCGCCGCCCTTGCTTTAATTTAGCCCGCTGTGTATTACACAGACATTATAGATTGGAAAGTAGTTTTTTTTTAATACTGCAGTTATTGTAGGAAGTGTAACTTTGCAGAATCATTCAAACTAATCAAATTATGTTGACATCTGTTAGTGATTTTTCTACTTTTTCAACTTTGGTACAGCTTAACATGACTAACTTTGTAGCGGTAGCATCTTTAGTATGGATAAATAAATCTGTAAATTTAAAAAAACGTTCATGTATTTGGCCGCCTGCCAAGGTTAACCATGTCGAGCTGTACTTAGCATTGGCCACATATATTTGTAATATTCTGCGCTTATTTGAATTAATAGATAATGGAAACAAGGGAGATGGGCCATGAACCATTATTATTAACAAACCGCATGTACGGAAGTGTCGCCAACATCGTTCACCCATACTATTGCAAATCGCATTTATGCACAGCGGCGTCCCGCCTTTGTTTCTACCTACACAACAAACGTACTTGCATTGGCTTCGATGCTCTGATTGTGCAGTTTGGTTGTAGTTCGGAAAATTCGAAACACTTTCATGCCATAATTCCCTTTGTTTCTACTCTCACATAATGTTAAACCTCTACATACAAACTCTTTCTAACTTCAAACATTTTTAGCCAATTAAACAATATATTTTGGGTTGTGCTGTGAGTACAGAGTATGTAACTGTATGTAACATTTACATTAAACTATTATTATTTCCACTACATATAATGAATTTATGCCACAGTTCTTCAAACAGTTGGTGGTGTAATGGTCAGCATAGTTGCCTTCCAAGCAGTTGATATGGCAATATTTTTTAAAATTTAAAATATTTTTATTTATTTAAAAAAAAAATTTAAATCCACATTTTTTTTTTAGATTTTTTTTTTATTTATTATTATAATTTTTTTATTTTAATTATATAAAAAATGAAAATAAATTGACAAATCGTAAAATTATAATATTCCGTGGTCTTTCACAGGTTTGCGCTAGTTTTACAATATTAACGAAGGCTATTGGAAACCTTCTGCATGTTTTAAAACAAATTTTATATGAATTAATTCTACAGCTCGACACACTTAACTTTCCAGTCGGTAGCATCACTAGTGTAGATTTAGTGGATACAAAAAATGATATGAATTTTATAATTCGTTGGTTAGTTCCTTTTTCGGCCGCCTGCAAAGATGAGTGTGTCAAGCTGTATATCATTCTTCTGACAATTTTATGATGAAAGTGACTTGCATGTTTTAATTTATTTTAATGATGTTTGAAAAGGGAAAGTAGGTACCCGAGTGCCTGCGTTTTGCCGTTTTTTTCATATTTAATTTAATAATTATTATGGGAAAAGTTGTCCTGTAATTTTTCACGGGTACGAGATAGTTAGATTAATAATTAGATTATTTAACATTTTAAGTAACATCAAACGAGATTAATTTTAATATAAGGTATACACTATTGTAATCAGACTATAGTACATATTTATTTACACATGCATTGTCATATGTAGTTTATATTTTGTACGTATGAATTACGTATTTGTAGTTTAATTTGGTGTTTTGGCTTTTTATCTGATGGTTTCTCAAATAAAGGTAAATTAAACAATAATCACACTTGTCTTAATTTTTTAGTGTTACCTTTTAAAACGTCGCCTCAAAAGTAAAAGGGCATTCTGCGATTTTGACAGGTTGGAGTTATGAATGCGGTTTGCTTTGTTCTTTGTTAATTTATGAGAAAACTGTATTTCAATCTTTAAGAAATATGTCACACGAGGTCTAAACTTAATTTCAAAATGATAAAAACAACCTAAAAATGATATTTTTCAAACTACAGTTTGCACAAGTGCTCTTTTGCTTTTGGGGTGACATAATTATAATTGTTTTTAAGACTTTTTCGCAATGCATAAGTTGTGTTGAAAACAGAGTAGGTTGATTTATCAGTTTCGGACTCTGACTGCTAGTCGAATGTCCTATTCACTGGGCTTCTACCATCTTAGTTCTCAACTAATCATTTGAGCTGCGTTACTGCAGTTGTAGAGGCATTTTTGAAAATCGATACGCATCTGTATGCTACTATTCGAACAGGGAATGGAACTCTTCCCTCGAATCCACCACCATGGTTCCCCAGTCTCTCAAATATCACCTCATTGCTCTATAAGATGGGAGAAGGTAACCCTCAGGGAGTATTTATTTTATTTATTTACACCTTCAGGGCTGTTTTTTTTTTTAAAGAAAGACAAATATTCCCAGGTTAAGAATAACCTGACAATATTTGAAAATCTCCCA
This sequence comes from Halesus radiatus, assembly GCA_022606495.2. NCBI lineage: Eukaryota > Metazoa > Arthropoda > Insecta > Trichoptera > Limnephilidae > Halesus > Halesus radiatus. Next base: position 87,314 of record JAHDVE020008154.1, read on the forward strand.
CTACCATCACAGTAAGTATTTTACAATAAATCAAAATGGCACGGTAAATAGTAAAAATCAACATTAAAAGAAAAAGTAAAAAAACAACACAAAGGTGAGTTACATAGTGCTTAGTCATTATGAATTAGATTGTAAAAGGAAAGTGAAAATAAATGAAAAATAATTTTAAAAAGATAGAAACACTACACAATGGTTCATATTATATTATTAGCAGTGGAGACTCGTGACTTTTTAGTGAGTGAGCTAGAGTGATAAGATTGAAATATACGACGTTATTCAAATTTTGAAAGAAAAGTCATTTTCAGCTAAAACAGCATCAATAAAGCCGTATTTTTTAATCTTTCCTCTCCAGCTCACTCAAAAGTCACGAGCCGCCACTGATTATTAGTGATTCAATATGTTTATTTATTTAATTACAATGCCCAGAGGACTTTTACATAATAATATCTGGTCGAGTAATTATAATATTTTAACACATTGACGGACACTTTCCGGAAAACAGAGGTTCGTGATGTGACACATGCTGTGTTTTAGGATCAAAATTTTCTTTTAAGTCGATAAAAATTAATCAATTAATCACCTGTCATCTTTGGGTGTGACATTATCAAGTATAGAAGTGTTCGCGTTGTGACACAAATAGACAGTCAACATAGTACTACAATACAAAACTTAACGTCCCCTTTTGTTGCGTCCTGTCGCGTTCTTGACTAAACGACGCATCTATGTTGAGTCATATCACAACTCTTCTAAAACGACATCAATAGATGATTGTGAATGTGTTAAGCATGAGAAATATACAAAATAAATGCACAAGAGTTAACAAAATACAGGAAAGAGAAAATATAAATAATAAAATCAGGTATTCTGGCAATATCCACCAAATTAACATTAATATTAATAAAAATAAAAATGTATAAAATTATACATATCAATAATTTATAAACTTGGTAGAAAATAACTTGTTTTATATTATTATTGAACAATGATTGAAATTATGTACATTTTACTTCAATTTACAATACCGTACTTCTCTTTTAAGCAATGCTTGTGTAGAGAAGTGGAGTGTAAATATTGTGTTTACATAAAGTTTCCTAAAAGTGGTACAAGAAAATGATGCTTTAAAAATGTTTACATGATAATATGTTACAGAGTTGGTGGTTTACACAATGGAAAAAAGAGAGCGCATAGCGACAAGTTTTGAATTGGAATAATAATAATATTCGGATGATTTTTATAGCGCCGTTTTTGTGAAAAATCACCTCAAGGGCGCTTTACAAATCTTACTTCCTATTCTTACATTATTCCTATATTAAATCTATGACATTTTTTTTTTTTGGACACTATCATTACACATTATTTATATAAAGGATGCAGTTAAATTATCAAAACTAAATACGGCTTGGTCTAAGTTTTCATACATGTTTAATTGAAAAAAAAATAATAGAAGCTATCTGTATTTATTCCTTACGATATATTGCAAGACGCTAATACGAATGATAGGAGTTATGTGAAGTTGGGCGGCGGGTGAGGACGGGGGCCGGGGGTACTGATCCTATCTTCCAATCTTCTTTGTCTTTGTTGGTGACTCCCCTGGGCTGCGTGACGGGACGCTCGGTGTTGGTTTGCCCATACGCCAGGTGGCGCTCGTCGGCCGGCTTCAGGATCTGGAAAGACCACATCAGCGTGTCGTCTATTTCTCGCCCCAGCCGGTGGTATCCTTGTGGGGGGCGGACCACAGCAGGCCGCGGAGCAGCCTTCTCGGGCACGTCCGTGGGCCGCATGATGCACCGGATCTGCTCCGTGAACTGGAGGTCAGAACTCAGGTCGCTGTGACAGCAGAAGATCTTCTCGTCAAATGTTTTTATTTCCTATTGCGCCTTTCTCGGTAGCCACGAAATCTAATTTTGCGGATTGCAGTTGTGGTACAGGGTTCAAGGTTATACAGCGATATCTTTGCAGCTTATTAAAGGCTCCAAAATAGCACATTCACCATTAAGTTTGAGTTGTCTAGCTCGTATACGATATTGTTTACAATCACCACAGTTCAAAGAATAACATTGTAAATCATTCTTTTTGGGACACTTTTAACAAGCAAAAAGGTCTTTTAATAAGCACATGTGTCGAACGCTTCGACCGACCGATGCTTTTGGGTTAGTTTAGAACAACGTGACAGATTTGAAGTTAAAATATTTGGGTTTTTATTTGATTTTTTATTATAAACTTGATTTAAGCCCGAAACGGCCACACTAAAATTATATGATTTTTATAAATGTAACCTATAAATTATTGCGGTTATTTTACGCTACTTTAACACCGGAAAAATTAAGAACTAAGCAATATTTCCCAGATAAACTGGAGCGCTTATAAAAAGCTGCCGGCTGCTGCGAGAGCGCCAAAATACTAATAATAAATAAATAAGGAAGTAATAATAAACAACATAATATATGTAAGTAAATGTGGTCTAGGAAATTTACCGTGTGGCATAATGGTAAAATTTTATAGGGGTATATACAGGCGGACCTCGGCTTTCGCACATTCGACTTTTGCACAATTCGCTATTTCGCACATTTTTGAAAAATCGTTTTTTTTTTTAACTTTTTTTTTTTAAACAAAAATGTTTTGTTTCCGTGCAGTTGTTTCCTTGTCGCACTATGTAATACATATGAACCAGGTCCGTACTGTGAAAAGTGTTACGTTCTATTCGCACATATGCATTAACATACGAGCGCGAGAGAGTCCGAACGCATGCGTTTGTATGTACTAATTTGTACACACTCCCGTCTGATCTCGACAGGTTTAGTCTTGTGTCAGCGCACGTACTGTTCGCACTGTTCTGCGAGTTTTATTTCAAATATTTCGTACCCGTTTTAACATGAGTGAGAAACGAAGAAACTGCGAAGTAGATATGGCTAAAAAAAATCAAGAACCCATAAACTTCGTACAATCGAAACGAAGATGGATATAATAAAACGCTCTGAAAATGGAGAGTCTTATGCTTCAATCGGCCGTTCGTACGATATAAACAGGTCTACAATATGTTCGATATTAAAGAATAAAGATAAAATTTTAAAAAATTGGAAATATATCATCAAAAATTGTTTCCAAAAGGCACGGCATAGTGATGGATGAAATGGAGAAATTTTTGTGTTATTGGATAAGTAATCAAAATCAAGAAAACATCCCTCTGAGTACTTCAATGATTCAAGCTAAGGCTCTTAGTTTGCATAAAGATCGGAAGTCTAGACTAAACGAAGATTCTAACACAGTGTTTCATGCAAGTAACGGCTGGTTTTCAAATTTTAAAATAAGGTATTCTTACACAATATTAAATTCACTGGAGAATCAGTTGATGCGGATGAAGATGCTGCAAAAGACTTTTTTTTCACTGTCCAAAATTATTGAAGATGGAGAATATACCTCTAGTCAAATATTCAATGAAGATGAGACTGGTTTATTTTGGAAGAAGATGCCTAATCGTACATTCTTATCAAAGGACGAATCAGTTGCCCCTGGTCATAAACCTTTTAAAAACCGATTGACATTGCTTCTTGGTGGAAATTTAGCTGGTGATTTAAAATTCAGGCCAATGTTATTTTATCAAGCAGAAAATCCTAGAGCATTGAAAGGGAAAGATAAAAAATTGCTTCCAGTCATTTGGAAATCCAATAAAAAAGCCTGGGGTACTGCTTTAATATTTAAAGATTGATTCACTTTATATTTTGTACCAGCAGTAAAACATTATTGTGAAGTTAATAATTTACCATTTAAAGCATTATTAATCTAGATAATGCTCCAAGACACCCAAAAATCAATGTTGTGTTTCTTCCCCCGAATACTACGTCTACTGTCTCATACAACCCATGGACCAAACGGTGGTAGCTACGTTTAAACGATATTATATGCGGTTGATGATGAATCGGGCCATCAAGGCAACTGACATGGAAGTTGGGCCCACATTAAAAGATTTCTGAAATTATAACATATGGAACACAATAAACAATATTGGAGATGCATGGGCTGAAATAAAAGAGTCAACAATGAAAGGTTCATGGGAGCAACTATGCCCACAAATGATGAGTGATTTCATAAATTTTGATAAAACTCCAGAAACCATCACACTTGAGTAGTTCACCTTATGAACAAACTAAACCTAGATTTTAACAGTAATGAGATGATTGAATCTCATTCTGAACCCTTGACTAATGAATTTCTAATGGACCGACAAGAGAACGAAAATTGTATACAAATTGAAAGTGAGGAAGAAGAACCAGAAGAAATCAAGACCTTAACAATAAAATACATGAACGAAGCTTTTACGCATCTCGAGACATTTTTAAATATTATGGAAGAATGTGATCCCAATGGAGAACGCATTTTTAATAATTGGATTACTTCTATAGCGCCGTTTTCGTGGGAAAATCACCTCAATGGCATATCTCAAGTGTGTGGGGCGATCCATAATAGTACTGCATGTTACATAACTCTCTATGAAGAAAAAAAAAGTACTAAAATACAACTAACCCTCGACAAGTTTATTAAGAGAAAATAATTTAGATTTAATATGTAGTTAGTAATTTTTGATAAATAAAAATTTTTAAGTACAATTTTTGGTGTTTTTTTTTGTTTTTCACATCCCTCTACTTTCGAACATTTAACTTTCGCACACATTTTCAGGAACCAATCATGTGCGAAAGTCGAAGTCCGCCTGTATATGTGTGTGAATGTGTGTATTGTTTTTAGTTTACTTGATTTTCGGAGATTTAAACTTATATTGAAGTGCTTTTTAATTGCATTTGAAAGTTCGTTAGTATCTTTTATTTTTCTAATGTCTTCATGAAGATTGAAAATTTTTATTCCTTGATGTGTGTAATGGTGTTGTACAATTGAGGTATTGATTTTACATAGTGAGAATACGAATTTAAATCTTGTGCGATTGTGTGATGAATTGGTATTTTATTTTATATAAATAATCGGTTTTAATTATGTGCTTAGCATCGAACCCCTACTACTCTTCATAGTCATATTTCAGAAGAAGCGACTGTACCCAGAATGTCAGGAGACCGACTTCTGCATAAAATACTGGTCACAAATCCAGAAGAGATTTCCAGTTGGCCACCGCAGCCAAAGTAGGGCACACTGTACGAGGAGAGACTCGGCCTGCTATGGATGGAGGCTGTCGAAGTAGCGCAGGACAGCGATGCCTGGAGGCGGTTTGTCGAAGCAATGAGTTTCCTGGCCGTATACGATAAAGGAACCAAGATGATAATCAGTAAATAGTGGGCAGACTTCCCCATGTAAAAAAAATGTTGCAAATTTATTAAATTAAATTTAACTTCCACTATTAAATTGCAAGGTTTCTCTCTCCCTCTTGGAAAGTGTAGACAATATTTAACCACATCCGTTGCATTCACAGTCACTGTGTGTACATGTAGCATACATGTAGCATATCAACAGAACTCGGATTAAAAAACTACAAAATCTTTCGTCGTGACAGAAACTCTAAATCCAGCTCTAAAACAAGGGGCGGCGGAGTACTAATTGCAATAAAGAAGAAACTAACATCAAGAAAACTCAAAACTAAAAACAACACACTGGAACAACTATTCATACAAATTGATACCACTGTAGAAAAAATAATAATCGCAACCTTGTACATACCACCACTCTCTGATGCCGAAAACTACCGAAGTCACAGTGAAGATGTAGAACATTTACTCTATAAATACCCCAACTCTAAAATTATTATTCTCGGGGATTACAACCTCCCTAACCTAAAATGGAATTCTAGTGATAGTGGTTTCATTGTAAATGAAAGTGAAAATGATCGTGCACGTGAGATTTTAGATATGACAAATTTTTTAAATCTTTTCCAGCATAACTTTATATATAACACAAACGATCGTCTACTAGATCTAGCTATATCTAACTATTCTAACTTGCAAATTGAAAAATGTAATGATCCAATCTTACCGGTTGATAATCATCACCCCCTCTTCATATTAATTTAAATGTATGTTATGTCAAATCAAAACCCGTCGAAGAAACTCTAAACTATAAAAAAGCAGATTTTGATTCTATAAATTACCATCTTTCTCACGTCAACTGGTCTTTTTTGTCAGACATGAACACTGACAAGTCTTTAGAAAACTTATATTCAATAATTTCTAGCACCATCAACTCATATGTACCACTATATATTCCTAAAAACCATAAATATCCAACTTGGTTTTCATCAAATTTAATAGCCACATTACAACAAAAAAAAAAACTTCACAAAAATTCAAAGAAACTCACTCAAAAATTGACTATTCAAATTTCAGTGAATCTAGAAAAAAATGCAAAGAACTCTCTAAAATCTGTTACAAATCACATATTAATTATATCGAGAACACAGCTTTAAAATCAAACAATCTCTGGAATTTTCTTAAAAAAATAAACAATGACAGTACTGACTATCCACCAGAAATGCATATGGATGATAAATACGCCAACTGTACACAAGATATTGCAAATCTTTTCTCAGATTTCTTCAAAAATGTATATGATGATGAAACACCAGAAGAAAATATACCCTCATACACTTTTAAAAAAACCACACATTTAACCAATTGCTTCATCACGGAAGAATCTGTTAAAAGGAAATTATGTTCCCTAGATATAAACAAATCTGCAGGCCCGGACACCATTCCGCCAATTTTCCTAAAAAAATGCTCCTCTGTATTGTCTAAGCCACTGAGCATCCTATTTAACCATCTCCTATCGTCTGGATATTTTCCCATCTACTGGAAATCCAGCTTTATTATCCCTATATTTAAAAAAGGTGACGAGACTGACATTTCAAACTATCGGCCAATATGCATACAATCTGTATTACCCAAAATCTTTGAATCTCTGGTTCTGGATGAAATATATCCCACACTAATAGAAGTAATAAATGACCAACAACATGGCTTCATCAAAGGTAGATCAACTACAACAAATTTATTACTTTTTCAAAACTATATATTGGAGGCATTTGCAAAAAATAAACAAGTTGACTGTATATACACTGATTTCTCGAAGGCTTTTGATAAAGTATCTCACAAAGTACTGATCCGGAAACTTCATGCCCTGGGAATTGGAGGAAATATTTTAAAGTGGTTAAGTAGTTACTTATCAGATAGAACCTTGTTTGTTAAAATAAAATCTTTTTATATCCAAATCGTTTTCCGCTACTAGTGGCGTACCGCAAGGTAGTCACCTTGGTCCGGTTTTATTTCTTGTCTTTATAAACGACATAGTCAACGGCTTTAAAGGTGTCAAAGTTTTGCTATTCGCCGACGATATTAAATTATATAGAGAAATAACTGATTCAAACCACTGTCAAATTCTTCAGTTTAATATTGACATGCTAAATAACTGGTGCTCACAAAACAATTTATATCTAAATGTTGAAAAATGTAAAACTCTAACCTTTTCCAGAAAGAAAACGTCTCTCTTTTTTGACTATTCAGTAAATCAAATTAATTTACAAAGAGTTACAGAAATGAGAGATCTCGGAATTATAATGGATGAGAAACTAAATTTCACTGCTCACATTCAACAAATTGTAAATAAAGGTATGAAAACTTTAGGATTTATATTAAGAACAATAAAAAAATTTCAATCGTTACAAGTAATAAAATTATTGTACATAGCCCTAGTTAGAAGTTTAATTGAACATAATTCCATAGTGTGGTCGCCTTTCTACAAAATACATATTCACAATATTGAAAGAATTCAAAGAAAATTTTTGCGTTTCATAAATTTTAAAGTAAACATACCTTTAGAGCACATAAATTACCCATCGTTAATGAATATTTTAAATATTCCAACATTAGAAAACAGACGGAAAATTAACGACCTAACCTTTTTACTAAAATTGTTAAACTGTAAATTAAATTGTTCTGAACTCCTGCATTTAATAAACTTGTACATACCCAATCGAACTACAAGACAGACATTAACTTTCTACATATCTTTATCCCGTTCTAACTATAGTTTAAATTCACCAATTCAACGCTTACACAGTCTTGGTAACAAATACTTAAATGATATGGATGTATTTGACAATAATCTAAACTTGGCAAATTTCAAAAGGAGGATGAGTGATTTGTTTCTGCCTGGTTTATAAATTATTGTTAACTACAACTTTTAACATTATTTACTTATTTGTTATCAATGTCAGTATTGACTTGGTGGATATTGGACCCGTTATTTTTTTATTTTTTCTGTTACTGTGCATTATTAGTTTTTGGTGCAGTTACTGAAATGTGTTTTGCACCTGTGTGAATATTATAAACTAAATATGTAAAAGCCCATATAGGGCGTATATAATATAATAAATAAAATATAATAAATAAAAATAAATAAATAAATAAATATATGGGGCGTAAGGACTCTGCGTTGTGAATGTGGACAAGTTGAAACCACAGAGCTTATTGTTGAAGAGTGTCCACTCTACCAGTTTCTCTGGAGCACATCGATGATGCACGACACAACGCTGGATGATATTGAATTATTGAAAAATCTCAACATTCCTATGTAGTCAACATCAACTATCCAACCATATAAAGAAGAGAAGAGTTATTTTTGAAACATTATTTGGTAACCTCGCAATCAATCTCCGAATGTCCAGGCATGTTTTATAAAAATACAAGTGTTTACTATTTATATCATTTATCTTTGGTTAGGTCGAGTATTTAATTGTTAATATAACAGGACTTTCCCAATGAGGTTGTCTCCTATAATGAAATTTCATGTTATTTACAAATGTATCGTATTACGAGGGTCATCTGGAAAGTAGTACCCGATTGAGAATATAAAAAATTTAGTATATATAAACAAATGTCAACACTTTATTTGCAACACCTAGCAAATTTAAGCATTTTTCGTAACGTGTGACGAGTTTTTGTATTCCAGCGGTATATTCTTCCGCCGCCAGTGTATTGAGATACGTAGTCACAGCTGCTTTCACCTCTTTATCTCTTTCAAATTTCTTTCCTGCCAAAAAGTCCTCGAGTTTTGTAAACAGATGGTAATCTCAAGGAGCCAAGTCTGAACTATAGGGTGGATGGTTGAAAGTTTCCCATTTAAATTGGTGCACAAGTTGTTGTGTTATGCCAGCCGTATGAGACCTAGCATTATCGTGGAGGAGGATGACGCTAGTAGACAACAGACCTTCGAAGGCCGTAATTTTTTCAATGTTGCACAATATGCATTGGAATTGATCTTGAACATTGTCTACCTACACCTACTTCAATTGCCTATGAATATCGCAAGGTCTCACATTTCTTGCATTGAGAAATTTAATCACAGCTCTAACTTCACAACTGGCGGCGTTCTCCATTTTATTGAACATTATAAACACTCACAGAAACAACACAGTCAATACCAGCGAGATGTAACGTTGCACACAGATAGCTGAGATACAACTGAATGTGTTAGTACTTGTCCGGCGGCTACTCTATTCGCCAGCGATCCTCACGGCGTAAACGGGTACTACTTTACGGATGACCCTCGTAATTAGAGCATGCTGAGGACAGAACGTTAATTTTTGGAAAATTCCGAATAGTACCGAAGATGTAAGCTGACATAGTGTTGATAATTTAGGAGAATCTCATCGACTGGCAGTTAAGCAAGTGACGTCACGTTATATAAAATTACTGGCATGGCATCATGCACTCATTAGTGCTGCCATTTGAATTGTGAATTATGTCTCGAGACGTCATGGGTATTTGTTTTATCCAAGTTCATAACTTTGTCATTTTTGGAGATTTTGAAAAACTAATTTTACTGTCATTATTGAATCCTTAAATAAAATACTTTTTCATCAAAATAAAAAAAAATTAGGCAACATCCTTATTTAGAGCACATAGTTTTAAAAAATCATATTATTGTATCTTTAGTAAGAATTGTTGTAATTCAATCAATAGATTTTTTTTTAATTCCTTTTTTATGATTTAGACAAAAGTAAGAATACAGATAAATAAAAAGGGATACCTGACTATCTAAGAAGTAGAGAAAGTCCATTTACCTGAAATCTGCTGTTGGAACAATTAAGTACTCGGCCCATTTTGTGAAACACCACTTGAAGGCAGTGGCGGATACATATGGGAGGCGCGGGGGGCGCGCGCCCCCCCCTTACGGAAGAATAGGCGCAGAGAATTCATCATTTAAGAAAGAGAACTGCAATTGTAACTTTTTATATCATAAGATGGCATAATATGTGTATAACAAGTTTAAATAAAACTTTGCATGTGACTTGATTATTTTTTTATTACGATAAAAGTAAAGGTAGCTCAAGATATATTTAGCGCCCCCCTTGAGTTTTTTCTATATCTGCCACTGCTTGAGGGGCACTAAATTTCTCATCACCGGTTCAAGTTCACTATTTAGAATCGAAACATTGCTTGAGACAGCTTAAGCTATATTAAGTAATTAGATCTGAATAGCAAGCTTACAAATTTTTCACTTTCCCACCATAAGTTCGATATAGTTTGGGGAGCACTGTGCTAAGCTAACAATACCTATTTAAATGCCCGCATCGGAATAATAATTTGTACATATCTTAAATTAAAAAAATGGTAATTAGATTTTTTAGATGAAGTAATTTGATAAATTTAATTTTAGGGCGGTGTTTCTTAACCTATGGGTCTCGATCCAAAATGAGGTCACTTGGCATATTTAGTGGGTCGTGAAATATTCTCAAGATCAAAATATTCTCGAGATAATAATATACTCATTCTGCATAAATTAGACAAATTGTAAGAGAAATTTTAGAGGTCGTTAACTTTAATGAAAACCAAATTTCGTAAAAGACTACAGCCTAAAGAAGACCTACGGTGCAGTCTGTCCTTGGATCACATATTATATTCTATGACCTGAGACTCTCAGGTCTGTCTAGTGTTATCCGAAGATTAGATGAACTCTCCAAATATATCCAAAGCCAATTTTCACATTAATATCTTACCAATAGTTCGTACGTGTTTATTAATCACATTGTCCAGGGTTGCGAAACCAAAACCATTACCTTAAATTGTGTCGCGACTCAAAAAAGTTAAGAAACGCTGTTTTTAAGGTGTGTAGGGCCAGTGGTGTTTTCCTATAAAGAGCGATTGTGCAGTAAACTCAAATAATAAATATGAAAAAATTATACTAACTTGCATTATTTTTTTAAAAACAGCACGCTGTTAAAATTAAGCATTTAAAATCCACGCTACGGTCGAAGAACAACCCAATATTCCCATAGGTGGATTCAGCACATATGGGTTCACGATCCCAAGCAAATACTTTATACAAAAAAAATAAAGTATCATAATACCCTTGACGGTGATATTAAATAACCTTGGTCGAACTACGTCATCGAGATGGCCCTATCGGTCACTATTTTTATATATATTTAAGTTTTTATTTTCTTGTTCCTGCATTGCTCTAACCGTTTGCTTTTAATGGCATTTGTATATCTGCTAGGAAAACAAACAGATTATAAATGCATACCTTTGTTTCTGTATTCAAAATTCAATTCTTTTTCAGATAAGACATTATATTCCTAAGTTAAGAAATTTTTGACAAACGCCGTATTGTCTCAAGTCGCTAGTTATTATAGTACCCCTCCCACCAACTTAATTAAAATTATGTGACTGCCGCTGTATTTGAAGATTCACTGAAGGACAACATGTACATTTTGATGAAATTAATATAACATCTTCTCTTGAATTTCCGATTGAACCTCCAGTTAACTGCCCAACCCATACGAACGTACGTGATATGGCCGCTATACTATCGCCCGAACGCAACAAGCCGTATCCCGTGAGTTCAGGCACAAAAAGAGCTATACCCGAAACCCACAAAACATTCGTATACGTCAAGTTTGTTCCTGCACCATCTTGTTTAGTATTACGAGGTTGTTGTGTTTGTATATTTTTGTCTCTCCCATACAAGTTACCTCACTAGTCACACGTATTGTTATTGCGAAATCTAATGAAGAAAAACCCGATGTTTTTTTACCTACATTTTGAATAATAACCCAAAGGATGGGCGGTTAAAAGACCATGAACCGCCACTGGTGAGGGTAGATTACAAACATACGAACTTGCCGGGGGCTTGGTAGTTTCTTCACTACGCCACTGCTTAGATGCTTAGAGCAGTGGTTATCTTTCTTACACTTCTAGTGCCCTTTCCTACCAGTGGTGGTTAGCTACCACCAGGGCACCACATAGGATATCTTTGGGCAGCAAATTTAGGGTTGGTTGGTTAGGTTGGGTTGGAATTTGTGCGTAGAGATATATGAAAACAGCATATCTAGTTAGGTTGGGTTGGAATTTGTGCGTAGAGATATATGAAAACAGCATATCTAGTTAGGTTGGGTTGGAATTTGTGCGTAGAGATATATGAAAACAGCATATCTAGTTAGGTTGGGTTGGAATTTGTGCGTAGAGATATATGAAAACAGCATATCTAGTTAGGTTGGGTTGGAATTTGTGCGTAGAGATATATGAAAACAGCATATCTAGTTAGGTTGGGTTGGAATTTGTGAGTAGAGATATATGAAAACAGCATATCAAGTTAGGTTGGGTTGGAATTTGTGCGTAGAGATATATGAAAACAGCATATCTAGTTAGGTTGGGTTGGAATTTGTGCGTAGAGATATATGAAAACAGCATATCTAGTTAGGTTGGGTTGGAATTTGTGAGTAGAGATATATGAAAACAGCATATCAAGTTAGGTTGGGTTGGAATTTGTGCGTAGAGATATATGAAAACAGCATATCTAGTGTATAATATATATTTTATGTTGTTATATCCCTCCTCTAAGTTAAACTTAAAATAATAAAATCGATTTATTTTCTATAACAATATTAAATTAGGTAATAATAATAATTATAAATGATTACGCGTACATACGCATAACCTGACAAATTCTTAACCGTGTAACATACAAATTAAATAGAATCATAATTAATCATATTATTATTACATGATCATAATAATATGTAATGAAATATTGTAATTAAATGTTTTGTTATATTATTACGAATAATTAATAAACTCATATATTCAATCATAACGTCTTATTACTATTTCATTACAACTATTTGAAAACTATAATAAACTTATCCATATGTTCAAATTATATTATTTAAAAAATTAAGTAATTATATTGTAAATATTATATATTGTTTGTATCAGTGGCTGTTGGTAAAATTGATAAAAAAAATAATTAAATTAATTGAAATCAGAATTAAAGCTACACTCAACGAGGCTAATTAGTTGTTTATTTTCCCAGTTATTCAGATGATATTCATACAAAATCAGTGAAGCTATGGACTAACGAAATAACGTTTATGGGTTTTATAGAAATGCTTACAGTTTTTTGTGATAAAACTAAGTCAATGCATAGAATTCTAGATGAACAGTTTAAAACTTTCAAATGTCCCTGAAATTGGAAGAAAAACAAGTTTTGCTTGCTTTTTTATTTTTGCTATTTTTCCTTTTAGTTTAAATTTGATTAAAAAATAGGAATTTGTATCAATTTTACCAGCAGGCAATTGCGTTTGAAAAAATAAGTAAACAAAAAAATATTTATTTTTATAAATCTATTTTGTTTAGTATAAATAAATGTTTTTATTGATTTTTTATAGATTTGTGTTTTTCTAAGGTACTCTTTAATGTTCAGGTCATTAAAAAATTTCAAAATAAAAATTTACTGATATAGTTTGCTTTTGAAAACATGATTTTGTAGTTTTCAGCAAATTTTTCAATATTTAGGAAATTTCAATAAGTAATGATGATTTATTATTTAGGTATAATGTGAATGGTTTAATTATGGGTTTTGAAAAAATTATGTAAGTATATTTATTTTTTCTTTTTCAAAGATAACAAAATCACAAAAGAATATTATAAGCACCAGGTTCTAAAAAAACAAATTTTAAAATTAATATTTAAAACATTTCTTAACTAATAAAAAATGTCCGATTCTTAATGTAAAATAAAGGTTTAAAAAAATGCTTTATACAGAGTGTTCAGAAAATTTCTTGCTTAGACCAAAAAACCTATAATAATATTTTCATATTTTTTATAAAATACACTTTTTGAAACGCGTCGTCCATATTTACAAAACAAACCATTAAAATATTAATTTATTTATTATTTAAAAAAGCAAATGTCAAAAAATAAAAAAAATTGAAAGATTTTGTATTTCACATTGCTCAGGTACAAAGTTAGAAAATTATTTTTCCGTAAAAAAAAAAAAAAACTCTTTTTTTCATACGGAAAAATCAATTTTCAATTATTTTTTATCAACATGAAATACTTATAAATAATTAAAGATTTTTTCATTTTAAAAATATCAATGAACACAGAAATCGCGTCTATAATATTATTACACAAAAATAACAAAACAAAAAAAAAATAACAAAAAACAACATTGTCTATACAAGAAATTTTCATTAAAATTGAATTTTTTTTTTAAATGATTTTTTTTCTTTTTCTTAACCCTCCCGATAACTGATTTTATAGTAAGCTCTTGGTTTTTCCAATTTTAAAGAAGACATTGATTTGAAATAATCAGGTGAATTTATTTTAGAAATTAACTGTGTGATTGATGATAAACTCACAGGAAACCTTGTTATCAGGCCCTAGTTGTTGAACTTGTTAGAATGGAGGTTACAGAAATATCTGATAAGAATTTGAACACCAATTTAAAGTATTTAAAAAAGTCGCATAATAAATAAATAATTGCATAGTTTCACATAAAATAAAATTTTATTTAACAAAATAAATACATACATAGAAAGAGATAATATAGATATATGTTATTACGCACATTTATTGCAATTTGAAAACATATTTTAATTTATGTTTTCAACAGATCTCATGTTCAATTATACTTTGATGCTATGAAATATTAATCAATAGATATTTATGAAATGTTTTTAAAAATATATTCAAATAAAATACACACTTTTAATAGCAGGTTAAGAAGTAACAGTTAAACAACTTTTAAAGCGTGTAGCAATTTTAAAACACTCGGATAAAGGTGTAAATTCTAAATACGTATAATAAAAAAAATTACGCATTTTGCCTAAACTTGGATATTTAAATTCCTTTTTATCATGGTCAAAAAATGATTTAACTGGATGAAAAAAAAAATTATGCATGCTAATACATATTAAAAATGTCTTTAAATTCTTCCAAAGTCCTTCATCATTACCCATAAGAAGGTGGACAATTAATTTTCATTGTTTTTCCTTATCCATGCAAAAAGGTTTATATTATAAAAATTGTTCAAAAAAAACTTTTAGAAATCATTCAATCAACGTTTATTTTCATACAAAAATCAACGGGCTGCAAAAGACAGCGTATAAAATTGAAAAAAACTCACTTTCTGATCAATAAATATTACTAATGTTATTTTTTTTATTCCAAAATTTGTGCCAAAGGGTTTTTATCTCGATTAGAAAATTATCGCTTAGAAAAGCATAAAAAATTATTTTTCAACAAAAATGTACAATTTGTTTTTATTATTTGAATTTGCACTGTTTGTAAAGTTTTCAATTTTAAAACAAATTATTTTTGACTGTCTGATCTGTGTATGGACTTATGACAACTGTTTCGTGTATTTTTTGCAAAATTACATGCAATATATTTGGATTTCTGTCATTTGCACCGTGTAAAACAATCACGTCTCAAAAGTTTGATATTTTAAAATGTAGACAGCAAAATGAAATTTTCTGAATTTTTCAGTTGTAATAAGCAATGTTATTATAACATGAAACTTATTTACATAACACATTGGACGTGTTACAGTTTGTAATAAAGTTAGTTAAACGCAAACGAAAGGGTTCTGTGCATGTCGTGCCTTCTAAATTCATTTCTAAATATTACCATTACTAAACATTATCAAATGACGAACCTAATCAATACAATTACCATCGATAAAACCATGGACACCCAAGATAGAAGAACTAGGAGGTTGTTAAATAAAATTCAAATGAAAACAGTCTTCTCAAGCTATTAATTGTTACATTTGGACGTGTAATCGACTTATGTCGCCCAATTTCATTTCCCCTAACAATGCGTTATTCAACCAAAGTTCATAGTCTGTAAAAGACATTGCTGTTGAATGTATAAATAGAAGATCTGAAAATTGGCTTTTTGTAGTATTGGCGTTATAAGAGGGACGAAGAAAGGGACAAGAGGAACAATTTTTTTGTTTAGCGTGTACAAAGGGTTAATGAATTAATGCCCTGGGAAAATTAGAAAGAAAAGAGATTAAAAATGATTTAATTTTCTTTTAAGGTCTGCGTCATGTGAGAAAAAGACTGTTGAATTATATCAGATGGGCTTACTAAGCATAGTTACTGAGCTTACTTTTACTTCAATTCCGAGTTTTTCATTAAAAATTACTAATTCAAAATGTGAGAAGCGTCCATTTTGGTTTGTTTCCACATGTAAGCTTTGCCAATCAATGAAAAGTTGCTAATAAGAAATGTGAAAAGCGTCCATTTTGGTTTGTTTCCACATGTAAGCTTTGCCAATCAATGAAAAGTTGCTAATAAGAAATGTGAGAAGCGTCCATTTTGGTTTGTTTCCACATGTAAGCTTTGCCAATCAATGAAAAGTTGCTAATAAGAAATGTGAAAAGCGTCCATTTTGGACTCTTTCTTAATGTAAGTTTTTGCACTTCAATTAAATGTTCCTAATTAGGAACATTTAATTGAAAAAAGCAAGCAAGAAATTGTGAAAAGCATCCATTTATGATTGTTTCCATATGTAAGCTTTTGCTCATTAATGAAAAGTTTCTAATTTGAAATGTGAAAAAGTATAAATGACAAATTCCTAGTTTGAAATGAGAAGCAATCTATTTGAAACTAATATTGTTGTTTCCGTAATATGTAAGCTATCGCTAATATCATTGATATTTTCCTAAATTGAAATGAGAAGAGGTCCATTTTGGTTTGTTTCCGTAATATATAAGCATCTTTCCTAGTTCTTATATTCCGGGCTGACGCGGATCGGATGTATTTCCGGGCCTCTAAACGCCAAATCTGTTGGCGAGTATATTATATATATCAATAAACGCAAGGCACCGTGGTACAGTCAAGACAAGAGGAGGTAAACTAAATTGAACAGGGTGTACACTAGGACCGCGCCATTGCATGGTTTCTCAATACGTTAATATCATTATTTACTCAAATTTACCCATAGTCAGTGCAATATACATAATATATATATATATATATATATATATGTTTATATATCATTGTACACAAATATTAAACTACCACGCCTAAGAGTTAAACATATTATTCAACCGCCGGTAAAAAACAGAAAGAAACAACAGTTCCATTCCAACGACTCAACGATCCATTCAATTTAAACAAAAAACGTTTATAGCATATATATCAAATTTTAGAAGACAGAAAAAACATTGTCAAATGTCTTTGGGTCAGTAGTTTTTACTATTACAACATGCCTAGTCACCCATTTCTATGCTTTAAAAGCTTTGATGGACCATGACCTTAAAAGTTTTTGGGTTATTTTGCAATGTTTTCTAGGTTGTGACGCATGCCTAAGTTTTAAATAATTTTAATCATTAAGCACGGCACGTTAACCAAATAAACGTGACTCTAAAACCCATAAAATGTTTAACGTCGTAATCCAAGTAATTGGTTATTTTTTATGGGTTTTCATTTAATGTTCTAGGCTTTGTAGTTAATTTTGTATTAATTATAATGCCAAAAAAAATCCAAGAAAAAGTAACCAACTTGTGAATGGCTTTGAAAATATAAATCAAATTTTTTACTGTTCTTTGTATTATAGCATCTCTACTATCTACAGTAGAAAAATGTGTGTTTTTTTAATAGTAATTTATTTTTCTTTAAAAAAGGACTTGATGGGTTTTTGCTGGAATATTCTGAAATTAAAACTTTTCGTAATTTTTGTAGAATTTTTTTCTTGTTTATAAACTTTAATGAGAACTTATCGCGAAAATTGAAATTTTATGTGAAAATATTATTTTTCTAATACGTAATAGAAAACACTGTTCAAAGGTTTGTGTTTTAAGTTTTATCGTATAATATTTTTAAAGATCGACTAATTTATATATTTTTTAAAGGATATTACGGTGTGGATGTGTGATTTATATCAAACTTTGTCTATTTTGTAATATTGAATATAAATTTAAATATGTATGCAACTTTTTTACGTATATTTTAAAGTCTCTTTTTCAAATTTGAGTCAAAGATTACTACAAAAAAAAAACATGAAATATGAATAAAAATTAATACAATATAATAAATATTTAACGCCATCTCTGTTTAAAACTAAATAATATTATAAAAGTTATAAAACCAATTTATTTATTAAAATTGACAATTTAATAATATTTAATGTACAAATAATAAAGATTATGCGATAGATGTATGAAATCTGCCAGGAAATGGATTTAGAACTAATGAAATTGATACCCCCTTTCTTAATGTCGTCTGTTATGATTATGCGTACGAATGGAAAATGCTTGACTGAAATGTGAATGCTTAATTTAATGTACCCCGTCTTAATCTTATCCGTTATAAATCAAAACAATATTATCTTCTATGAGGAGAATCGCTTCACAAACTGTAATTTTTCAACTCATTTTTATAAGTTCCAGTATAAGCTACCCAAGCTAATTCGAAGCTAGCAAAAAAAAAAAAAAAACTGTCACGTGTTTTGATGTTTCTGAAAGAATTTTAGTGATTAAGGAATTTCAGCGAAAATTAAAAAAAATCTATATTCGTGAACAATCAATAAACACCAATTCGGAACATATATAAATCAAAACATCTAAATGCTCCATGTTTGACTGAACGAGTTCTGATGTCACTTGAACCCACTCTGTTAGCTACGGCAGTTAGAAAACAACTGATTTGGATATACACGATGTTACACATTCCGTGAGAGCTTCAGATTGGGCCATTTTCGTCAGTTAAATTCCTCATTACAAGTTTTAAAGTACTGAATATTTTGCTTAGGTAGTGAAAGATTGTGTGTAATAATTTGTTTTAAATTCTTCACTTCTTCATTTAGAAGCATCTAAAAGTGTTTGCTGTGAAAAAAAAAACTATTTACGTGTACATTACGTCAATATCCTAATAGACTTTTTACAAAAAAACAACACTAAAATAAACGATACTCTATTCGACGTATTTTATATGAAATTTTACGCAAAGGGTTTTTTATTCATATAAAATATTATGAAGTTTCATAGTCAGTCAATAGAAAACAGAAAAAAACAACATTATTAGTACGTTTCACTTACGTACGAATTTAGTACCCACAATGACAATAACAATATTGATAGTACGTATGAACTCCGTAAAGTATTATTCTATCCATACAGGGGTCAATTCGAGTAGAAATATCTCACTGCCTAGCCTCATGGTGATGTACGCATTGTAAATAAAAATGTTTTTGACCTCTTAACGGGAATTAAACCTGCTGCTTCTGGGAAATCGGTACTCCATTGCTAGACTAACAATATATAGGCAAATCCGTAGAGATATTCTAGTTTTGAAGGGAATTATCCCTGATGCTAGCCAACCTCTGTTAAGAGAGAGGGAATTTGATATTCGATCATGCGAAAATAATGCAATAAGAGTAGTTGATAACTCCTTCAATGTCTTGGTGATTTTCAACCTCGAATGGGAGAAAGCGATAACATCTTTTGAAGATGCCGGGTAAGTGATGATAATATTATCTCGACAAACAGTTGTTGTTTGTCGAGTTGATTATAATTATATCTGTGGTGTTAGATCAAAATATGATAAGTGCAATCAATATTTAGAAACCTTCAATAATTATGTCTGTATATTTCTAATATTAAGTTTCGCTAATTTGTGTGGTTTGGCGGACCATTTTTTTTTATAAGATACTGTTATACAAACAAAAGAGTACAAAACTTATCGAAATGACATAGGTACTATGTATTTATCATAAAATTACAATTTTTGCACCTGCTCTATTGACCTATTTCCACAGACGTGTAATTATATAGATGCTAATAAGAATATGATTTCAAAAGGAAGTTGATTGAACACAAAACAATTTTATTATAAATTTACAATACTGATGGCGACAATCTTTAAGATAAAAAATCAAAAAAATATATTGTAGAAATCAGCTTAGATAAGGAGAAAGAAAACCAGACTTTGCCCAGTATAATATATATATATATATACATATGTTGTCGACAATGGCTGGTGATGAAGGCAAAGTAAGATATTAGTGATTATTTACCGAATATTGACCCCCTCGTCTAGAGAATGTAAAATCTACAACATTTAAAAACATACCAAAACGTCATTCATATAACATTTCCAGAGTATTATGTAAAAAAAAAGCACAGGATTACCCGGAAAATCGAGAAAGTTCCAAATATATATTTAACAAATATCAATATTACAAAACTATTTCCTAATAGAACTATATAAAATGTATCCCATGGATTAAACTCTTCGCAGATGCACAGCTCTACCGGATGCTATAATTTATTACTATTGCACGAATAAAACTTTGTTTAGACGCGCAACTCTACTGGATGTTGTTATTATTATTCCGGATAAAACACTTTGTAGACGGACGTGTCTGTGGTGGTTGATTACGTGCTGAAGTCGTGTGAATTGTCTATGGAGAAGAGTTCTTTGTAAAGGGCTGGGAAAACATATTGTGGATGGGCTGCCTTGAATTTTGATAATGCGTCCATGTGCATCAGGGATAGCTCTCTGAAAAAAAAAAAAAAAACCATTAATCAGGATGTATTTAAGACGTCCACCTCTGTGTCTAAGTCAATCTAGCATAAATTCGTACTCGGAGTAGAAAACCTAGATAAAACCTTCGACTGTGCAGAAACGGGCGGTCCGTTTGACATATTGCCCTTATCTATCAAACGGATTGCAATCTTTAGAGTACAGGCGTCAGGTGGGAATGCTGTCCTTGTTCTACAGATATCTCAATGGATGATGCTCTGAGGAACTAGCCTCATTGATCCCTTTAGCACCGGTGCATAGTCGCGAAACACTCCAAACGCGCGCCTAACATTTGTACGAGGTGTGTTCAAAAGAAAAGGTGAATTTTGAATTTTCGCAGGCTGTGTACATTCGATTATCGAATTTTTTTTTTTGTTATGTTGGAACACATATTTTTATCATATGTTAGCATTTTCAGCCATTTTGGAATAGTGGTTTGTTTTTGACAACTGGAAAGGTTAGTCACGTTTTTGTGTGTTCTTCGATTTTTTACTTTTGAAAAAAATGGATCAAAGAATATGTATTAAATTTTGCGTTAAAAATGGAATAAAGTGCTCCAACGCACTTAAAATGTTGACTGTGGCATTCGGCGAGTCTACTTTGTCTCAAAAAAGTGTTTATAAGTGGTACAAGCGCTTTATAGAAGGCCGAGAAGATGTTAATGACAATGAGCGTCCTGGAGTTGCAACCACGTCAACAAACGAAGAAAACATCGAAACAGTTAAGAAAATGGTTTTGGAAAATCGTCGAATCACTATTAGGGAAGTTGCAGAGGATGTTGGCATATCATCGGCTCATGCCATGCAATTTTCTCGGATGTTTTGGGCATGAAACGTGTGGCAGCGAAGTTTGTTCCGAAATTGCTAAATTTTGAGCAAAAGCAACGTCGCATTAGTATCGCTCAGGAGTTGTTGAATGACGTCAACGACGATCCAGATTTGCTCAAAAGGGTCATAACTGGTGATGAAACGTGGGTATATATGGTTATGACGTCGAAACCAAGGCCCAATCATCCCAATGGAAGCGGCCAGAAGAGCCAAGACCGAAAAAAGCACGCCAAGTTCGATCAAATGTGAAGGTTTTGCTCACCGTTTTCTTTGATTATAATGGCGTGGTGCATCATGAGTTCTTGCCAACAGGTCGTACGGTTAATAAGGAATACTACAAGGAAGTTATGCAACGTTTGCGTGAAGCAATACGGCTCAAACGATCGGAATTGTGGAAAAACAAATCATGGATTTTGCATCACGATAATGCACCAGCTCACACATCAATGCTTGTTCGTGATTATTTGGCCAAAAACAACACCGTAATCATGCCTCAACCACCGTATTCACCAGATTTGACTCCCTGCGACTTTTTCCTATTCCCGAAACTGAAGAGACCAATGAAAGAAAAGCGTTTTGCCACAATTGATGAGATAAAGTCAGAATCGAAGAACGAGCCGATGGCCATACCGAAAAGCGCATTCCAGAAGTGCTTCGAGGATTGGAAGAAGCGCTGGCATAAGTGCATTATATCTGAGAGGCATTACTTTGAAGGGGATAAATTAGATATTGATGAATAAATACTTTTCGAAAAAAATCCTAATTCACCTTTTCTTTTGAACACACCTCGTACATGGTTAACATTTGTCACATGAGAACGGGTGGCTCCTACGACTCTTTCTTCAGCCCGGCTGTGCAATGATTTGCCAGCCTCTGTGTTTCCTCCCTACCCTCTCCACACAATATCCTCAAAGACGACATAGACCCCGAGGAAAATAATTTTCGTCGGGGCCTCCTGTGTGGAATTGATTTAAAAAAAAAAACCATATTCAAAATGATCCATACATAGTACAATATGTATTAGGATAGGGGAACTTAATTTAATATGGCTTTGAATAAAAATCAAACCAAAGACACCTGATTGTCTATCACAAAACTAGAGATACTGCTTACACAAAAGTATACTACATCCACACTGGAGAGAAATTTCTAAGGAAAGGAAGGAGGTATCCTGAATGTTGAAGAGACCAACGTCGTGAGTAGGAAGAAGCACAAAAGTCTGCAAATCATTTCACAGCCGAGCTGCTTAACACAAGAACAAGTCATAAAAACAAGCATGTTTAAGATATAGTGCACGCAATTGGCGCATCTCCTGGCTGTGTATTGGTGTTGAAAACCCTAATGATGCTAGTTCCTTGGAGGACCTTTAATAGAAATATTGGCAGAACAGACACAGCATTCCTACCTGACGATCTAAAGATTGTAATCCATTCAATAATAACAAGTGAATTCTGTCTGAAAAAAAAATTATGTAATACTAAATGTTGTATTATTAATGGCTATGTTCATACCTGAATGTGGGAATCTTAGCCAGCAGAGTGTCCAGCACGGTGACATCCCCCTTGATGGGTAGGTGGTTCATGTCGATCTCGTGGCGCATGGCCGTGATGGACATGTTGAAGAGGCACTGAATCTCCGTGTTCCCTCGCAGGCCGTGTCTCTCTGCAGAGGAAAAATAAGAAAACATGTTAGTAAAAAGGAAATTTTTTCATAGTCAAACATAATCACCATGGCATGGCCCTCAATACAAGCGATCCAAATTCAAAAGGTCTCTAGAGATGGTCTTGGATGGCTGTGCATTCTGGACGGTCTGTGAAATTTGTTTACAATTTGGAATATTGTCGTGAAATGTTTCCATCTTCATACAATATTAAACTCTATGCCCTGGTGTTAGATGCTACATTAACCTGTGGCCTTCATATTTAGCTCGTGGGATTCAGTGGGATGAAATTTATGCAGCTTTTTTGTCTGAAATTTCTAGACCAAAACATTTTCAGCTCACAATGTTATTTTCATCAAGAATTCTGTAGTGCAAATAATACCAATATCATGGCATCTTTCGAGCTCGGTTGTCTTGGATACTAGTTTATTGTGTTGAATATTTGGTTTCCAGGGAAGATTCTACAAGTTCTACTGACAAAACAAGTACCACTTTGTGAAATGTGTTGAAATGTCAACAATACACTATTTTTCAAGATACAGTATGTAAGCGACTAATGTAGACTTTAAATTTTTGTAGGTGCTAGATCCAGAGCCACTTTCTTCCGTTGTAGGGTTGTAAGGTAGGTGGATGGTGCCGGTCCTCACGCACCCAGTGGTCTATGTGAGGGGCACTAGGTGGGCCACTCCTCTGCCGGGTCCTGGCCTTGCAGTGACGTCCTCTTGTCTCGAGGACGTAGGCCCAGGACTGCTTCAGGCAGAGGGTGTCAGCGAGGCAGCAAATGATGGAGAGGGTGAAGGCAAAGAAAAGACTTTTGTTTTGCTGCTCACGAGTTGTGATAAGTTATGACTACTTTATTTTTCAAAGTTGGCCTATTTATTTGATTTCTCGAATGCGACAAGCATTTTACCTCTCTCCTTGCGGCGGGGGGGACGCGCGCTTGCCAAACTGACACGCAGCGTATATAATGTGCGTAAAACTGTCCAGCACTCATTTGGCCGAATTCTTCAAGGTCGGCGGACGCCTGAATTTCGACATTTGAAAGATTTCCCTGACCAACATATAAACACTAAAACATGATATTATATAAAAAAATTAAAAAGGTTTTGTGTAGTGATCAGGTTAATTCTAGCTGTGTTTACTGCTGTCAATGTTTTCCCACGTCCAGATAACATAGCGCTTTGTGGCTTCGTTATCTGGTCGTAGGGAGCAATAAACATGAAAAGGTTAAAACAAATTATTATGTAAAACATCTCCTCATTACGGCATTATTCAAAAGGTTTATTATGCCGCTTTGAGGAGATTGAAACGTTCACTTTCAACTAAATTATAAGAAACAGTTTGTAAATTAAAGAACATGAAATATAAAGTAAATACCAATAGATAATAATGCTAATGATAAGAATGAAAGGGAGCTCGCAACACGGTATTTTACCTAGTCGGAGTCTGACAATTTTCGAACTTCCTGGGTTGTCCTAATCCTTAGGAATGTGAACAATGGCGGAGAGTTGGAGGGACGATCGAACAATAAGTTTCAACACGTCTGGTACACAGTGAAATAACAAACTGTTTCAAACTGGGCCAAGTAAAGCCTGTTTATAATGTGATAATTATTTTTTATTAAAAAATTGTTAGAAATGTCAAATGATGCACACATAACTTTGTATAAAAGCAATAGGTACGTCAGAGAGATGATGCTATTGTTAGTATAACTTGAGCTGTGCGATGGAGCGGGCCGCCTCAAAGATGTAGCCCGTGAGCTTGACTTCACCAGGGTCCATTAATTGTTAGTGGAATAGATGACATCTTACCAGGCCACAGGAGCACCAGACTCTGGTAGAGCGCCAGCTCTGTCTCGGTTAGCTTGAGCTGCGCGATGGAACGGGCCGCCTCGAAGATGCAGGCCACGAGCTTGGCCTCCCCCGGGTCCGCCGTGTACAGCGCCTCCTGCGGCAGCATCACCTCCCCGTACAGAACGCAGTTCTGCGACAGGTCCATGAGGCGGGACATGCGGACTATCGCCAGCTCGAAGGAACCTGGAAACAAGAACGATAACGTCAGTGGCGGTAATGATAATGCTGAAGGAAGGTATTTGCTGACATGGGGACAGTCTGCATAACTTCAGTAAGTACTCAGGACATAGGTACATCTCACATTTATTATGCTATACCTCAGCAGACCAGTCTGTTTTAAATAAATTTTGGCGATGTCCTGACAATAGCGGACATTACAAATACGCTTCAGACTCAAAATCCCACCACACTTCGTCACAATACGTCCGCCGAAACGTATGTGTAAAGGCAGCACCTGCAGTTCGAACGCCCATATCTCCCGTTAGTCCGAAGCATAAGTTTTTCTCAGCGATCGGCGTGCTATGCCTTTACACGTAAGCATTTGAGCGTTAGGAAAATCAAAAGGTAAGAATAGAAACTTAAAAATTAGTATTAGTTAATTTTTTAATGAAATATTGCAAATAAACTATCTAAATTTGAACTGTTCATACTTAAGTAATTTATAATCTTCCTAAATACGACATGACGTTATTATTTTAATTGTTAAATTGCGATCTTATGATATCTATGGTTAAAACTGTTGCAAAACTTTTAAACCGTACGACGTATCACGCATCAGGCCACACTTCGCTCAGATCTCTGAGAAATTCCTTTACATGTACACTTCCACACGGAGATCAGTAGATCAATGGATCAGCGCGCCCGTCGAAGTGTGGTGACTTTTTTTACCCAAATTAATGCAAGGTTTCGGCCGGCAGGCTGATCTCACATATCAGCGTGCAAATAGGAGGGTGCTTTATAGGGATGATCGAGAAACGCAGGCGTGTGAGCTAAAGTTTCCACTTCGTCGACCAGTGTTTTCATTTTTGAAAAAGACAAAAATTTTTATAGCTAAAATAATTTTTAATACAATTTTTTTTTTCTGTCTAAAGTAAGAAATAAACTACTGGTAGGTTAGACTAGATGATAGAATAAATATTGCATTGCATTTTTTTTGTCACAGAGTAAGAAAAGAAGAATGCGAGGTTGGGTTTACTAACCAGTCTTGAGAAGCAGAATCTGGTCATCCTGCGACAGCTTCATGAAGCCGGGGATCAGCTTGGCGAACTCAATGATGTTCTGGATGATGCCCGTCAGTTTCTCCGCGCAGTCCAGCCACATCTCCTCTTGGGACATGGACTTGTAGTATATTAATCTGGAATATAAACAATGGAAAGCATATTTAGAATGTGTCAAAAATATTCATGCAATACGAGAAAACCTCAAGAGCAAATATCACAAAATAGTCCAATTTTTTAAAGTCTTGACTAGCCATTCCTTATGCTATCAAATGGCACTCAGAGATTTTTATTAAACCTTGAACTGGGAAAACTAATTGAGTAGGTATATAAGCACCAGAGTGGTAGAAACTCTCAGTATCAGTTTAGTGACCAGATATGAATAACCGGGTACTTCTCAACCTTTCTCTTCCTCATCTTCGTCTCCTTTCTACTGTATTCAGCTTTACAATATTCCCCACATTGGGGTTGCAATGTAGCGTGCATTGCTCTATGATCATTGCTGTGTAATTTCAAGTTCGGATATGAATTATTACACCTTGCATATTTGAAAATGGCCATTGTGTTATCATCTTCCGCTAATTGTTGTGGCCAACTGAATATAGAAAATATATAGAAATATTTTTTAGATTTTGTAGATCGCAAGGACTAAAATGGATAGCTACGTAGAAAGAATGTCAGATGATAGGACACCAAAATTCACGAGGTCCAGAGGCAAACCGAGTACTTACTCTTGGTATAACCAAATTCTGTAGAAATATGACAATACCTCCAGCTCCTGACATTTTTCATACTTTGAGATAGCAACATGGTACACTACCGCCTCTAGCGGTTCAAGTTGTACGCATTGTTTTTTTTTTTCGTACACTTTAATAGATTTTCTGTGAAATTTATTAATGATATGTTTCACAGAAAATTTATTAAAATATATGAAAAAAAAACTAATTCACACAACTCGGGTCGCTAGAGGGCACTAGTGTAGCATGTTTCCACTAAATATTAGGAGCTGGAGGTATTGTCATTTTAGAGTATTTGGTTTAACTAACTATGTTAAAGAAGATTGGAGTAGATTGAGACTGGCTAGCGACCAGAACCATCGGAGAACATTTGTGGAAGTCAAATCCCACCATAGGATGCAGTGTTATGATGATGATCTTGCATGTTGTTTTGTTATTTTTATTTCTTATTTTATTGATTAATGTATTTTGTTTATACCTGGACATGTCTTGCGGTTTTCTGAACATCTCGTGGATATACTCCAGCTTGGGGTTTGTGTTAGCGTGAGCTTCGGCCAGGGTCTTCACCAGGACCTCACTAATGTGGCCCTCGGCTGCAAAATAATACAAACACCGTTAGAATACATCAAAGGTGGAAGGGGCAGCCCTGATACTACGCAGACATGTGAAAAGAATTTGCTGAATTTTATAATATACAGACATAGAAAAATTTTATTTGTCTTTTGGGATATTGAGCAGTTTGGCGCTTCGTCCTATTTCTTGTGCAAATGTTTTGAATATCCTTGCAGTGTCCGGCATCAGGGCAGACAGGGCAGACCTGACACATTTACCTGAGTGATGGACACTATAAGGCTGTTTGAAACATTGACTCAAAAAGTCAAAAGGTCAAAACATCGCTTAATTTACAGAAACGTCACCCACAATATGGGTATTTCATATTTAGCAACTTTCCAGGAGAGCCAAAAAAAAGGGTAATTTTGTCAGATTCTTATACATTTTATTAGATGTTTAGCTAGTGGTGTTTTTATTACTCATTTTTTTTATTCCATTAGCAAAACATCAATCAAATCAATTTTTTGGCTCTCTTTGAAAGTTGCAAAATATGAGATACGCCTGTTTGTATTGTAGGCGATAAAAAGTTTAAAAAAAAAATTATAGTTTGTGAGAATCTTTCTAAAGACTTTAAAATACATTGATATGGATAAACATTGGTGAACAGAACACAAATCATTTTGCAAATAGTGGAAAGACATTAAATAATAATTCTAGGAACAATTTTTTTTTTATAAAAAAGTACAGTAAGGCATAAATTAAGAGATCCAATAATCTTATTAAAATTTAGCATATTTTTACTAAAGTAACATTGACAATACAATAGTGACAAAATAACATAAAATTTCTAGCATGAATAACAACTATAGCACCACTTCAATAAAATAGTATGTAACATAAAAACAAGCCACAATATGATGAATGTATATAACTTTAACAGCAAATAAAAAATAGTGCATGTTTATGCTAAAACGACAATTATAACATACACATAACATAAGTACATATTTGATTTCACTACATCCAAAGCAAATGCCAAATAACGATGTGGATAATATAAGGAATGTTATCGTTGCAAAGGGTATGTAGAAAATGCTGTAAAATTGAGTTTAAGATACTTACATTAATGCTTTACCGTGGTACCGACAACCGGTTCGGAACACTGATGATTAATTGGCATGAAGCAATGTAAAGTGCTCATAGACTTTACAAACCCAAATTAGTCAGGAACTACTCAGTATGAGTGGAGACTTACCGAGAGAGCTAGTAGAACTTTTACCAGGACACTGCCACCTCGGGAGACACATGCAGCTGTTGGGAGTAGAAACACCAATAGCTGTTGGACATGAGAAAGGGAACAAGAAACACTGTTTCATCCATGGTGCCAATGTTCGGTCTTGACTGGAAGAAAGTTCAGATACCTGGGAAACTACGTTGTAGAACCAGGAGACATCGCCAAACACTAAATGACAACCCTGGTGAACTTTAATAACAGAACTGGGTTATTGTCAGAGGAAAACGGTGAAAAAGGGAGATAAACAAACAAAATAAAAATAAATTAGCATAATGAGTTTATGCCATGAGTGCTTACGGGAACTACATATACAGGTTTAATTAAAATGATTGACTCAATTTCGCACTTTCACCTCTGTTACACGCGGTTGGCCCGGGCTTTTTCCTTTACAGAAACATCCAGTTTCCTCAAATTGGTAATACCGACGACAAATGCTCTTTCTAGTTGGAGATTCAATGTTTAAATGGAGACGAAAGGTCCACTACAATACAGTTGCCAACTCAGTTTTACAGAATTCAAAAACGTAGAAACCTTATGCTGCATAGTAGCCATTTTATTATAACTGACTAAATATGAGCCATCTAGTAGTGGGATTCTAAACTTTTGGACCTCCTCTTTCAATTCCTATACAGATCATCCGCATATAATGCATAATTCAGAAAATATAGCGGTACGAAATTGAGTCCATCAATTTGAATAGCTCTGCATACATAGATGGTTTCCATACCAATAAAGAATCTATGTATCTTTTATTCTTGTTTGGCCGTGCTTCAGGCAGATGAACGATATGACACTATTATCCAATTTACAATGTTTTAAAATATCCCTTTACAAAGACAACATAACATAGCTTTCAACAAATAAGCACTAATACGGCATAAACATAACGACATTAATAACTCACTGGTCAAATCGTCAGAAAGAGATCCGATTGTTCTTCTGTTATTGGAGATCACAATGGGATTTACCATCCCCATCCCGGACATGTTAACATTTATGCTCAGCGGATTCACGTTGTGGTGGTGTTGGGACGAACCCGTAAGTTCGTCTGGACTTAAACTTCCGAGGGGGACAGTCGTCGATCCTGTCAAGACTGGTTGCGTGTGCATCGACCCGTGCGAACTCAAAACCGTCGGCTGTTGAATCTGTTGATTCTGTTGATTTGATGAGCCGCCGGTCGGTGAATTTAAAAACGTTGTCGAGTCGACATAACTGGCAACCAGACTGTCAACGGAATTCATAGAGTTTTCTTGCTTGATCGTGATCACGTTCGTATTCCCGATGTTCTGTCGGTCTTTTTGATTTGTCAGCTGGTTCGTGAACTTGTCGAATTCACTTTGTTGTTGCGTCTGTTGTTGTTGATTGGTTAATGTGCTCTGTAGTCTTGATATTCGGATGTCGTTGAGGGTGATTGTCGTTTGCTGGATGTTGGACGATGACGACTGTATAACGTTGGAGGTTCTTTGCTGTTGTTGGGTCTTTTGATCGGCTGTTGGTTAGATGGGATTTTGGTGGATTTTAAGAAATTATTGGGTTAATATTTGGTTTATAGAAATCCTTGAATATTTTATGTGAAACCCAAAAGAGTTAGTGAATCTACATGATTTATTTATTAGTGACAATTGTTTTGTCTCACGAGAACCCTAGGGTATTAAACTAAAATGCTTGAATAAGGCGAAAATGATATAAAATAAATAAATAAATCAAGTAGATAAAGAGTAGAGAACAGTGATAAACAATATATATTGATATTGAACCACATATTAGCAGTTTTAATTAAAATGCCCATTTGATTTGAACTTCGTGAAGAAATTATCAGAAAGCAGAATCAGGATTCACATAAGAATGAAGAAGAAAAACCGTGAAATGCACTTTCAGAATCGTTCCGGTGAGAGATCTTCATTCAGAATCAAAACTGCAAATTTAAAGTCTGAAATAGTTTTTGTCGTTTCTAATAATTAGGCCTGAGTAGATACTGCCCGACCTTTGCCTTCCCCATATTTTTCTCCTTCCTACTGCTTTTACTCTCATAACATTCCTCAAATTGGGACATACAAAATACAAAAATTTCTGAAATTATGTTTATTATTAATACAATAAAATAGGGTGTACAACTGACCGTGTCCGATGAAATCACCGTCCATGATACTTGGCGGGCGTGGCTCGAAGGCTGTGGTGCTGTCGACATAGTCGGCGCTGATGTCCGCATACTGCGGGGGTGGCTGCGACTGCGCCTGGTGCGTACTCTGTTGCTGGGATTGCGCCTGGTGCTGGAAAAAGATGGGAAAAAATTATCAGTTATTTCACTATGGTATTATGGCGTAGTGTACTGAAAAGTTTAGTTTGGGGTTAATTATAGAGCAGGGAGAGAGAAGCAGTGAGTCAAGGGATATGTTAACAGCTTAAAGGACGAGCTATCAAAGCATCAATGATAATAGAGTTGGATTTCGAACCAAACGCTGCATCCGACAGGATTTAGAAGTGTAAACATATTGGTCATAGTAACAGAAAATCTGAGGCTATGCTAGACCTTCAGTGTAGTCAGTGTTGGATTTAAACTGCCTACAGACCATCCCATTTCATCCACACTATTTGAAGGAACCACGCCGTTCACCCGTCCTTTCCTTAAATCAAGCCCATTATCAATCCACTTCTATATGTTTCCTTTAAATCGGACGGCCAAATCGGATAAGTTCGTAGGCTCCTTTACCGATGAGTTAAATAATCCAAGCATGTGCATGCAAATCATTTTAAAAAGCGCATGTTTGAATGTACTTCTGCACACCGATAGTATCATAAGCAAGCTTCAAACTGGTTCCAACTAGTTTGAAACGATAATATTTGGATACCAGCTGTGTAGCGACGTTTATCATAATCTTCGAATATTGTCATTGTTATTTGATTAAGTCGAGGTAGTTAAGTTTCTTTCGGTAAAATTAGGATGTGATTTTTAAAATTGAGTAAAAAAAAAATGATTATGTTAAACTATTAAACAGCCAAACAAAGTAAGATTTACATAATCTTTATAGATAAGTACTTTGAATCAGAAAAAAAATCCAACAGTACTGAGGCAGTAATAGATTATCAGATTTGGTCTTTTTCAACTAGCACAGACTGTTTTACTAAGTGCCGGGATGATTACTGCAATCCCAAAGCTTGGTGGTCCTGGTCCATAACCACTATCAAAGAAAGTAATCAACCAAATCATCTCTGCAGGAGAACAAACTCACTTGGGTGTGTGACTGCTGCGTCAGGGTCTGCTGCTGGTGCTGCTGCTGGGCCTGGTGCGACTGCAGCGGGTGCTGGAGGGGCGCGGCGGCCGTGGCGCACGGCGCGGTGTACGCATATGGCGAGGACATGCCGGAGCTATAGGCGTATCTGCAAGAAACAGACAAATGAAGTGAAATCAAGAATACAGCAAGGCACCGTTTTGGGACCACCATTATTTTTACGTATTTACTAGGTATAGTTAAAATCATAGATTACAGAAACAAAGGGAGGATGAGATGGAAGTGCGCCAAACCTACAACCAAACTGCATTATGACAGCGGCAAAGCCGTCAATATTTATGTGTTTGGTGTGTAGGTAGAAAGAGGGGGGGTGCCGCTGTGCTTTGCTGTAGTGATAATGATAGTTATGATGGTAAACTATGTTGACAACACTTAGATGCCCGCGGTTTCGTACTAAAGGTTCATGGACAATCTCCTTTGTTTCTATTATCTATGGTTAAATGGTATTTCAAATGTATTTAGCTGGGTTGATAGATACATAGCACATACAATAACGAATATGAGATTATGTGTTTCAAGTTTTAACACATTTTTATTTTATTTACACATGAAACAAACAAAGTGATCTCTCGTCATATTTTGACAGCTAAATAGATTTTTCATAACTCCTGAAAAGAGTTGCTTTGAACACACCATTGATCTTGAAAGCCATTTTAACACACCAGAGCTCAAGGCTTAACTTCTTTGGGCTATCACATATCAGGTATCACACAAACAGAACTTATAATTGTTTGTTTTATAGTAAAGGTCGCATCTGAAACTCAGGTTAATTCGAGAAGTACACCACGGAACTAGGGTGCGTAAATCTATCTATCTGTCTATCTAAAGATGTGTCCGTGTGTGTGTTTGTATAAATCTACAGTAATATTCACTTGACTTCCAAAACAAGAGGAAGGTACCTGTCTGCATGAGATTTCGATATCCTCTTTCCCACCTATTAAAGCAGAATTTTGGAAACCTCTTGATGAAATTTTTGCACACTTTTTAATTTAATTTTTATTTTTTAATGTGAATAGGTACCACACAAGAGTCCCAGCTGCTCTCGACCCCAACCAACAACCATTCAGCCTCACAACAACCCCAATAAGGGTATGTTGTGAGGCTGAATGTAGAGGGGTGGGGAAGGAGATGTAGGAGAGGAAGGTGGGGAAGTATCTGGCTATTTAAATATGGTCACCAAACACGGCTAAAGCCATTCCAAGCAGCGTTTCGATTCTGAATGGCGGTCTTTCACCAGGGCGATACTGAAAGTAATTACCACTCTGGAACGTGCCGGAAATATACTACATATTATTTTAAAGGAACAAATTGTTAAATAACACAAAATAATCAATAAAATTTACACTGGGAATTGAACCTGCGACGGAAGACGTTATAATAAAAGGAAAATTACTGGGTAGGAGTAGGGATAGGGGTAACACATCACAGTCTCAAAACTTTTCTCCAAACCATTCATGATTCCGAGACACGACGGGTACCGGGGTTTGGTAAGTTAAATTGATCCGAATTAGGTTGATTTCATTTATTTAATCTAATCTCTTCGTATTAGTACAGCATACGTTCCTTTCCATTAAAAAAAAAAAACGAATAAAAATTTAACTCTTTTAGTTCAAGTAGTTCCATTACCAACCTAAAAAATAAAGCACCATATCATCGTCCTAAACTAGAGACATCTATGTACAGAATTATTATCAATGGTTCGAGTCTTCGACAATAAATCGGGGAAAGTTGATCGTATTGATTTAATAATACTATTTTCAAACAGATGTCTCTAATGTCCAGAATTCTCTTCGCTTTAGAAAGTTATTTATTGCGTAAAGTGATGAATGATTTTCACAATGAAACAAAGAAAATTATATAATTTTGCACAAGAACCAATAGTCAATAGGTACCATAGAAAATAACAAAAACCAATATGTTGAATACGTTATGCCTTCACAAACCAGGCAATTTTTTCTCACAAAGTTATGTAGGTACCTATATTATTATTTATTGTATAGTAGATCGTAGGTATATATTTTTTTAATATGAATTTTTATGGGAAAGAGTAATATTTTGACACTCATTCATGGTATTTGCAATAAAGTAATTTTGCCTTGGTCGTGCCAGTTTTCCCAATAGAATTAATATGAAGTGAAAGTCAAAAGACATAATTTTCAACAAATTTTTAAATAATTTAATTAACCCTTACATTCTTATTACTCCCACATTTGCCGGGATAACCTTTCGATCACAATAATCTCCCGGGATTACTATGTTGTTTCAATTTTACACAATTGTGGTTTGGAGTTCAATCGTCCTAAAAAGATCAGGATGACGAGTAAAATTTAAACTGACCCAGTATTCCAGTATTATTGGAATAAAAATACATATATTTTATTTACGGAAAACAGGACAGCGGTGTCATATTTGGGGATGCCGCGTAACAGTGGTGTGCATTGCTCTATGACCAAAGGTAAGCTGTGTGTAGTTTTTCAAGTTCACGTATGAATTTTATTCTGCGTTGAAAATTTCACACGTTTTATTGTCATCTTCCTCTGATTGTTGTGTCCAACTGAATGAATGAGCGTACAAATAGCGTAATATGTTTTGTAATTTATTTCGCTGAAAATTCACGTATTAATCATACAAAGTTTCAGATAGTTTATTCAAAGTTCTGTTATTTTAGATTGATTTTCTGCATTTTTTCTGACCTAGAAGGAGTAAGTAAGTGTCTTCGTCGATGATATTTTAGTATGGAGAGGGGATCTAGAAGCACATGACAGGAGACTAGAAAATGTTTTTAAAAGAATCGGAAAGTCAATTTAATTTTAATTTGGATCTGGGATCAATCCTTTGTCAATTTAAAGAAAATTATTAGTTCGTCTCCAGTAATTATTAACTTTGATATTAAAAACATAATATAATACAACATTCCCAGAGTGGAAGATACTCTCAGTATCGCCCTGGTGAAAGACCACCATTCAGAATTGAAACGTTGCTTGAAATGGCTTTTAGCCGTATTTGGTGACCAGATCTGAATAGCCAGGTATTTCCCCACCTTCCTTCCCCTTCCCAATACCTTCAGCCTCACAACATTCCCCAATTGGGGATGCCATAGTCTCACTGGCCCCAGATGGTTAGGAACAGTTGGGACTCTTGTGCGGTATTCATATTAAAAAAAAATTAAAAAATAAACCGCTAAAATTATCTGTAGATTCCTCACAGAGCGCAGTGGGCGCAGTAATTTTACAGGAGAGTAGACCGATTGCTTATGCATCAAAATCGTTAACGTCCAGTCAGCAAAATTATGCACACATAGAGAAAGAATTATATACGATTTTATTCGGTTGTCAAATTCCATCAATATATCTATGGTCACATTCTAGATGTAGTGACGGATCACAAACCATTAGTCACGTCACGCTATTTAATAAATCACTATGATGTCGCCTCAATATGTATATTGCCGATACGTTATCAAGAGCACCATTGCCTGACACAGAAGTAACGGATGCAGAAAAAGAAATTGATATTCACATTAATTTATTGACGTCAAGTCTAGACGTTTCAGAAGAAAAACTGAAATCAATAAATGAGGCGACGAAACAAGATCACAAAAACGGTTGGCCGTCTAGTAAGAATAAATTTGAGTGTTGCACTAAACCGTATTGAATTTTTCAAGATTTGGTATTTAAGGGGCCTAATTTAATTATACGAGTTTTAATAATTTTACGTCCTGAAATCTTAAAATATATTCATAAAGTCACTTAGGTATGTCAAAATCAAAAAGTATATATTATAAATTAAAAAGTATTATAAAAAGTATTATTCCAAATGTTGTCGACCAGTGTCAGATTTGTACTAAATTTAAACCTAATAACCCGTCACAGCCTCTTTTGCCACATAGTATTACTAATTTTCAACGGGAAAAGGTAGGTATGCATTTCAATGACTAAAATTATTTTATTGTTAGTGATTATTATCAAAATATATAGAAAATTCAATGTCACACAATTATAACGCGGAAACTGTTGTCACACAATTAAAATCTACATGTTCACGTCGTGGGATACCGTTAACACTGGTAAGTGATAATGGGCCACCATTTCAATCACACGTTTTTAAAAGCTTTTTTACTATCCTCACTCAAATGGTCAAGCTGAGAGTTCAGTAAAAATAGTTAAGAATGTATTAAGAAAATCCATTGAATCCAAAACTGATTCGTATCTTGCTCTGTTGCATTACAGAAATAGTCTAACAAATAAATTTCTATCCCCTGCAAGTCTTCTAATGTCATGTGAACGTAGATGTAATTTATAAACGTGTTCTTGTTAAACGACATAATACAACATTCCCAAGACTTGGAGAGACAAATATTGAAAGAAAGGAGGAAACACAAACGACGTCAAAACATTTCACGGCCGAGCGTGTTGAACACGAGAAAGGGTCGTAAAAATGATCCACAAATATTGAGAATGCGTTTGGTATTCTCCCGGCAAACTTTCGAGACCGGTGCCGGAGGGATCAATGATGCTAGTTCTTCGGAGCACCATCCATTAAAATAGCGATGAAACAAACTACGAAAAATAGATATTTTGACTGCAGCGTTAATGACTGGTTTGGAAATATTTAACATACCCATTGTAGTGGTGGAACTGGTCGCTGCTGGACGGCGTCTGTTGGTCGAACACGCTGCTGTCAGGCGCGGCGTCCGACTGCGCACGCATCTGCGCCCGGTGGAAGCGCACCTCGTCCTCCACCTTCTCGCGCTGCTTCTTCGACATGCGCCCGAACTTCACGGCTGGAAATAAGGAAAAATTAATGATTTATATGTTTTGTAGGTAAAAAATGCTGTTTTTATTACCGGGATAGTGTTGTTCACATAGAGGTATATAAATAAAGTCAACGTTCCTAGCACAATCAGAGTAAAAAGCTATTCCCGCGCGTGAAATACGAAGGGGGTGAAGCGGCTGTCGATGTAGCCCGAATCCTTCCGACCGCGAACGAATGGAACGCACCGCCGGCCGCGGTCCGGCCTCGAGCATTTCTTACCGGCGGCGCGTACTGATTTGAGAAGCTCTTTGATTTTTTTTTAGCAATAAAAAGGCTAATTTACAGTATATTGACTATGGTAAAACCGATGAAAGGTTACACCATTGTTTTTTCTATTTTTTACAAAACGACTTGTGCAGTCATGTAGGCATTTTGCATCAATGTTTGGAGATCCATACCCGGCGAGCGCTTGTAATTGACTGAAGCCCGTGTTATCTCAATGCAGCCAATTGGCTTAATTTATGTGGCCCACATTTCGAACGTTGATGTTTACTCCATTTGTACACCTAAATGGTTATTCACGGGCAAGACATGCCGGAATCAAGTTAAGTACACTGTTAACTCTGGGTGAGATGTGCCGGGAAAACGTTTCAACCGCCCGAGAATTGGCGGCAGAAGGTTTTGCCTGTGTGAGATATGACGGGATAAGGTTTTTCCATGCCAGACTTTGAGAATAACATTTTGTCCTCATTGAAACTGTGCCGGATATATACCATAAGCCAGAGTTGCCGTAAAATATCAATAATTTGGTTGAGCAAGAATAAAATATCAACTGGGCCTAGTTAGCCGGGATAAAATTGCATAACGTTTCAACCTAGCCCAAAATGCCGGGAACAGATTACAATTCATAGTGAAAACCTATTAATTAACCTTTATTAATTAAATGTCGGGATAAGCGCTCATTTGGGTCATTATCCCCGGGATACATTATAATTTTCTTTAATTCATTCATGAACCACAAAAGAATGCAGTATTTTTTATCAGTTGTTATTATTTGATATACTCTTTCCGCGAAATTCACAAATCCTTGACCTCTTTTAATACATGACTAAGATTTTTTTATCATTATTTTACGTTACAATCTCTGTAATAAATGACAGGAAAGGAACGGTGGTTTTGTCAATATGGTAAAGTTTTATGAAAATAAGAACCTGTTCTAATTAGCGTGTTCTATTAGTTTAGGACTTGGGTGATGTAGAATCACCTAAAAATACAAACTTGTTTTATAAAACTTATATTTAATAAAAAAAAGCACATTTCCGGTTTTATCGTTATAGTCGTAGACATTCTCAGAGTGGTACAAACCACCTTTCAGTATCGAGATGTTGCTTGAAATAGCTTTAGCCATGTTTGGTGATCAGACCTGAATAGCCAGGCATTTTCCAACAATAATTTTCTCCATCTCCTTCCCCCTACTCCTTTCACCTACACAACACACATCAAATGGAGATGCCATAATCTCACTGGATCCGGGCAGTTGGGACTCTTGAGCGGTAAAAAAAATAAAATAATGAAATATCTAACTCTGGGTTCAGAGCCAAAGAACTTATCGTCAATTTTTTCATGCTTTCATATTCAATAAATTCAATCATTACGTGATTTTTGGCCACCTATCCATTCAGCATACCTCATTTGGAAAGGAATAGTTGTTGATAAAAATAATTTATGCAAAGAGGTCAATGAACCATGTCTCTTATCTAACACAATATACTTTTGGGACCCGGGCTAATCTAGTTCCAGTAATCGAATGGCTCCCAAAATGTGGGGCAAAAGTACAATGTTTTCTATTTAAGCTAAAATTAACCTTTTAAAGATTGTGATGTTTTTCATGGAAACAAAATTAATATTTTTTAAACAGAATGAAATAGAAAACGTAATGTTCTAAACTACATATTTTCTGTAAATAAAAATGCATAGTTTACAAGCATGAATATTTACGGAAAAGATATGAGATTGATGGAAATGATGTAGGGAAATTGCGTCCTTTTTGCAAGAAGAAGTTTTCGAGTTGAGTCTCGGTCGCAGGGCCGGCCCTGTAGACAAACCGCGCCTGGTGCAAGTAAAATTTTGGCGCCTTTTGTCTAACACAAAATCGAAGTAACACCAAAATTACTAACGACTTATGATGATCCTGTCCCTGTCAGTCTCGGTAAGTACGAAGGAGGAAATACTATAGAAATAATTCTATGGAGTAGAGTCCTACTAGAACGGCGGAACCCATACTTTTTGTGGACATGATGGAGGGATACGTACGCGAGCTGCAAACAGAACTAACGCTATCTGTATTTAGTAGTTACATTCCTTGTCCAGAAAACGTCATTTGACCGCACCGGAAGAATTAAACGGCACTATTAAAAAAATAAAATAAAAGAAAGACAAACATTCCCGGGTTATGACTAACCTGACAATATTTGAAAATCTCCCACGATCATCACAGTAAGCGGAATACGTTGCTTATGTCATGATGGAGGACTTAGCTAGCCGAGGAATTGAACTCACGACGCTTGTGTGGGACCCAGACGCGATGCCAACTCGGCCCTCAATTAGCTCGGTCTCACTCTTTCATTAGAACAATCACCCGGGTGGACGCCTATAGGCATCTCGTTTTGCATTGTTGTATTTCGTATCTATCTCGTTTTCGCGTGCATTCTCTTAAGGGGGAGAGGGACGTCGGAGAGTTACTATTTATTCATTCAAAATAATGATATTATTATTACGCAATACGATAAACATAATGTTTTTAAATAGAAAAATATTTATCAAATATTTTATAAATTTACATAGACTTAGAATTATCAAAATATGAGTTACTTTTTTCTGACCGTCCCATTGTATGTTTTACAAAATATTTAATATACAAATATGATTTTTAAAGTGTAGAAAAGTATGTTTAATCATTTGTCGTTGCGTTTTTGTAAATAAACGTAACCAAAGATTTGTAATGCGGATTACAAATCTTTGGTTAAATAATAGATAGGTACACAGTACATACTTGTAAATGTATGGAACTATTTAAATTCCATGGGAACGATGATTGGCGTGAGGTGTTTGTAATATATTCGCGCGCTCTGGGTTAATGTAATTTTACGAAGTTTTAAAAAATAATATACTGGGCGGGTTAACAGACGCCTAAGCAGTGATTACTGTAATTAATAAAATTTGAATGATTTGTATAGCGCTATTTTAGTGAAAAATAACATCAAGAGCGCTGTGTCAGCTGGTATTATGGTGATGGCCTAGTCGGCGCCCGGAGCGAACTGCTTCGATTGCGCCACATTTTGCACAAAATTCTATCATACAGTGCGCAGAGCAGGCAATTACTAGAGATGCCATAACACGCAAGGAGGAGAAAACAAAATAAGGGGGGCGAGGGGCGAGCTTAGCCAGTTCGCTGTCATTTGATTTGCGAATAAATGCATCCCGACAGTCTCCAGGCAACTCGCATTGCACAGCAAAGAATTAGTATTTACTCGTCGAAAATAAAATCTGCTAATGATCACGTCGTTTTAACAATTGTTCGGAATTTATGGAAAATCTCCCCTTTTTCCGTAGCTGTGGCAACAAAACAGCCAATAAATAGAACAGTAAATAAGAAAATTGTTCGGCTTGTTTACAAAAACTGGATATTTTGTTGGATTATTTAGTTTTAACCTTTTTACAAATTTGTTTAACGAAGTCAAAATCACGTGAAAGCAACGTGGACGAGTGCCGTTTCGTGGAACTAAAACTGTTAACGTATTATATAATTGAATAAGAAAAATACAGTAAAAACAAAACTTGTCCGTGGAATGTAAAGCGATAGTTTTGATTATTCTGTTTACCATCTCTATTTTCACAATGTTTGAATGCACAGGAAGCCATAAATATTGTTTTATTCCTTAAAATCGTCAAATGATCGCTCGCCGCCAGTCAATACGCGAATAATGGCGTCATGTATTCGAGAAATGGGTGAACCGTCTCGCTATTATGGTACGTCTATTTTGAATATGTTCCCATTCTCAACACCATCTCTCTCTTACTCTTCACACGCTCTTTACTTACCTCCACCCCTCCAGTCACACTTCCACCTCCACTGTAACATCTATTGTATTAATATAATGTAAAGTTAGTGCTATATTTAACCCTGAATAAGGAGCGGTTGTCGGAAATATACTCAAATAATAAAAAAGTTTTTATTAAAAAAAAAAATTTAAAAAAAAATTCTGATTCGCTTTTTTTAAAAAATATTTTTAATACTGTTCTTTTTTTCTATCTATTTTCTATTTTTGTTTTTCGAGTGGCACTACAGAACTTAAGGATTGGATGAAAATTCTGTTATTTCGATACCGTTATTTACTTGTTCAAAGCGTCATCAGAGGGGTTCAAAGCGACGATTGCGTCCCACTTCCCACCCAGGCTTCAAATGTGCAATGCTCAATCCTCTGCTAGCGAAGTCCTTCATCATTGCACAAGCAACATTTTCGTACTATAATAATGATGGTAGTAGAAGGAATTCAAATATTGTCAGGTAATTCGCCACCTGGGAATGTTCAACATACATTTAGCCATTTTATTACAATGTGAATACCGGCACAAGAGTCCAACTGACCGGAGATATTGGGACTATGATATTTCAAATGAAAAAAGCGGCTAAACCGACGATTGAAAGACAAAATTAGTGTTATTAAAAAATAAATAAAAAAGGAAACCGTTGACAACCATTTCATAAAGCTGTATCTTACACGGCAACGAATTTACCGATAAAAAATAATCTAAAAGTACTTGTAGATAAGTAACTATTGAATTTTTTTCTGAAGATATGTGCCTACCCGCTGTATTGCGTTATTTAAAATAGAATTTCGATTGTAGTACGGTAGGTACTATCACATGCAATAAAACAGCTGTAGGCAATGATTGATAAATAGATTAAATTAAATGGAAGCCGGTGTGCCTTTGACTCGGTGATTTTTGGTTCTAGCCCCGAGAGAACCAACGAAAATACAGCGCTCTGTCTCTCGTAAACTGCGTGCATTATATATTGCCATTCAATTTGATCGAAATGAAATGATGATGAAATAATTTTTGTATAAGAAAAGCTTGAATGCCAGAGTTTTGGATGTCGAAACACGCCCACATTGCATTCCTTGTGTTCTTCTTTATTCTATGATTTTTTAAATAATATACGTACTTTGAATTTAAAAACACGACATAGTAAAAAATACATAGAGATCCCCTAACACGCAAGGGCAATAAATCAAAATAAGAGGAGCGGGGTGCGAGATAGGTAAATTGAAAAAAAAGTGTTAATTTAAGTAAAATGGCAACTAAGTAAAAAGGTTGGGCTTGTTCACAAAAACCGAATATATTGTTATAGTATTTAGTTTGACCATTTTTGTTTTGTAATTTGCTTACTGCAGTCAAAATTACGCGAAACAAACTTGGACGGTAGTGAACTTAGCTGGAGTCAAAATGGATGTCACGTGACCTTTGCCTCCAGCCATCGAAATCGTACTTAGGGTAAGTCTATTAATTCTGACGTCAGTGGAGGCATACATATAGAGAAATCCACATCCCCTCAATGTAATATTGGATGATCTAATTCTTTTCTAATTAAAATTTGTTTAAAAAAATCAAAAATAATCCAACAAACTTATCAATGTGAAAGCTCGAAGCCTGAAAAAGAGGTGATCCTTTCCAAGTGTTCTCGGCCATCGTTTTAATAGGCGGAGAAAGGGAAGGCGATTTTTAAACTTTAATACTAATCAAATGAGCGTGTTGACAAATATTTGAGTTAAGTTTAGACTTAGAAGAAGTATAATGTTGAATGCCTGGAAGGCAATTGTAGATAGGGCTTTTATAAAATAGTACATTTATTTAGGGAGGGACAACCGAAACACATGTGATCCAAAGTTCCCACTTTACGTCACAGCAGAGGCTCGTCGTTCATATAGGTACATAAGCACTGCCTACCCTACCCTACTCGCATGTAATAAACAAATATAGAATGTAAAATTATTGCAAGAACACTTTCAGAAAATACGCGCGAAGTAGCAACCATGAAATGCAGCGCCACGCGCGAGACAAACCGACTGTACCACTATAACGTGTCAAAGGCAGGAACTAAGCATGCAAAATTACTATTCTATATATTCAAACTCTACGCTATTCTACTATTCTCTACTCTATATATTCAAACGTACACGCACGCGTGCGCAATGTGAGTCAAGGGACCACTCGTTTGTGTTAGTGTCTAAAAAGCAGTGCTTTTCAGCAATGCCAGCAAATGTAGCAATCAGTGCCATCTGTAAGTACATCTATTAATTAGAAGAACTTTGCAAACAAAATAATGATAAAATCATGCTGGCCTTCCTTCAAAATATTCTCGGTGTTTATTTAGTGGAAAAAATTACATTTTATGTATCCAGAAATTGGCTTGTAATATGCATAAATAAAGCGGTTATTTGGATATTTGATGTGGATTATCTAGCCTAACCAATTTCGGCTGCAGCCAAAAGCTTAGCTATTCTTAGTTAAAACTTGCACAACAGGTGATGTCTAGTTAATTTTTTTTAATTAAATCACTGTATTTCCTACTGATAACAAACTATTTACACGCCACTGCGTAAGCAACATCCGGGGAGTCAAGAAAGTAATTTTAAAAATATGTAGGTGGGATAGGAGCAATGTCAAATTTTCATTAACAAATAAGTGAGGAAATTTTCAATATCGACCATATCTAATTTAAATAGCTTTTATGAGAATTTTATGGTTAAAATTGGCATTAAGAGGAACGGCTGCGCTGCTTGTTTCATACATAACTTAATTTTGAATTTGAGGCGTTCCTCTTAATGACGGAAAAGGCTCAAATATCCATATTATTATTAACACACAACAATGGCTTTCTCCCGAGACTGGCATAATTTTCTACGAACGGATGAAGATATTTATGAAAATAAAATTATTATTTTGTTATTTATTTATTTATATTTATTTATACATATATATACGCCATAAAAAAATGGCTTTTACATTACAGTGATTTGAATAATTTATGAACATTTTATTACAAGTACAACAACAAATTTGCTCTCTGATTTTTTCTATTATATCAGATAGAAAGGAATTAGCTTTGATCCCAAAACATATAAATATTTGAAAATAAGTATATTAGATAACGTAATAAATAAAAAAAAGTAATAGGATTAAGAAACAAAAATAATAATTTCGATAGACTACAGATTAAACAACTTTTGTTTTAAGCATCTTTTATATGGTGGAGTTAATAATTGATAAGAAAACTACGTGACGATTGGCCACACTATCCATGCGTTATTGATTTAAAATCTGATATCATTCAGTTACTAGAATAATGGAAAAAGCACGTTCATGTGCTAAAACCAGGGTTGGATCAACATTAAACCACTAGGAAAAATAAGCACGTAGCAACGAGAGGGAAATATAGAATTTTTCTATTACTGGGTTTACCGTGGATCATGCTTAAAATGAAATTGCTCGGGCGCGTCAAATTATACAACAAAAAAAATCGCAAAAGATAAGGTTCATAATTTTGGAATGTTTTCCGACTAGAATTTAAACAAAAAAAACCCTAGGTAAACAGGGAATGTGATACTTTTTTCCTTGGCTATTGAAAAAAATTTCAAAAAAGACACAACCGGATTTTAGGTTAAGATGTGTTAGGTGTTTTCCGGATATTTTATTAAAGAAAATTACGTACAATTTTTATGGCATTTTTTCATGCTATTTAGTTCAAAGAATCAATAGAAGAAGAATTTTTTATT
Organism: Halesus radiatus; assembly: GCA_022606495.2. Classification (NCBI taxonomy): domain Eukaryota; kingdom Metazoa; phylum Arthropoda; class Insecta; order Trichoptera; family Limnephilidae; genus Halesus; species Halesus radiatus. The sequence continues at coordinate 132,146 of JAHDVE020008154.1, forward strand.
TTTTTTTGTGAATATTTTAACTTTTCCCATTTACCTTCGGTAGTAATTATTTATTATTAGTAGTGTAATTAATTAATTTAGTAAGTATTAATTGCAACTATTAATAATATACAATTGTAATGATTAATATAAGCCGATGGAATTAAATACTATATTTATTATAAGGAGATATTTAGCGAATATAAATTAGAAATCAAAAACATGTAAGATAGACAAAAATGTAATTACGTTAGGGTTATGGATCTGCATTTTAGATGTTTCTGCGATTTATAGTATCGCCCCGGTGAAAGATTACTATTCAGTTTCGAAACGCTGCATGAAATGTCTTTATCCGTGTTTGGTGACCAGACCTGGAGAGCCAGGTTACTCTTCCCCGTCTCCTTTCCTCCCCATACCCTTCATCCTCACAAAATATCCCAATTGGGGATGCCATATTCTCACTGGGTCCGGTTAGCAGGGAGCAGTTGGGACTCTTGTGTGGTATTTATTTCGCATAAAAAAACGAGCTTATGGTATTTTGCGACAAAGGTGGTACATATAAATAGACATATTTTTTATTTAATTTGTCTTCTATAAAAAAATGTATGATTTTTTTTTATCTAAAAAAAATGTCTGTACGCGGCGTTTTCGACATGAAGTTAGCTGCGTTACATTTTATGGGTAGTCAAGCTTGTCAAAACGATAAACAAATAAATTTTTAGAATGTATAATCGCGATATTTATCCAAAAATTGCGAATTTCGCGTTAAAATAACGAAATTCGCGCTACCGCAAAGGCGAAAATTTCATTGATCAAATTGCAACGAAAAATAAATATTTTGTTTGAAGAGTTTTATTCACAATGTACTTTTGATACTAAATTTTATTACTGCGCTACCGGTTTCGACACATCCGCGTCATTCACTGGCGTTCTTAAAACTCCTCACACAAAATGTTTAGAAATTGTTGCATAGTTAATGCTCCAGAAATATAAAAAAGAAGAAAAGAAATAACCCACGATGACCTCCGTAGTCGAGCGTTTAAAATCCTTGACTTACGAAACTAGAGATCGCCGGTTCGATTCCCGGCGGTCGTAAATAAATTTCATTTTAATAAAATGTGTTACTTCACATTTAACTATAAAAAAATAATAAAATTACAGTATATTTGCGGCAAGCTACGCTATTATTTATTTTGCTGAATGGTACTTGCAAACAAATTTCCATTTCACTTGCACTAAGCTTAAAATAATATTTCCCTCAACATCTCTTATCGCTATTACTTACAATAAGGAAGTGCAAGAAAACAACATCGCCATTTGTGATTTAACATTATGCAAACGGCGGCAGTTAAAATAGTTGCCGATAATATTAACAGTCGCGTTTCTTATCGCGGCCGGTCGGCAAACGGTTAACGTAGGTCAGTTGTTCGGGTGCATTCTGCCAATAATCGTTATATAAGCGTACCTAAAGCGGATCATAGACCTTTGTGCAGTCGATCAAATTGCCAGCTAGTTGATTTAATCGGCCCTCCACACTAGCTAAACAAATTATTGTAAAGTGTTACGAATTCAATTTTTTTTGTGATTACTACGTAATGTGAAGTCGCAACTGCTCCCAACTTTTCAGAGCTAGACTGAAGGGAGTGTGGAAGGGAAGGAGATGGATAAGAGCAAGGTTCAGAAGTACCTGGATAATTCGATCTGGTCACTAAGCTAAAGCCATTTCTGGTGGTTTTTCACCAAGGCGATACTGAGAGTATCTACAACTTGCAATGCTTTCTAGAATGAAGTGGTCGTTGTGGCGTCTATGGATACAACATATTTGATAACGTAGCACGTCAGTCAAATTTAGTGAAATCAGGAATACAGCAAGGCATCGTTTTGGGACCACCATTGTTTTTTATGTATTTACTAGAGTTACAATGGAAGATAATATAAACAGAGGGAGATATGGCATGGAAGCGTGCAGATTGTCGCTAAGCTACGACCAAACCCCATGGACTATCAAAACGGCTAAACAATATAAGCAATACGTTTGCCGTATCGTTAGAAATGTGAATGATGTTGGCGAAACATTTTGTGCTCGGTTCCAAACTATTAATGGTCCATATACCATCTCTCTTGTTTTCATTATCTATGATAGGTACCTATTTACACAGTGAACATAATCTTGTTAAGATAAAATAGATTATAAAAACCCATAGCCTTCGTACCCTAAATCAGTTCCATTACCGCTACTGAAAAAAGCACCATTTATAATCGAAACGTTGCTTGAAATGGCATTATCCGTATTTGGTGATCAGATATGAATAGCTAAGATACTCCAATTTGGGTATATCCATAGTCCTACTGGTTCCAGATGGTTGAGTTGGAATCACTTGGATTTCTTGGAGTCTTAAAAAAGGTGACTCGTGGTTCTGTAACCCCTTACACGTGCCAATCACGACGTGATCGTCAGTAGACATACGGAGTCTACTCAGAGAAGATGCATGAACTAAAATAAATCGTCACCTTAATTGATAATTTACGTATAGCTTTGCTTTATTCTTCACAATCAACTGTTTTCACATATTCACGTTTGACGGTTCGTTTTAAAGAAACAAAGCAAATCATCTTATTTAATTTTTTAACGTTTTTATTTTATTTATAATTTTGATCTGTGAATTTGATTTTGTTTTTAAATTTATTTATCTAACACGTAATACATGATTATTTTGATACATAACTAACTAACTAACTAACTAACCATCACGCCGTTTCCCCGAAGGGGTAGGCAGAAAGGACGGACCGTCAAACAACTCGATCTTGGCATACACTTCTTGCTTCATTTACTTTCATACAACGTCTCATACATTCTCTTCTGTTATTCCGACTTCTGACATGGCCTGACTCAAGTATTTGATTCACTTCACGTACCCGGCTTCTTCCATTCACATTCGCGTCATATATTCGCCTTACACTCCTCTCTTCTTTCATTCGCTCTACATGCCCAAACCATCTAAGCGTCCCTTTCTTGATCTGGCTCAATCTCAACATTTTTCTTTCGATCATACATGGTTTGACCACACATTCGTCCCAGAGATCTCATTTCTACAGCATTCAGTCTACTTTCATCCCTCCTCTGCCAGTTCCATGTCTCAGTTCCATGTCTCACTGCCATACATCAGGGTTGGTATTAGCACTCCATTGTGGACTGCTAGCTTCAATTCTTTGAACAACTTTTTGTTTGCGCCAACCGCGTTCAGTCCTCCGTTAATGGAGTTTCCTGCATTCACTTTTCTTTCAATATCCCTATCAGTCTTTCCATATCTCGTAAGCATACTTCACAAATACACAAACTCATCGACCTGCTCCAAGCATTCATCATTCACAACTATATTGCACACTGTTTTCGTACTCTCTCTTTCAAACACCATGACTTTAGACTTACTTACATTAAATTTCAGAAAAACAAAAATATCCCATTTTCATGTAATTATCTTCCTTGGAAAACGTTAAATAATAAAAAAAAATTAAACATAAAATTATCTTAGAATATGATGTATAATCCTTTCGGAAAGTATCAATATTTTAGGAATACCGTGAAACGTATGCACTTGGACCATTGCATTAAAAAATATATTATTTTCCTATGGGCCATCTTTGTGTTGCCACATAAAGCCTTTTAATCGATCGCAACGTCCTCAATTTTTGTCTCCTTTTAAATGTCAAACTTCACATGGTAATGCAAAAAAGTAATAAGTTAATCTTTTAAAAATTTAATGGAGTTCTACGAATTAAACACAAAAACAATTAATAAGTTAATCTGTAAAAATGCATTGTATTATAACTGTATGTTTTCCCAAAATAAAATAAAAAGTAAGTAATTTTTTAATACATTGAGATTTAAATATCACCTTTTAATACTTAAAAAAATACATACTCGTATTACTACGAAATCTTCCATATACGTATGACAATTATTTTAAGTTGGCAAAAAATCGAATTAACGAAAATAAATAATAAGATTTATTTTTAAGTAAATTAAAAAATGTGGTTTGTATGAAAAAAATATTTATTTTAAGGTAACATAGATTCACTTCGATTTATTAGAGAATTATAACTTTAATCTTCTATTGAATCTTAGGTTTCTATTATGTACGTAGTTCCAAAGCGTATTTAAAAAAAATCAAACTAGTATAAAATCGACAATTTTACGTTTCTCCTGAAAAGTTGCCAAAATGGACTTTACTAATTAAGGTGGCGAAATAATACTCAATGGAGGAATGATTCACACACTGGGAGACTTGTGACTTGTGACTTGCGTTGGGTCAATGGACGTCCAGTGGCCGACCCGGTACGGGCACGTTCCGTGCTCCTTTGGAAATGGTCACATCTGTTATTATGAATAACTCATTAGGTAGGCATTCATAATATCTACTTAGGTGTAACGGACCTTGCACGTAAGTGACCAAATTTTGGTAAAAGTATTGCGAAGCAATTGCATTCAATCGAAGAACTAAGCAATAAGAAGCACGGTCTCCGTTGTTGAGTGGTTACGATCCTTGGCTACGAATCCGGAGGTAGCGGATTCAAATCCCGGCGTGCGCAAGTTAATTTTATTTGATTAAATTGTGTCATTTCTCAATTAATTAATTACTAATAATATGTAGTATATTTGCGGCACGTTCCATCATCCTGGTGACGTTCCATCATGACGTGAGCATGGCACAGACATAGAATGATACGATTAGAGGCGCTATTACGCATATAATGTTTCGTCGAAGCGGGTTCTAATCTGCCGATCTGTCGCCGAATGAACGCGTACACAGTCGGCGAGCGTTGAGGGAACTTACCCCCAACTAAGTGGAACCAATTTCTTCGCTTAATTTCTCATTCAGAATAAAACATATCAATGGGGACAAATAAGGTTGAGAAACACTGCCTTACAATGATGTTCATTAAAAGGTATTTTGGGAGTGGAAATTTATTTTTAAATCGAAGAAAATGTATTATTTTTTTGTGATTACTGCGCAATATGAAGTCGCAAATGCTCCCAACATTTCAGAACTAGATTGAAGAGAGTGATATGGATAAGAGCAAGGTTCAGAAGAATCTGGATAATCCGATCTGGTCACTAAACACGGCTAAAGCCATTTCTGGCGGTCTTTCACCAAGGCGATACTGAGAGTATCTACCACTTGAAATACTTTCTAGAATGAAACGGAAACAAGCAAATGAAGTAAAATCGGGAATACAGTAAGGCACCGTTTTGGGACCACCGCTGTTTTTTTTTAAAGTATTTATGTATTTTAGAGTTATGGTAGATAATAGAAATAAAGGGAGATATGGCATGGAAGCGTGCCGATTGTCGCTGAGCTACGACTAAACTGTATGGACTATCAAAGCGGTTATGCAATGTAAGCCATGCGTTTGGTTTATCTTTAGAATGTGAATGATGTTGGCGAAACGTTTTGTCCTCGGTTCCAAATTATTATTGGTTCATGGACCATCTCCCCTGTTTCCATTATCTATGATAGGTACCTATATACACAGTGAACATAATCTTGTTAAGTGGGATAAAAAAATGTATTAATTTGTTTTTGCAATTTACAGTTGAAATCTTAGATTGATTTATAGATTTTATAGTACTTTAACGTAAATTTGTTCGCTAGTGTGGAGAGCCATAAAGTTTGAAACAATCTAACATTGACACCTCACAAAACCAACTATTTGTAATCTTTTACAGTGCATTTTTCCAGCTCCTACTTGCTGATAAAACTGTTGTTAAATAGTACCGGTTGAGACAAAAGTCGACACCAATAATATTGACATAAGTACAATTTTATTCTAATTGTTCAGATTCCATCGCGAACCAGGCGGGACAAGGTCGAATACATCTACAAATGATCATCTCATTGGAAAGTAGATACTATTTATATTGGTACCTGTATTTGGAAAAATTGAGACAATTTTTCTCGGATGCGAGTCATAAATTAAAAAAAAAAATTATCTCTGCAAGCAGCCAAAACAAGAACTAAAAAAAAAACGAATTTTATTTCACACTGGTAGCCGTGATATCTAAATAGGTTCTTATTAATTGATATTGTATTTAATTCGTGAAACTTCCATCAATAAAAAAATAAATAAGCATTTTAATCAAATTTGCGTTCGGGTCCCACACAGGCATCGTGAGTTCAATTCCTCGGTTGGTTAAGTCCTCGATCACGCAATACCCAGAGAACCCATGTTGTAGGAGGGAGGAAACACAGAGGATCATTCCAGAGCCGAGCTGTTGAACACAAGAACGAGTCGTAGAAGCGACCCGTTCTCGTCTGACAAATATCAACCGTGCGCAAATGTTGGGCGCGCGTTTGGCGTTTTTTCCCGATTATGCACCGGAGCCAAAAGGATCAATGACGCTAGTTCCTCAGAGCATCTTCCATTAAAATACCGGTAGAACAAGGACAGCATTCCCACCTGACGTCTGTGCTCTAAAGATTGCATTCCGTTTGTTAAGATACGCGAATCTATCAAACGGACCGTTTCTGCAAAGAGTCAAGGGCTTTTTCAGATATTTTGGGGCTCCCGACCAGAGGTGGCTGCCAAATTCTACAGTGGGGCGCACTTGCGATTTGTACAGGGTCAGCAGTTGTGTACTATGAAATTATCTACGGGCTCTGTAGGTACATTACCCCCAGCTTCCGAGAGGCTAACTTTACTCTGGCTTCGATAGAGCCCCCATACCTGAGCTGGTTACTTAGGGTTACATTTAAGATTATTATTGAGTTCTGCCTATAAAAGAGCCGTAACAGTAATAATTTTTTTTAAATACTATTAAGTATGATTTACGTTAAATAAAAAAAATAGCGATGCCCGACTGCACAGATAAGGTTGTGTTTGCGTATATATTATTGTTAAGCATATAAAAAATAAATATGCATATATTTTGTTTTGAGTCATACATTTTTGGCGTACACAATACGTTATGTACATTTGCGCGGGTTCAATGTCTTCTTATCGTCCAACTACCTTAAACTCCATTTGCAATGTTTATTTATTTTTATATCTCTATCCACTCTTCGCTAAATGACAACACTGCAATAGTAATTAGCCATTGTGATAGCGACTGGCGTTTGTCTAGCCGTGAGAGTAGACTGTGAGGATGGAACGTATCAATTTCAAATGCCGATGAAAAAACAATATATATTTCTGTACGTTTACGTTCAGTCTCGCACCGACTGCGGGAGGGAGTGGACGTGTTTTAACGATGCTCCCGGGTTTGTGTGTAACTTGAGTATTGTTACCTGCTTGCTTGGGTAAAGCAAAAAGTGAGATGCTGTGTTTACTACATTTTTTCTCTGTGCTAACATTGAACCGTGTTTATTAACGTTAATTATGAAAATAAATCGTATGCATACTGGGACGAAGATAGAAATATCACGGCGGCAGGAACACTATATTTTTGTACTACAAATGTGGACTACTACAGTTCCCGTGTATTCAGACAGTACCACCCAACCTCTTGGGTCAAGTTTAATGAATATAGGTTGCCTTTAAATTTGTCCTAAGTATCTAGTCAGGTGTAATTAATTTGTGACAAAAGTATTCCAGGATTAATGATCATAAATTAATATGAGTTTAAGAAATATTGTTAGAAATATTGGGTAAATTTTATTGAATACAGGCTTATTCATTAACTATTGCGTCAGGTTTATCTTATGTTATTTTCTATTCATATTACTGAACTCGGGATCTCTATATCATTTTTGGAAATGCTGTCTCCGAATTTTGCTTATGATCAAATTGCTCTGAAGTAGTGCATAATGAATTTTATGGACTCAGACAACATTATTTGTTCGGAAATATCGTAATCTTACAATTTCACTACCATAATTATACTGCAGAAGAAATTTATTCAATAACTGATAAAAAAATACCTTTTAATGAGTGATCTCTCGGCAGCTGATAGTACCATTCATGTCATCGCGTAGATTTGATTTAGTCTACTTGCAGATTTATTCAAAATTATTTATTCCTATGGTTTAATCATTGTAGAAAATAATATTAACATAACCTAAATGAAACATGAAAACGGAAAAAAAAACGACAGAAAATAAAAAGATTTCAGTCGCATCTGGGACTTGAACCCAGGACCTCTGCCTATCCGGGGCAACCGCTCAACCAACTTAGCTAATGAGACCAGTAGAATTTATGTCATTTTCATCGATATCATATCTCAAATTCAAGATTTGTCAATATTATTCTCCATTTTTTATCCCATATGAGATTGGCAGAGGTCCTGGGTTTGAGTCCCAGAGGCTACTGAATTTTTTTTATTTTCTGTCGTTTTTTTCCGTTTTCATGTTTCATTTAGGTTATGTTAATATTATTTTCTACAATGATTAAATATTAAAATGAGGTTTTTAAATCTCAATAAAAATAATTAATAATTAAAAATTGAATATATGAATGCTGTTTAACTTTATCTGTGTTGTTTTTGTATTGAACTGTAATGAGTATATTTATTTTTAATTTTATTTTATAAATCTTCTTTTTTTTTTTAGTACGCATATCTTTAAATTACTTTTTTGTTAATCATATTGATTTTGATATGTAACACTTTATATTTTATAATATAAAGTGTAACACTTTATATTTTATAATATGAAGTGTTACATTGTTATTTAAGTTATTATGTGAACAAAATAGATTATTTTATTTGATTTTACCACGAAACGAAATGGACTACTTGCTACAACACGGCCCAAGCTAGCGTGGCAAGTAGGGAATAATAAAAATGTAAAATAGGTAGAGAAATAAATAAAATAAAAACACAAAGTTTTATAAGAAAAAAACAATGTCAAACCGGGATAATGAACTTTACTCTTTTAAGATGCACTTTTTGTTGTTGTTTGAATTGTTAATACATAGCAACGCTAGATAAGATTATTAATCATACATATTTTCAATTGTAATACACATATCCAAATCATGACTTTTGTTTACATAACCATACTCGTATACACAATGAAGGGGCATAACTAAGTCCATTATCGCAGTTGGACATATTTTGACTTACGGCGTCGCGGTTGCGGGTTTGTGATATGTGTTAATCACATCCTTAAATCAATAACGCAGTATTACAACAGGCGAGATTAAGAGTAAGAAAGGGACACTCACCATCTCTGCTCATGCCCAGCTTGAGGCATTTCTGCAGGCGGCAGTACTGGCAGCGATTCCTGTTGACGCGGTCCACTATACACTGCTTGTTGCGGGGACACTGGTAGTTGACTACTGCGGATAGAGAGAACTTCGAAATAACAACAATAACAGACAAAACAACCATTACGTTCGATAGAAATAATAAGGAAAACAATTCAACATAATATAAATAAAATTGAAGATACGAGTAGATGAATGGGATTTTTCCCGACCTAATATGATTTTTTTTCTATTCATATATTTATTCTAAACGGGGTTACCTACTGATTTTTTTTTAATTTATTTTGATGAACATGTATTATAATTAAAGGGTTAACAAAAATAAAATTAGTTTTTCGATAACTTTAAAAATGACGAAGTTGTGAGCTTTCAAAGTGAACTTGGGTAAAACGTATACAATCATGTCTCGTGACGTCACACATACACTACAATTCATAATTTGAATGGCAGAATGGCAATTATATGTACCGTGACATTCGTAACATCACACGCTTATCGGCCGGCGCAAATATCAACATTTTGACGGCATACTCGTATATCTTTGGTGCTATTCGGTATTTTCCAAAAAAAATAAAAAAAGGTCTGTCCTCAGCATGCTCTGAATTAATCCAACGATAAATTATAATAGAGTTTATAACGGTATATTTCATAAAAATTATATGGCAGCCTTGACGTACGATTTTTTATAATGCACTAATAAAATAATAAGGTATAATATTTTTTGTGTTTATTTCGTAGAACTCCATTTAATAATATATATTTTTTAAATTTCATGAAATCAAATTTAATAATTAAGCAAGCAAGCATTTTAGTTTCTTTTTATTATTGCGACAGCTTTAATATTGGGAATTCACAACATTAATTAATAAAGTAAGGAAAATTATTTATTCCTTACTACTCAGTCTGTTGACACGACCCAAACAATATAACACAATTAAATAAGTTAATAGCATTCACGTCATTAAAAATCAATTAGGAAAACATTGCCATTTAATGGGGGGAAAACACATTATAAACATAAGTACCTAACAGAGTAGAGAATTTTTAATTATTTTCTAACTCAATCGGTTTACCGGTAATAAATCATTTTAAACGCCGTCCAAATTAAAATTGGGGAGTAAATAAAATCATATGCGTTGTCGCAATGTGGCATAACCACAGTTTTAAGATGGCATTGAACGCCGAAACAACTGTCACAATAATTAAAAATTAAAATACTTGCAGAACTTAATAATAACATCATTATGTTTGATTTACATTAAATAAAAAAGTGCGTTATTTTTAATGCAGTTAAGTTAACCTTAATAATGAAAGCGTTATTGTATTATTTTGTGTGCTGGAAATAAAATTAATTGATCGGTTTAAATGTGAATTAAACTATATTTGAACTTACAAAAAATATATTGAAAATGCGTTCTATTTACCCGTCACCATTTGTATGTATTTAAGTATCAATATATCACCTACCACCATCGCAAATCTTTTATAATTCTATGTTTTATTAAAAAAAAGAAACATTCAGAGAGTACGAACAACTTAATAATAATATTTGGATTTTTCTTATTTCCACCATTATTAGCGGAAAATGTTGCTGGTGCAATGATGGAGAACTAGCTGGCAGAAGATTTAAAAAAAAGTTGGATGCAAAGTAAAAATACGGTACTATAGTAACTGAAATACATTTAACGAAAACCTATTTACCGAAGCAGAAAAAATCTCGAACGGTTCTGAATTATGAAAAGCGATAATTTTCTGCTACCAAAGTAATATATTTTTTTTATTTAATAGAAGTTTAATACACCTAGTAAACCACATAGCTAAGATCAAATAAATACTTCAGTCTTCAAAATTTACGTGCATTACTGCAGCGGGATTTTGCTAAAAAAAGGTGGGTGTTTTTTACACGCCGTGTTCTATTTTTACACGCCATGTGTTATTTTTACACTCGGGTTATTTTTTTTACAGTCCGATTAGCGAAACGCATTTCAGAGCGGATGATTCATTCAATTCCCGTGCGGTATCGTTGTATTATGAGAGATCATAAGCTATAGTTTAGAAACTAGATCTGAAAAACTAGGTAAGTGTTTTAAAAAAGAAAGAAAACATTCTCGGGTTAATAATAAATATGACAATATACAATTGAATTCTTTTTATCCGCAACAATGATGGGAAGTTAATTAGCAGGGGTGTCGGGTGGGTACCCGATGCATTCGTTCACTCGGCTACCAATCGGTGTTATGCTTCAATTTGCTTTAATTTCTAAAATAATTACACAGGCATTCTAAATTGTAGTGACCAGTGGATTTATGAAAGTATGTACAACTATTACAGAAAAACCGAAGTCAGAAAAACTGAAATCAGAAATACTACAGTCAGAAAAACTAAATTTAAAAAAAAAACTGCAATCAGAAAAACTCTAGTCAGAAAAACTGAAGACAAAAACTAAATTTAGAAGAGAAAAAAACCTGAAAAAACTGAAGAAAAAAATTAAGCCAGGAAAATTGAAGAAAGAAAAACTGAAATCAAAGAAACTGAAGTTTCAAGAAACTACCAATTTTCAAAACCAACGCACCAAATTCCACATAAAATGCTGGGATGACTACGCTTATGGGCCTTCCACGCGATACTGTCTTAATATACTTACTAAAACCGCAGCGTCGAAAAGTAAAACTATCCGGTCGTCCTTACAGTCAACTCTACCAACTTTAGGAAAGGACGACCGGATGGTTGAACCTTTCGAAGCGGTGGCTTTAGTCAGTATATTTAGTCAGTATATTAAGTCAGTATTGCGTGGAAGGCCCATTAGAAGAAAGCTTCAATAAATGGAATAACTAGATACATTTTAAAAAAATCACATCTCAAACGTTATGACCAACTTTAAACGATAAGAAAAGTACCAAAGGTGTGTTAACTGAGGTATTTTTTTTAGGTCAAGATAAGAGTATATTGTTCTAGATCAAATAAACAAGAAAGCAGAGCAAGAAAGAATACAGGTAGACACGTATTATTTACTGCAGTTGTCATAGTGCCTTCATTCAGTAGTGGAAAGAAAGACTGATGCTGATGACGATGATGAATGCCAATGATATTTCAGATAAGTATTTACTCTCATCATTACTCTGGTTAGAGACCACCACTAAGAATCAAAAGGCTGCGTTGTTTGAAATAGTTTTGGCTATGTTTAGTGACCAGGAGGCCTATTCTGGTTCTTTTTAAGGCGATCCACCGGCAAAAATTCCAACGAAATCACGTGCTCCTTATGCAGGTGGCGACAAGGTTGAAAGTCCCGCTTAACATCGACCGCATGTTTCGATTTACGCAAAAAAACCATCACCAAAATGCGTGTTTTATTCTATTCTGTAAAGATCAGACATAATTATTAAAATGTTTTACGGTCATATTCTAAAAAACTTAATTTACCACAATGAACAATACGACAATATCGGAAAAGGGGTTCGTAAGAAGGTGTGTTAGCGCTTTAAACATATTTTTAATGTCTGCTCCTTTATTTTTGTCTAGGCTTATAAAAAGTCACACCAAAAAAATGATGGTTAAACGAAAGGCCAAGGTGTGTTCTACTTCCAGTATTTAATTAAATCATCTACTATATTTCTAGGCCATCAAATTCTCAAACCGAAAACACATGATTTTGCATTACTTCCCATTGCATCGCCTTAAAGAAAATCCCTAGGATTAAAGTCTTCTTGCTCAACTATGGTTCCTATTCTCTCGGATGACAGCTGTCATTCAGCAAACGATATTCTTAAAGAAAATCGATATTTGCGTGGCTTTAATAACAAAAAAGTTAATATTATGTAAGTATTGACTTAAAATATTATTAGTGGAATAATAAGTTTATTAAAGTAACCAAATTAACGAAATTGCAATGTGAAAATAAAGTAAAAGTAATAATAATAATAATAATAATAATACTTGGACGATTTATATAGCGCCGTTTTTGTGAAAAATCACCTCAAGGGCGCTGAGTACCTATGCCAAAAGCCCGAAATGTCAGATAAAAGTGATTTAATTTCGAAAAATTATATTAAACTAAGTTCTAAAATTATACTAAATTATGTGCAAACTAAGTAATATTTTAGAATTTCTTCAAAATATTGGTTTTCACTTTGTGGTGTCATTATTAATAAATCAATTAAAATTTACTTTGTATTCATCCATTTATTAATATAATGCATGTTTCGAAAGCGAAGCTTTCCTCATCAGGACATACAGAGTACTATATTAATTAACAGTTAATATGAATATATTAATAAAGTTATTTATAATTCATTTATTTTTAAGTAACTAGCTGATGTGTAACCGGCCTTGCTCGGGATTTAAAAAAAAAATAAAGTTATGAACTTGTGAATTCCTGCTTGTCATTAATTAGGGTGCCATAGTAACTATCTCCAAATAAAGAAACATTCATTTGGATATTTTATTTCATTCCAAACGTTTATTTTTCCAAAATATATCTAAATCATAAAGTTCTTAAGTAGGTACCTACTCGTGTTTTCCATTTTGAAAATATTCTACCCAAAAAAACCTTTTTCTTTTGAATATGAAATCTGTGGCTAATCAGAGTATTATATCTATGGCCTAACCTAAATAAAATATTGGATTACATATTGGATTTCATTCAAACTACTCTCTAAGTCTAAATCTTCCCGGTACTAATAAGAACAAACTACTATTTTTAGCGAAACCGGTCCAGTAATTTTCGATAAAATCGAGGACAAACAAACTTCCATGACACACACACCTATACTTTTTAATAAAACTGTGATAATAAACAACACAAACTCCTTTTAAAATGTATTGTCATCGACATGTAATCGGAATCGCAGTTAAGAAAAAATATATTTAAGGCTAAAGAAAGGATAATGAATTTTCCTTAGAAATATTCAGAATAGACCTCCCGATCTGATTATTTGGGTGATGCATCTTTGAAACATTGCAAACTGCAATATACCTATAAATCAAAAGGCGAGGTAAAATTTACGATAATTAACACGATTCAACATATATAAATTTATCACAACAATATTTATTACCGATAATATTACTGTCAAAATAATTATCTCATCAGATAAAATGTCAAATTACCGAAGGAAATGCATAATATTTATTACGGAGCTGGTTTTTTTATGTAATGAATCAATGAATCACAATAATCTATGAATATGTCGAGTATATATAAAAAGGACGACAACTTCAGGTACAGGGTGGACAGAATGTATTCGATAGACTTTAACCGGCGATTCCCAAGCTTATTTGCCCTTTGTACCGTCCGCGCGTCCGTCCCTCATAAAGCGGTGCTGATATCTAGTCGCCGTAATATAGCGGTGGGTGACGTCACTAAAGCGTTGTCTATACAAACCAAATGGCGTAGGTTTTTAAGGTAGCGTTGATTGTGAGCGGAACGTTAAATTGCGGTGCTGCCATCTGCATGAGGAGAGTGGGTCGGCTAATCCTCACGAGGTGGGGTGCTCCCTCATGTTGGAGAGGATTCAGACATTTTTTTAGAGATTTCTCTACATGGGGGAGTGCGGGCACTATCCGTGGCTTTATCCAACTAACTTTCTTTTGGGCATGCTCGGATTTCACTTGCCGCATCTCAGAAGAGACCAATTTTTGAGTGCTGCGAGGCTCTATAGAGAATTCAGCTATTTTGGAGCGCATAAGTCTATATGTTCCTGATGACTATCTAAGACAGCGTCGTCATGGATTATTCCATCTTCCTGCCTGTAGGACCAACCTGCTAAGGGAGGAGTATATTCTTCTTGAATAAAATATCACAGGATATCGAAATATTTTGCAGTGAGGAGAGATTCAAAAGGGAAATCCTATTGATTCTTTAAAGAATCTCCCCCCCATTGACGCGATCATCACCGCTGAAATTTTCAAGTAATTTTTTTTTACTTGAAAATTTGCAAATCTTTTTGCCGTACAAATATTAAGTAGATTATATAATTTCTCATGCCCATTAAATGTAATATATATTTGTAATGTATAAGAAATTAAATATACAAATATTATTATTATTATGACGGCCGTCATAGCAGTGACAAACAGTTGTGGAATATTTGTTCACGTGTAGCGGTTAACATTAACACAAGAAATGAGAAGCATGATTTAGATCAGCAAAAATCACGAACTTTTCTACTGATTTTCTAAGAAATCAGGAAGCCTTAGAAGAGCAAGCCCAGAACGATATCCGTGGAGTAATATCGGGTCGGGATTATATTTGAAAATGTAAACAGGTACTAAACTTTTAATATGTAATATTTTTGTACATACATTATGTTAAACATAAGAATATATTTATGCAATGGGTGCTTGGCTATAGTTTAACAGTTCAGACGCGTTCTTTACGCATAAATAACACTTCATTTCAACTGAATTTATGAAATAACTGTTTACGTGGTGGAGATGTAAAAGAATGGATTTAAATTCATTTTAAAGCGTGGTAAAGTTTTACCATTCTCGTTTTTTAGGTTAAGTTTTACTAGCCTAAAAACGATTAGTACGATTATTAAACATTTCAGTATCTTTCAAGCGATTTTTTCGTCTTCCGATAACTCCTTATTTCCAAATATGCTATGTCTAGACCGTCCATCTCCAACGCAAAACGTCACTGTGTCCGCCGTCCAACTTGAGATATCTGGTTACCTTTAAGACCGTTGCCGCATCATGACATCTCACAGCCGCTAGATAACAGCACCGCTTTCTTAGGATACCGTAGTTTTACATCCCAAATTCTCCAGGAACGGGACGGTGCGAGGGGTGGTCGATCGGTGAGCGGTGAAAAAAAAGTGACTTAAATAAAAGCCTCTCCACTCAAATTCAACTATATAACGCTGAAACAGCCGTCACAATAATAAAAACTAAAAATACTTGCAAAACTTAATAATAACATTATTAAATTTGATTTACATTAAATTGAAAAATAAAATAAAAAATAAAAATCATCACATCATGTTTTCCCAAGGTGTCGCGACATCTTCTTCTCATCACTTGCTTATTTTACATTCTCCTGACGCCTTTCTTTTAATGTCCAAACCGTGGACTTTAGGTGCTAGCAGGTAATGTTTATTATGACTATGTCTGCTATCGGTCGTTGAGCCGATATTGCAACAATGTCCGCAACAGGTAATTGTCCGCCGTACGATAAAGTAATCTGACGGAGTCAGGTGTAGAGTACTTCGTTGCACAATGCGGAAGTATGAACTTTAGTATGCATTTTGCTGTAAAACAGGGGGGTGCGGTGCGGTAAATTCATAGAATAGACGTAATATAAGAATAGGAAGTAATATTTGTACAGCGCCCCTGAGGTGATTTCTCACAAAAGCGGCGCTATAAAAATCATCCGATTATTATTATTATTATTATTGCGGTACTTTTGTTAAAGTGCGATATTTTTTAATAGTATTTTTGTATGTTACCATTTATTTATAAGCAATTGGTTGATTTAACCGGATTTTACCGGGGTTATGAATGGTTTTGGAGTAAAGTTTTGAGATTGTGCTGTGTTACCCTTACCCTTACCCCTATTGCGATATTTTTTATCTTATTTTGAACTTCAAGTGTTCAAAATTTCATCAAGAAGTACCAACATTCTGCTTTATATATTTGCTTTATATATTTCTGGAGGATGTTGGTGTTTTTTAAGTCTCGTAAAGACACTGACCTTTTCTTGTTCTGAAGGTCAATTGTGAAAAACTTCACCAAGCTCGGAACAAAACTGTAGATTTGTATAAAAAACAAACCCACAGGACTGGTTTTCTGAACAGTGAGACTGTTTTCTAATTGGATGATATATTGAAAATTATAAAATAAATATTTTTTGAGAGTTAAATGATTTTAAAGCTCGAAACCGAAAGAGAAAAATGTTATGATTTCAGAGCTCATCATTTTTGAGTTATTAGGGAGACTTCTAAACATGTTTTAGTTACGGTAAAGATAATATAATATATCTTTATTGTAATTAAATTTAAATATAACTAAAAGACATGTAGAATATTATTTTTTAATATAAATACATATAGAATATTTAATAGTACAGATATAATAGCTAATTACAAAAAAAGCATAAATTTATTTTTTTTAAAATGCCCAACTCAATAGAGAAAGATTTCTCGTGTTTGAGTTGCGGAGCACCGCCATCTAGCGACAGTAGTGAATAAATAAAAGTAATAGAAATAATGCAGGTTTACAGTGGTATATAAAGTAAAATAGAAAATAATATAATAACAGTTATAGTTGAAGTTTCACAAAACCCACCTCACTAGGCTAGCCTGTGTTGAGGCAGTAATTATTCAAATTATTTTATAATTTTAAAATACCTATGAATAAACAGTTACAGCTTTTCATAATATTCATGACAAAAAATAAATTTGGAATTAAGCATGTCATTTCTATAGCAACCCCAAGGTCTTTGACATTTCTTTGTTGTTTATCGAAAACTATCACATAACCTCAACGACATTATAATTCATCTGAGCAAAATCTATCATTACTATTTGCTTTAGTGATTTATCAATAGTTAAAAATCATTCAAAATGAATAAAGCTATAAACAGTGGAACGAAGGAGGTTATTTATTGTGTATTCCGGCGGTGTTTGGCTGAATTTAACACTAAGAAACTCTTGTCTAACTTTGAAGACGTTTACAAACGCACTGCTGAAATGCCTGGTGAAATAATGGTCTGTTGACAAATTTTATCAATTTCGTACGCATTTAAACAATATTTTTGTGGATTTATGCTGATTTTTAAACAATTGCAATGTAGATTCAGATTTGACGTTACACTTCATTTGACAGTTTATTGTAAACAAAAACGTCCAGAGGAATAACGACTAAAGTCAAATTTTATTGTTTTTTTTTTAAACATAATTTAAATCGTTAAAAAAAATTTTGAGCTGGAAGCGGGAAGCATGAAACATCGGGAAGCTGGAAATGAGAAGCAATAAGAAAAAGCGAGAAGCGGCAAGAAGAAAAAACCAAAACATAAATGCAGGGAGCGGAAAGATAGAAACTGAAACAAGAAGAAGCGGGAAACAAAAACCCCTTCTCTTAGTAACTAATTTATTTATTTCTTATTAAAAACGTATTTTTTAATTACTCCAAATTATCAGAATTTTCATCAGTACCCCCTGACGGGACTATCTTACTTAGTGCACAGTTACTTAGTCTCTCACTTACACTTTCTCTTAGTAATAAATTTTTTTTTTACTATAAATATTTTTAAAATTTTTAGATTGTTTATCAGTGTCCCCTGGACCCTAGAAGCAAGAAGAAGAATCGAGAAGCGGCGAGAAGAAAAAACTACAACATAAATGCGGGAAGCTAGAAACTGAAACAAGGAGAAGCGGGAAATAGAAACATGCAGGAAGCAAGAAATTAAAACCAACGCTCAATCCATTCCTTTATTCCTATCCTATCTATCCTACATTCCATATTGGTTCTAGATTTCCATATATACCGATAAATTCTATCCTCCTTCTCATCCTTAGAGCTTGTGCTCCAAATTCTAGCTTAATCAGTGCCCCCTGGACTCTGGTATTCTGGTGTGACTCTTTATTTAGTACACTCTTACTTACTCTTTCTCTTAGTAACATTTTTTGTTTTAATAGATATTTTTTAATTTACTACAAATTACGTATTTATTTAATATTTTCCTCATTCCCTCTTTCTATTCACATTTATGAACACCGTTTGTATAAAGTAAAAATATACATCCTCAATAACTGTATATTCACTTTGTGGCATCATTTTAAATTAAAAATACAAAATATTTACTTGGACCATTATGCCCATGAGCCATATTATTGTTGCCATTTTAAACGACTGCAGCGCCATCAATTTTTGGCTACATTTAAATGTCAAACTGTATATTAAGATACGCTTCGTAAATCGTTGAATCAATAGTTTCGAATTTGGGTGAGTGCACCGGTAAATGCCCTATCAATATATCGTAAGGAATAAATACAGTTAGCTTCTTTTTTCAATTTAACATGTATGAAAACTTAGACCAAGCCGTATTTAGTTTTGATAATTTAACTGCATCTCTTTATATGGTCTATAAATAATGTGTAATGATAGCCTGTCCAAAAAGAGAAAATAAATATATATAAAAAAAAAACAAACAAATTCGTAGAATACATCTAATATAATAATATGAAGTAATATTTGCACAGCGCCCTTGAGGTGATTTTTCACAAAAACGGCGCTATAAAAATCATCCGATAATAATAATAATTATTATTATATTACTTTTAATCCAATTTTTTACATTGTGCTTGAATATTTTTTGTGAATCAGATTTTCTTATGCTAACCGGAAGAATGTTGTAAATTCTTATTGCAAGGTACCTAAAATTCCGTTGCCCAAAAGTAGTATGAATTAGTAAGTTAGGTTAGGTTAAAAACAGTTGCGTTCACATAGAAATTCCAGACGGAAAAAAACTGTGTAAATTTCATAATGACCATTTAATATTATATAGTTTTGACGAACATTTATGGTAGTACCGTTTATTGAAACTGAAACTAACATACTGATAGGTGGGTAATATCAATAGGGCTCAGAGAAACAATTCGTGGTAGTATAATCTTTGTTTATTTTATAATAATCATATAACGTCCACTAGGTACTAAGTCTTAATATTAAAGAGTGTCTATTTCACTGAATTCACTTGGACTTAATTCTATGGAGTGTCTAATTCACTGAGTTTACTTTAGTTTATAAAGACACTGGGTAACTTCGCTGAGTTGACTTTAGTTACAAAGGCACTGGGTAAATTCACTGAGTTGGCTTTAGTTTACAAAGGCACTGGGTAACTTCACGGAGTTGACTTTAGTTTACAAAGGCACTGGGTAACTTCGCTGAGGTGACTTTAGTTACAAAGGCACTCGGTAACTTCACGGAGTTGACTTTAGTTTACAAAGGCACTGGGTAACTTCACTCCGCGGTGACTTTCCTTTCCGGAGGTAAGTCGAGGTAAGCACTCCACGGGTGGAAAGTCCGTGGTGGGGGTTTGGCAGCTATTTGCTGGTAACAGCGGGAGTCTGCAGCTCCGGGAGAACTGCCTTCTGTAGCCAAAATCCCCCCTTTTGAACGCCTGTCGAACTCGACGGCGGTTTCTTCGGGAGCCCGTCCCTTGCGTCCGGCGGCCTGTGATTGGCTCGGCATGGCGCACGGGGTTTTTCCCTTTGGGCGCTGCGGCGGAGCCTTCCGGGCGGGCGAGTTCTTTCAACGGCGTTTTAGCTCATTGCCATCTCGTATCAATCCACCCGGGCTTCTTGAGCCAAAACTTCGTTATTTGAATCGTCCACCCGGTCTCCTTGGATTTCCGGTGCCCTTTTTATGTCGTCTGCATGGATTTTAATATGTTTGCCCCTTTTATCTACCCAGTAGGTGTTTCCTCTTCCTATTTTCGTGATAATTTTATGAGGACCACTCCATTTTGGTGCAAATCCTGCGAAGTTTCCTTCTGGGGCCCCGGTTAACTGGTGTTCCTTTATTAACACCGCTTCTCCTTGCTGGTATGTAAGCAAGGCTTGCGCCACTGGGGCGTACCTCTCTTGGTACGCTGCTTGGTTTACTCTAATGTTCTCATCTGCTATTTCTCGCTGGTGGGGTAAGACGATTTCCCCTTCTGCGTTGTCTGGGTAAGCCTGCCACTCTCCTGGTCTCGGTATATCGTATCCCAGTAGTGCTTTACTGGGTGATACGCCTGTTGCTTCGTTCCGCCTGTTTCGGGTCGTCATTATTACTCCCGACAGTTTATCATCCCATTCGTTGTGAGGTGAGTCTCTGAGGAGAATTCTCAGTCCTTTTTTGATCTCCTGGTTTCTCCTTTCTGTAGGGTTTGAGCGTGGGTGGTAGATGGCTGTTGTCCAATGATTACATTGCCATTTTTCTACTGCGGCCAGCCATTGGCGGTGGTTGAACTGTCGTCCGTTATCTGTGAGTATGCGTCTCTGGTAGCCATACCTTGGGAACACTTCCGTTTCTAAATGGCGGATTATGATTTTTGCTTTGCTTGATTTTATCGGAAATGCTTCTACCCATCTTGTGAATAAGTCTGTTACCACGAGTATGAATCTATTGCCATGTAAGGTTCTTGGGTATGGTCCCATAATGTCGGCAGCGACCACTTCATATGGTTTGTTTGGTTTTGTGCCTCCTTGAGGAGCGGCGGGTCTATTTGGGCCGCGTTTTGATGTTGCACACGTCATGCACTGACGTACTAGTCTGCGGATCTCTTCGTTCATTCCCGGCCAGAAGTAGTGCGCTGCTATTGCTCTCGTTGTCTCTGCTGCTCCCGGGTGGTTTGCTGTGTCTGAGTTATGATATTCTTCCAAAACTTTTGTAATTGTGTTTCTAGGGACCACCAATCTATCCATCTTTCCTTCGTCTTTTTTCCAGAGTACTCCTCGGTGAACGTTGTACCTTGTGTAGTGCTTAATGTCAATGGCATTGCTCAGAATCTCTCTATCGTTTAGGGTGTTCCAACGACCTATCCTTTTCCGTATTTCTCGATCTGTTGGCTGTCCTAATTTTACCGCACTTGCTAGGGTTTGTTGTTCTTCTTCCTCCTCCGAGTCTATTTGGTTTATGCCGTCATATCTTCCAACTTCCGGATAGCTCTCTCGAGTGTTCCCTGTTACCATTTCGAGTACCATCTGCGTTGGCCCTGGGTTTCTGGACAACGCGTCGGCGAGCTCATTGGCTTTTCCCGGACAGTGTTCTACGGTAAAGTCGTAGTCTTGCAACAGTAGAGCCCATCTTGTGAGTTTGGCTCTTTCGTTCTTCGCTTCATTTAGCCATGTTAGAGCTCGGTTGTCCGTTATGAGTTTAAAATGCCTCCCTTCTAGGTAAGGTCGGTACTTTTTAATAGCCCATATTGCTGCCAGTGCTTCCTGTTCATTGCTATGGTACCTTTCTTCGGCTGGTGAGAACCGGATACTTGAATATGAGATCACGTCTCGTGACCCATCTTCGTTTTTATGGAAGAGTACTGCCGCGGCTCCCACTTTACTTGCGTCTGTCTGCAATATGAATTCTCTACTAAAATCGGGTCTCTTGAGTTCCAGTGGTCCAACCGTTGCGTTTTTTATTTGTTGCATAGCTTCTTCAGCTTCTGTGGTCCATTGGAATTTTATCTTATTCCTTGTAAGATTTGTTAAGGGCGCCGACATCTCGGCAAAGTTTGGTATGTATTCCCTAAGCCAGTTGCATACTCCTAGAAAACTACGAAGCTCTTTCCTTGTTTGCGGGGATGGTGTGTTTTTTATGGCATCTTCGTGTGGGCTCTGGGGGGTATTGCCTGAGGCACTGACTGTGTGCCCCAAATAGGTAATTTTGTCTGTGGCGATGTTGCATTTTTCTGGAGAGCATTTTAGTCCGAATTCTGCTAAGCGTTCTAAGATGAGGCGGAGGTGGCGTAAGTGTTCCCTCAAGTTTTCGGAATATATGACGATGTCATCTAGGTAAGCCATGGCGAATTTCCTCAGGTATCCGGCTAATACTTGCTGACTCATGATTCTTTGAAACGTTCTGGGTGCTCCCTTTAACCCGAATGGCATTACTCTGAACTGAAAACTGCCTCCATCTGGTGTGGTGAATGCCGTTTTCTCTCTGTCTTCTGGGGCCATCGGTACTTGCCAGTATCCACTTTTTAGATCCAGTACAGTGAATACCTTGGCTGTGCTCAGGTCTTTAAGTGTTTCGTGTATGATTGGCAGAGGTGAGGGTTCGGCTATTGTGGCTTGATTCAATTTTCGGTAGTCTATGCAGAACCGTCTTCCTTCCTTTCCCTTTTTGGCCACCATCACTACTGGGAAGCTAAATGGGGATCTGCTGGCTTCTACTACTCCTTCCGCTAACATTCCTTCAAGTTGTTTATATAATTCCCTTTTCTTCTCATCCGAAAGGCGGTGTGGTGGGACGCAGATGGGTCTCTTATTAATCAGGTGGATTTTGTGTGGTGGTACTTTCGCTGTTCCTGTCACGGGGGAAAATACTTCGCTATATTCGCGTATTAGGTCCGCGTATCCTTCCTTCTCCTGGTCTGGGATTTGATCTAATAGTGGCCAGTGGATCTCGTCCTTCTTTTGTTCCTGGCGAATGGGTACGAAGTGGGTTGTTGTTCTGATTGATCTTCCGAAATTTAAACAGTTTCGCATGAAGTCTATTGAAGCCTCTTCTTGGGAGAGCCAATCGCGTCCTAAGATAATATTTTCTCTTAGGTTTTCTCCCACGAGAAATTTCCATTCCTGTGTTGTATTCTGGATGTCAAATTTCAACGGAACGATACCCTTTATTCGCATTACGTCTCTTGTATTCGCCAGTTTAAGGCATTTGATGGAAGATTGCTCTAGTTTGGCCTTTTGTGCTATGGCCGTTTTTATTAGAGAGTGGGAGGCTGCTGAGTCTATGAGCGCTTGATAGGTTTGTCCCTCTATGTTCACTCTTATTCTCGGTAGGAAGGAACCCGATGTTGCCGTGTGGCACTCTGCTAGTTGTCTCGGTTTCTTCCTTCTTTGCCCGGGTCGCTGTGCTAGTACCAAGCTCCCGGGCGGTACCGGTTTTCCGGGTTTCGGTCTCTCCTGTTTCGGTTTACTGTGGATCTTTGGGCCGGTGGTTGGCGGTACGGTGACCGTCGAGGTGGAGAACGGCGAGGCTGGTCACGGCGAGGCGGTGAACGGTGCTGAGATGAACTCCGCTGAGGTGACCGGTGAGGCGGAGAGTCGTGTCTGGTTTGGCGTTGGCCCAGAATCTTGAACCTTCCTTTGGAGTTCTCATACCTCATCGCCTGGTTCATCCACTCCTCCATGGTGGTGGCGTATACGTGGGCGTACTGTGGTAACATCTGACTATTACAGAACGCCGGTACGAAAACATCTAACTCTGAGAGGTCTTTCTTTGGGTGAAGCCGTGCGAACATCCTTTGTTTGTTTATTATGAATTCAGCCAAAGATTCTGTGTTTTCTTGAATTTTGTGGAATATTTGGTTTTGAAGCCGGAGTTCCACTTCTGGTCCCTCGTACTCCCGAAGGAAAAATCTTTTAAAGTTCTCCCATTCTGGGTGCTTGTATGTGTTAGCCCAGTCCTTGGCCTTATCTCGGAGCTGGGTTGTTGCTACCCTTGCTTTGTTTTCTTCGTATGTTTTTGCCGCTTTGAAGTACTCCTCGCACCGTTCCAGGAAGAGTCGTGGGAATTCTTCCAATCTCCCGGAAAATATTGCCTCCAGACGAGGTTCCCTTTGACAAACGTACATGTTTGCAAATTGGCTTGCTATCACTGTCCCTATTTCCGTTATTTGACTTGCCGTTATTTGTATCGTCGGGGTGTCTGTCCTCCCTGTTGTCTGTAGGGGAACATTCGCTGTGTCAGCTGAAGTCGAGGTTGAAGCCGGGAGGTCGTTTAGTTTATCGTTGGACATGGTGGCGCTTTCTGCTGCCGTGCTACGTGTTTGTGGCATTTTCATTTATTTATTTTTTTCAATAAATAAAATTCATACCACTTGTTGGTTTCCTGAGCCCACTTTTGTTCGGTGTATTGCCACTCTTGTCTTTCCCATAGGGTAGTCACTGAATTTATGTATTTAATATTTTTTTTTTTTTTTTTTAAAACATTGTTCACTGACTTGACAAACACGCTGGGCGCCAATTGATAGGTGGGTAATATCAATAGGGCTCAGAGAAACAATTCGTGGTAGTATAATCTTTGTTTATTTTATAATAATCATATAACGTCCACTAGGTACTAAGTCTTAATATTAAAGAGTGTCTATTTCACTGAATTCACTTGGACTTAATTCTATGGAGTGTCTAATTCACTGAGTTTACTTTAGTTTATAAAGACACTGGGTAACTTCGCTGAGTTGACTTTAGTTACAAAGGCACTGGGTAACTTCAGTTGACTTTAGTTTTGGCTTTAGTTTACAAAGGCACTGGGTAACTTCACGGAGTTGACTTTAGTTTACAAAGGCACTGGGTAACTTCGCTGAGGTGACTTTAGTTACAAAGGCACTCGGTAACTTCACGGAGTTGACTTTAGTTTACAAAGGCACTGGGTAACTTCACTCCGCGGTGACTTTCCTTTCCGGAGGTAAGTCGAGGTAAGCACTCCACGGGTGGAAAGTCCGTGGTGGGGGTTTGGCAGCTATTTGCTGGTAACAGCGGGAGTCTGCAGCTCCGGGAGAACTGCCTTCTGTAGCCAAAATCCCCCCTTTTGAACGCCTGTCGAACTCGACGGCGGTTTCTTCGGGAGCCCGTCCCTTGCGTCCGGCGGCCTGTGATTGGCTCGGCATGGCGCACGGGGTTTTTTCCCTTTGGGCGCTGCGGCGGAGCCTTCCGGGCGGGCGAGTTCTTTCAACGGCGTTTTAGCTCATTGCCATCTCGTATCAATACGAATAAAAAATTATTGAAAAAATCCAGTTGGGCGCATGTATAAACATAAAAAAAAAGATTAGTAAAAAAAAGCAAATGAAAAGAGAAAGATGGGTATTAACCGTACTGACCGCTACTCTGTGACCGCCTGAAGAAGCCCTTGCAGCCCTCGCACGTGATGACCCCGTAGTGCACGCCGGAGGACTTGTCTCCGCACACCTTGCAGGGGATTATCTCGATCTGGGCTGGAAGACAAACAGATACATGGTTAGACAACTGGAATATTATAGTGCATGCTGGAAAGATGGCTGGAATAGTGTCAATTATTAACAGGTTGAATGTACAATAGTTATGGGCTGAAACGAGATATAAAAAGGATTTACAATTTACTTTATTTATTTATTAAAACAGTTATTAAACCAGTGCATTGTAAAAGCGATAAAAATTAACAGGTAATTAAAACTTAATGCATAGTTTGGTTGCGCCGTTTATGGTTCTACTTGAATAGTGTTTTGGTAAAGTTGATTTGCACAATAAAATGCATCCTAATAAAACCTACCCAATTGTAATCCATACCTAGTCCATCGACTTTACCCGCATCATTGTCCGCTATTCACTACGTATTAATTCGCACTCGCAACCCGCTGCAATATTCATATTGTGTTCGCCACCGCCGTGGTATTTTGTATCGTGTGATCCCGCTGCAGATGAATATCGTCTGTGTTTCTTATGCCGAACTATTATTATTTATTTATGTGCTCAGTGAATCGACAGCCAAAGAAGAGGCTTGTGAAGAAATAAGGATGAGGGATCCCATCTTACCCTTCTTATTTTTTCCACTGCATATTTGAGCAAGTCAATTATAATCATTTTAATTGTGATAACGATATTTATGAGCCAGCGCAATCATAGTTGGTACTCGAACTTATGATAGGCCTCAAGAATATCTACATTTCCTCCGAGGCAGTTAATTAATTTAGTTTAATCATTGAAGAAGATAATTTTAACAAATCCTAAATGACACACGACATCGAAAAAAAAACACAGAAAATAAGGTATCAGTCGAATTTGGGAATGGAATCCAAGACCTCTGTCTTATTGGAATAACCGCTTTGCCATCTGAGCTAATGAGATCTATGTTAATATTATCTTATTCAATTATTAAATATTACAATAAGGTTTATAAGCTACAATAAGTCATTAATATAAAATAAAATAAATGATTTAATTTAGTCTTCCCAGGAGCAACAAACATTGGGAATATGTGCAGCTGGGAAAAATCAGAAGCCTGTGTCGGCGCCCTCGCGCTAATTTATCCGGGACATAGAATCCTATCTCAGATAGATTGCCAAGTATTGACAAGAAACCGTTCAGAAGTTTATACGCCATAAGCAGTAGTGCAATTTCCTTCCTAGAACTAAGGTTGCAGATACCCAGCATTCCCGAGATAAATGCTGTTGGAAACAGCCTTGTGTAAAAATCGAACTCTCTCATGTAGAGAGTTCGGTTAGACGAAAAAATGTGATTTAAATATGGTAGTTTACATCATTGGCATGCAGTCCATAAAGGCTGAAAAGCTGTGCTTCCCATAAGAAAAACAAGCCATAAAAAGAAATTAAAAGATAATAAAAAAATACGACATACGAGTATCTTTTCTATTATATAAAGAAGAATGTCCCGGGCGGGCGGTGTTTTTGTTTTGTATACAAATCTACAGTTTTATTCCTAGGTTGAAGAAATTTTGCACAATTGACCTACAAAACAAGAGGAAGGTATTGAGATTTATAAAAACAACCTCCATCACCCTTTCCCACCCTTAAAGCCAAATATTGGTAATTCTTGATGAAATTTTACACACTTGACGTTCAAAGCAAGAGAAAAATTACTAGGTAGGGGTAACAAAACCGTTCACAACCCAGGGCAACCCGGGTAATACAGAAAGTTTATGAAAATAATGCATCATTGCTCAACAATCAGCGGAAGGTGATAATTAAAAGACAATTTTCAAAAATTCATACCCGAATTTGAAAAGCTACACAGCCCACATTTGGTCATAGAGTAATGCACGCCACTGGTATTGCATGTGGTAATACTGGGATGAAAAAGGATACAGTAGTTATTTGATAAGCATCTGAAACATGGCTTTTTTAAGAAAGTCATCATTTATAAAATTATAGCCAAAATATGAATAAATTGATTTCTATTAACCGAGCAGAATCAGACAGCATTCGTCAAAGAGCGTCATCGTTAGCTAAGTGGCCGTGTGAATGCCCCTTTAACGAGGAAAAATCGCGAGCAAACCTACGTGAAAAAAATTCACAATATTTTTTTTAATCTCTCCAACCGACACAGATTCCGAGAAGAAATTTCGCATTAAATATAAAAATGCTTAGTCAGGAGATAATGCAACTTTTCCAGGAAAGGTCGATAACCCAACCTAACCTGTAACATGTGATGATATAGTATGTACAATAACGAGGCGTAGGTAAACGATCCAGTTATTGCTGAAAAGGTGGGATTGGAAATGGGATTTTCAAGATACCTTGGCAAATTGTATTACGAACAATCGTCCCAATAACTATCAGGTGAACTACACTAAAATTGTGATTTAATCATTGTAGAAAACAATATTAACATAACCTAAATGAAACATGAAAACGGAAAAAAAACGAAAGAAAATAAAAAGATTTCAGTCGCATCTGGGACTCGAACCCAGGACCTCCGCCTATCCGGGGCAACCGCTTAACCAACTTAGCTAATGGGACCAGTTCAATTTATGTCATCTTCATCGATATCATATCTCAAAATCAAGATTTTGTCAATATTATTCTCCATTTTTAATCCCATATTATTAAAAATGGAGGATAATAACAGGCGGAGGTCCTGGACTCGAGTCCCAGGTGCAACTGAAATCTTTTGATTTTCTGTCGTTTTTTTCCGTTTTCATGTTTCATTTAGGTTATGTTAATATTATTTTCTACAATGATTAAATATTAAAATGAGGTTTTTTAAATCTCAATAAAAATAATTAATAATTAAAAATTAAAATTGTGATGTTTGACGAACGTGAAGTTTAGCTTAATATGTATATATATATATATTATAAACATGAAGAAAAATAACTTTTAACCTTTCCTTGCCGGTGCTGTCAACTGAGTTGACAAGTCTCTAATTGTTTCAATCTCTCTGTAAATATACTAAACGCAGAGTAAATATTTTAGGTATTCCTCCGCAATGTATTTATGTATTGGATAAAATAATTACAATATATAAGTATTTGACGAACGCAACAGAATAAAACGTTTTCTCGAAAAATCGGAAAAAAAATCTATGTATTTATATATGTGTCTGCATGCGTTGCTAACTTGCCGTGTGGTGGGTAGTGAGCGATGGAGGTGCAGGGTTTCGTTCGCTTTGCCCCGATGCAGTAGACGGCAGTCTACCGGCAGAGATGGACGTTTCGTGCGTTTTATGCGTGGCCGATGTTTTTTCATCGTTTTCAGCACTTAACTATATATTATGTAGGTACATATTATAAACTATTAATAAAATGATTTATATAACTAATAAATTTAAACTACTAGCTGAAGTACCCGACGGTGCCCGGGGGTTATTAATAATTTGAAGTAATATTTAATACCCCTACTCTTACTCCCTACCCCTACCTAGTAATTTTCCTCTTATTTTGAACGTCAAGTGTGCACAATTTCATCAATATATCAAAATTTGGCTTTAAGAGGTGGGAAATGAGGAAGCTGGGAATAAAACTAGTTTTGTATACAAAAAAAAAACACACCGCCCGTCCGGGATTTTGAAAGGTGATTTTTATTTTTAATCTTGACTTCCGCATCATTTAAATTGTTTTTAGATTTTTAAGTTTTTACGTAATTTTTTTATAATATTAATAAAATGTTGTGTTTTTTGCACACACGCCCTTGGAGACCTAATGTTCTTTCAAATGAAAGCAGCAATAACTTCTAAAGTATTGAGAAAAAACTACACCGAAACTTTTCAAAAATAATGCTACTAGTTGTCATCAAGTACGAAATATGCTTTATCACTACCAGTTTTAATGCAGGTCTGAGAGTGTAGAATAACTAGTAGACTTAAATAGCAATTGAGTATATCGTCCAAGTATAATATTTATTCTACATAATATCCGTAAGAAGTTTATAGGTTCAGAGAAATCTATGAAGTAAACGAATTCTGGGTAAATCTGATACGTAAACAATAACTTGCGGTCAGTCCATTTTTTGCGGAAAAGGGTATATATGAATACAAAAACCAAAAAATTTGTTCTTCAACCTTTTTGGGTTATATATTAAAATATTATATGCTTATAATTGACTGGCAAAGGCAAAAGAAGCCTACCAGAGTTCCAGACAAAAAGTCGAAGTAAAGAAAATCTCATCATTCCTCACCAAACATATAAATTTATTTCTGATTTAACCCTACAAGACTAATCTCAGTCGTTTCGACTAACACTGTGCGCATTTTATACGATATCTCTCTAATAGATGCGCCGATCACGCTAGTTCTATGTACCATTACAGTCGCCGACGAGGGCTTGCAGGAAGTGACCGCGCTACGCTACGGGGGTAAGTGCTGTCATTTTATATATACGTTTTATATTGTTAGTTCAGTCTGCAGTGAACACAAGGAATATAAATGTGACAATTGTACCAATCATAATTATTTTTATTTTTGTTTTTACGTAGGTTAACAAAGGTGATTCACAGGGTGCTATTATTTTGTTTACATTTTTTTTTTGTTTTTTTCTAAAGTTTCTTTTTTAAGTTACCCTCACATAATAATGTCTAATTATTTCTGTACTTGTTTAATTTAAGTTGGTTTTAAGAATGTTAGTGAATGACACGGATGTATCGAAACCATTAGCAAAGTAAGAAAATTAAGTAACAAATTTACATAGTAAAGAAAAATGTCTAGAAATTGTTACATAGTTAATGCCCAAGAAATACATTTTTTTTAAATATTTTATAAAAGAACAAACCCCTTTTATTTTCATTAATTTTCTTTAGATTTATATTACCGTTATAGCCTTAAGGTTAAAATTTATATTTTAAATAAATACATACGCTACACTACAAACATATTTTTATTTTTATCCTTTCGTTATATGAAGTTATTTTGTAAAATAACATACATGTTTGAAACCTGCGTAAACAAAAAAATGAATTTTGTGAGAGTTAATGGTAATGTTAGTCTAATTGACAAATGATTAGTATTTACGTATACAAAATATGATGTCTTCTAGGGTTAAGACGTATACTTACATGAACGGAGATGTATAATACGTGTTAATATTTTCAAAACATTCTTAAAAAAATATATTTAAAACTGTTATTACAGAAAAAATATAGAGAGAGGGTGGTCCGGTCAATGAGAGTTTATTACCCTTCAGAATCTATATCAGATTCGATTCTATTAATCGACAATGATGTGGAAGTTATAGAATGGACGAGTATTATATATAGAGCTAAAGAGAGAAGTACAAAGGGGATTACAAATCACTTCTCCATCATTTACTAAGTTGTCCGAAAAACCACAAAATTTTGCCGAAGTTGAGTAAAAACAAATCTACAGTAGTATCCCGTTGATTCCGGCAAAGGACAGACTGGTGCGTTGCGTAGGTACTAACTAAATGCAAGACGAGGCGGCCTACTAACCGGAAAATCTATTTAAAAACGTCTACGGAAGCTCTCCAGCTGAAGGTATGTGACGTCAACTACCAATCAGAGATGCATTCCACCGCGTCGTGTCATTCTGAATCTGACAGTGAGGCATACTGTCACTTTATGATAAAATTGTTGAATTGCAATAAAAGTTCAACTTATAGAATTACATTCGGGAAAAAAATCGGCTTACAGGTGTCGCACCAAGAGTTGATAGGTACGCAGTACTCACACAGATGCATTGTATGATTGAATATACCATAAAAAGAAAACTACGGGTGAAATTGTAAAAAATGTGAATTTTTTATATAATAGACGGAACACTTTTCAAATTCGATCACTTATTGTTCCCACTCTTTGCTAATATCAATAAGTAGGCGCTAGCAAGGCTAAAAGCTGTTTCTCAGTGACGTTTAGCGTGACAGACGTAACTGTCCGAAGTGTATACATTTGTACCATTACACACAATCCTAATTTTGTGTGGTTGGAGTCAACTCCAATCGCGCGATTTATAGCAATAAAACAAATAGTTACAGTTCCTTTATGATTCTTCCTGTCTATTACGTTAGTCTCACCAGTTTTCCTTTTTTCTCTTTTACCTTGCCTTACTGTTGCCAACCGTTCCAATACGTGGGCTTGGGACAACAAGGTTCCATCTGACATTTTGTCCAAAATTGCCATTTTGCACCAATTTTAGATTTTTTCTCTTAACCTTAAACTATGTTCACCTTCTAAGTAAATTCGAAAAAAATTACACAACAAAATTCCATTGAAATATTTAATAAATGAAAATAATATTAACAAATCTCAAATGAAATACAAAATAGAAAAATACACAAAATATTTAGATTACACACATTCAGCCATAAAATGTTTTAACGAACTTCCTAAAGATATACAAGCTGAAAAAATAAAGAAACTAATTTTAGGTGTATATTATAAGTTCCCTTGGAAAAAATGTATATACGATACATATACTTTATTTCTAAAAATTTCCTATTCATTTATTTTTTTAAATTAGTGTATAGACACCAGAATATAATGTTCATTGTAGTACTCTTGAAATTAATTAAATGTATAACGAAACATTTTTTTTTTTTTATATAATTTTTTCAAAAAAAGATTAATTAAACAAGGTTACAATATTTTTCAAAAGTTCAATATTTATATAAGATGTACCCCTATAATTAAGCTGAGCTTGTGTGTATGGGGGTGTGTTATTTTTTTGTTCTTTGTTTATTTCTATGTTATATTATTCAGTGTATATTTTCAGTGTGTTTTTTAAGTTGTGTTTTAAAAATTTTTAAATCATTATTAATGTTTCTAATTTTTTCTGGTAATGAATTAAAAAATTTAACTCCAAGATATTTATAATTAAATTGTCCCATTGTTTTTTTGCATTTTGGAATTTTAAGAAATGATGTTTGTCTAAGATTTCTATTATTTTTAAATGGTGCAGTTTTGTTTAGAATATTATCTTTATAAATTTGCAAAGTTACATAATAGTACTCCCTCTCTAAGTATTATTTTTTAAAGGAGAAACAAAAAGGATTATATAAATAAATATATTTAAAAAAAAACAATTTTAGTACTTACATACCAACTCTTATTACCTTGTTACATGTAAACAATGTCAATAATATATAATAAATACATCTTTAATGAAATATAAATGTAACGATCGCGTCTGGGAATCGAACTCATGACCTCTGTCTTACCAAACATGCACTCTAACCACTAATAGTTTTTTTTGGCTAAATGCCACGTTTTTGTATAGAATGCTCAAAACATAAAGATATTTCCATTACAATACGTTCTTCATATATTCCCTTTTCATAGATGTCAAATTTAATTATATTTATTTGTGTTTCAAACTTTAAACCTCGATATCTCGATTTCATGCAAACAGCAGATAGAACCCTGTTGTCCCAAGCCAAAATGTGGAACAATGCACGTAAAAAAAACATAATGATTGCTAATTTGCCTGAAAAAAATTCAATTTCGTAGAAACAATCCAAAATATTATTATGTAATTATTTGGTAAAATTCGTCGAAAATTCCAAATAAAAACATAAAAATTGGTAAATTCACCGAAAAAGTCCAAAATTTACCGGCCGCCAGTGAGTCACAAAAGCGTACGCGAACGTATACATATGAGTATATGATATTGGCCCGCTAGGAGTGTCGGTATTGCGGGAGGACGTTCAACTTTAGTCCCGGCCGGTTCAACGAACGTCCTACGCCACGATTCACGAACGATAATGTAATTTATAATATTATGTACATTTGTAGGAACGGAGCTTCTCGGTGCTTTTTATTTCGTGCATGGGATTTAGGCGGGTACCGGGATTACGCACGGTTTCAAGTGGGACATTGTTACGTTTTAGTGTTGATGACCCCTCGGCGGGGCGGTGAGGTCTTTGCTACAGGCTCGAAACCCGGTGTGGCCAAATACTTGCATGTATTTACTTTATACGGCGGGTTGGGTATTGCACACCCCACATAGTCAATAACCATGCTGGAAATCTGGGATGGCACCATCATACTTGACTGATCTCTGCGTGAGGGACAATCTTACTCAGAGGCAACTCACGCTCAGGTCGGTCAAGTCTGATGCGTCGAACAGACTGGTTGAACCCTTTAATTTGAAGGCAGAGCTTTTAATGTGATGGGTTCACATTGTTGGAAGGACCTTCCATTTGGTCTGAGGTCAGAAAGCAATTACGAAATTTAAAAAAAAAAAATTGAAAAAGGGGGTAAAAACCAAAAACAAAACGTAAAGCGTCCTTAATGTGATTTTAATCACTAAACGGAGCTATAGAAACGATGATTTATTATTATTATTAGGTATAATTAGGATAATCTCACATAATATTACGCGAGTATACCAGTATCCTTAATTTCCTCGTTACAGTGGTAGATTCTGTTTGTATTGCCCGATCAATCGCTGCGTTTAGTGATTATTTCCTAACCATCCCCATCCCCATCCCCTTCTTTTTTCCAGTTATTTTTAAGTCACAACTTTTCTTAAAGTGAATAAAAATCAACAAAAACCTTGATGAATTTTATTAAATAAATTGAGTTACTGTCAAGGGAATGAGGTGAAATGAAAGATGTCCGTTGTCCACTCTTGATGGGAAGAAGGTTCTGATACATGTGGAGTCAAGATAGATGACCAAACACTCAATGATAACCCCTGTGAAATCTTTTATGGAAACTGAGCTACTTGTCAAAGAGATATGTTTGAATACGGCTGATTGATAGCAAAATCGGTCTACGTCTACGGGCTGAGTGCTTATGGGAGTTATGCAGACCGTCCCCGTATCGATAATAATACTAAAATATTATGCAAATCACTCTAGTAAAATGTTCGAAATACACGTAATAGGGAATGAACGTAATCTGACGTCACGGGCAGTAAAACGTTACTGCATACGTCATTTCAATCAGAACGTTTGGGAATATACCTTTAATATACAGGGGTAAATTATACTCTCAGAAGTGGAGTGATGTGACGCATGATAATTGATTATGACGCCTGATATACAGAATAATTTTCCACCCTTTCACTTTCATAGTTTTACCACGTGTGGGTAAAAAAAGAGGCTGTCAGGGACTTGAAAAATTCGCGTTACTTTTGGGAAAAGCGGTGTTATTTTTCAGGAAAAAGCGATTGTATTTTGAACAAAATTAATGTTGTGTCCCCTTTTTGGTATTTTGCAGCAGAAAAAGAGTGTTTGTGTTTAAAAAAAAAAGTATTATTAGCAGTGTTTTCGACGTGAAGTTAACTACGTTTCATTTTATGGCTTGTCAAAACCATGGACAAAATAAAAAAAATATATAAGAATTGTGATACGTTAAGCCACAAAAGTCTCAAAATAAGAATATTTTTCAAAATTTTTAAATAAGTATTTTATTTCCTTTCTAAACCACCAGTGAAGTGCGAGAATCGAGCAGCGAGGCTTATAATTGTTAGTACAAAGCTAATAACCTCATTAATATATTTTTAATTTATGAAGAAAAAAAAAGGAAAATCATATGTAAGTTATCTATTATTTATTTTTTGATTTCTATATTTTAACAGAAATATGTTTATGGAAAATCCACTAAAATGTATTAAAAACCCATTTCCGCCAACAGAGGCGCTAATGTAGCTGTTGCCATCTCAATGTATGGGAAATGTCAGGAGCTGGAGGTATTGTCATATTTCTACGGTATTCAGTCTTGACGCGCGACAAGTAAGCTGAAAGTTCGAACACTCGTTTTAACACTTTGTATGAAACAAGTCTTGGTATGTTAATTCTTGTAGAGTGGCTTCAATAAACACCTCTAGAAGAAAATTGGTTTACTCCAGGTAAAACTCAATCAACTGATATTTTTTTTAATGATTGATATTTTAGCAATTTTCTTTGGGTAAAGTGAAGTTATAATTTTGTACAGATAACAAAACTAAGCAATAACCATAAAACTATTGGAATGTACAAATATAAAGTTTATGTCCTGAAGAAGGTTGGGTCCAACCGAAACCGGTCGAATGCAGACTAACTAACTAACTAACCATCACGCCGTTTCCCCGCAGGGGTAGGCAGAGAGGACGGACCGCCAAACAAATCGATCTTGGAATATACTTCTTGCTTCATTCACATTCTTACAACGCCTCATACATTCTCTTCTGTTATTCCGACTTCTGACATGGCCCGACTCGAGTATTTGATTCACTTGATCGTGACATGTTTTCCTCGGGCGTCCCTGGCTTCTTCTTCCATTCACATTCGCGTCATATATTCTCCTTACACTCCTCTCTTCATTCATTCGCTCTACATGCCCAAACCACCTAAGCGTCCCTTTCTTAATCTTGCTCACTACGCTTGCATCAGCCTTGCATTCTTTACGAATCTCAAAATTTTTCACACGACCACACATTCGTCTCAGAGATCTTATTTCTACAGCATTCAGTCTACTTTCATCACTCCATTGTGAACTGCTAGCTTCGCTTCTTTGGACAACTTTTTGCTAGCGCCAACCGCGTTCAGTCCTCCGTTAATGGAGTTTCCTGCATTCACCCTTATTTCAATATCCATATCAGTCTTTCCATAGAGGTGGACTTGGACGCGAACATGAGTAGTCTGCAAGTATGTTGCCTGTTGTATGCTGATGATGCGGTGCTGATTGCCAACAGTATGGAAGATCTACAGTCAATATATATAAATAAAATAAAATGGATTAAAACAAAAACATTTTTCATTTAAATTATAATGTCAAGTCACAAAGTGATTGCTTCTTTCGATAAATTATTATTATTATGACTATACATTTTTATTTCAAATTACTCACATTAATCCAACGGGCCATTGAATAAAGAATACGCAGTTGAAGTGCCTTCCCTGTAGAATTAAATGGAAGCCGCTGTGCCATCGACTCAGTACCTTTTGTTTCTAGTCCCGAGGGCGTAAATGAAAATACAGACAGCGTTCTCTTACACCGCCTGCATTGTATATTTCTACATTCCATTTGATCGAAATGAAATGAAGATGAAAAAAAAATTGTATAAGAAATTTTAAGGCTCGATTGGCCAGACTTTTGGATCACGAAACATGCCCACATAGCATTCCTTGTGTTTTTATTTATTACTAGCTGATGTGTACCCGGCCTTGCTCGGGTACAACAATTGATTTTACAGCGAAAGTAACTATCTCCAAATAAAGAAACATTCACTTGAATATTTTATTTCATTCCAAACGTTTATTTTTTCAAGACATATCTAAATCATAAAGTTCTTATGTAGGTAGCTACTCGTGATTTCCATTTTGAAAATATTCTGCCCAAAAAAACCTTCTTCTTTTGAATGTGCAATCTGTGGCTAACCGGAGTGTTATATCTATGGGCTTACATAAATAAAACATGGCGGGTTCAATGTTTTTCATGCTAATTTTAAAACGTTACAGCAACAACATGTTGGATTTCATTCAAACTACTCTCTAAACCTTCCCGGCACTAATAAGAACAAACTGTGCTATCTTTAGCGAAACCGGTCCAGTAATTTTCAAGAAAATCGAGGACAAACAAACAAACTTTCAATGATTTTTATATATATAGATATGAATGGGGCCGATTTATTTGTGGTATTTCGAAATAATTTCCCGGGGTCGAAGGAGAGCCGAGGAGAGGGGGAAAAGGAAGATTGAAAAGAACCCGACTATTCATATCCGGTCACTGAACACGGCTATGGCAATTTCAAGCAAAGTTCGCGTTCTCAATTCTCGTTTGTGTTATTTTACTAGGGCGATAATGAGATTGTTTGCCACTCTGGAACACACCGCAAATACACCATGTTATATTATTTTATATTAATTATGTCAGAAAATATATAGATTGTTTAGAATCCGCAGCCAAGGATCTCAACTGCTCAGCCGCAGCTAGCGATGGTCGCCTTGCTGGACTAATAACGGATAAATACCAGCGTCGTAACAGACACAATTCCTCAACTAGCCGTAAAAATTATTTATGGCGCGATGACTATAATAAAAAACCCAAAATTTTCACAAACTTCTTTCATCATATTCTTAGCCGCAGCCAACGCACCCTGTTTTACCGTCCAATGCATTCACTTCTTCCGCTTTGATCCTTCCGAGAATTTGAAATTGCGACGGGAGAAAGCTCGACGAGGAAAAAATGATGAATTCTGATACAGAATGCTTGAGACGCTCGACTAAACTGCTACCGGGGAAAGATTCACTGATTTATAACCTTTTTTTTAATATACAAACTAGCTGATTAACTTTGCTCAGAATTATTGTATTTTTTCGTATACAGTTGTGAATGCCGCTTGGGTGCCATAATTGATTTGACTCTTAATAAAGAAACGAAAAAAAACATTCATTTGAAAATTTCATTTAATTCCATAAATTTATTTTTTCAAATTATATTTAAATAAAAAAATTCTTAAGTAGGTACCTAATTGTGTTTTAAATTTTTTAAATGTGCTACAAAACAAACCTTCTTCTTTTGAATATGTAATCTGGGCTAACCTAAATAAAACATGGCGGGTTCAATGTTTTTCATACTAAGTTTAAAACGTTATAGCAACAGTTTCACAAATTGGATTTCATTAAAACTACTCTCTAAACCTTTCCGGCACTACTAAGAACAGACTTTGCTATTTTAATTGGTCGAGTAATTTTCGAGAAAATCGAGGACAGATAGCCAGACGAACAAACATAACATTTTTTTATATACAAATAACGTAAAAATCGTCTACAGCTTGATATATCTATCAATAGAAAAAAAAGAGATATGCAATGAACCATTATCAGCATGAAACCGGGTGTACAAAGTGTGTCGCCAAAATCGTCCACCCATACTACTGCAAATTTCACCTACGCATTGCGGCGACACGCCTTTGTTTCTATATACACATCTTTTCTTTCTTTTTTTGAAAGAAAGACAAATATTCCCTGGTTATGAACTACCTGACGATATTTGAAAATTTCCTACTACCATCAATGTAAGCGGAAGATGTTGCTTGTGTCGTAAATGGAGGACTTAGCCAGCCGAGGAATTGAACTCACGACGCCTGGGTGAGACCCAAACGCGATGCCAACTCAGCCACTGACCGGTCAAAAGCATAACTTTCATTGGCTCCCCCGCATTTATAGTCCGTGCAGTTTTTCTCCAAACAGCATCCCCGAAGATGATATAGGACCAAATGAAAAGAAAATCTTAGACCGCGACATTATGGATTATCTTCGTAATTCTATTGATTTTTGAAAGAATCTCTCCTCATTGACGCGATTTTCACCACTGCCTGAAATTTTTGTTCTCCGTGCCTTAATTTTTTTAAAAAAATACTTCAATACAAATATTTAGTAGGTACATGTAATTTATTATACGTATTAAATTACATTAGGTCGAATTGTTTAAGAAATTCAATAAAAAATATTATTGTCATAGAGGCCCTGAGAAATTATTTTCCTCATTTGGGTGTCCATTTCTAATTTATGGGGGAAAAGAACAGGTTTCATTAAAATATTTCAATCTTCTCTTTTTTGATAAAAGTTTTCCAGTACCTAAATAACCGGATTTTAAGAAAATATAAAAAAGGACCATTTTTAATTTGAGTAGTTCATATCGATGGTCCAGTATTAAAACAAGTTAAAATCTGCTTTTTTGAGATAATCAAATCGAGCCAATTTTTTTTTAAGAAACAATGTCAAATTTTATTAGTTCTCACTGTTCTTTTAGCCTGAAATTTAAGTTCACAGGACAATTAAATCGAAACAGTTACGAAATAGGCTTGTACAAAACTGGGTAAGTAAATTTCAATGTTAGAAGATTTTCAAACTGGTTTTTCAACTTTAAAGGGGTCAAAGGTGTTCATTATTTTTGTTTCTATTTAAAACTGACAATAGCTCCCTTTGGCGAATAGTTTTATACCTATATTATAATTTCTGGTTTTTTCAGGCTGTTTACAGTTTTATACTGGGCCATCGATATGTCGAAGTATTTGACGGAAAAAAGGCTCGTATATGCATTAACGATCAAAATGACACAATTATGCATTATTATGCACGTATGCAAATACATACAATCGGACCTCTATTAATTACCCACGAGAGGAGGACGTTATTTATTTTTTTTGTTTATTTGTACGGCACAATATTTGTTATTAATATAAAAGAAAGAAAATTGTAAATACAACAACAATAACAAAGGAACAAAAATATATTTTTAACCAATATAAAATAAACAATTAAAAAGTATAAAAATCAATACAGTACCTATAAAAAAAATTTTAAGCCTACATAGGAAAAACTATAAAAAAATATAAAGTATAAAAGTTATAAAAATATGTAGTATAAAAAGTTATAAAAATCTAAAGTACGTCAACTTGTAAAAATATGTAGTATAAAAAGTTATAAAAATCTAAAGTACGTCAACTTGTAAAAATATGTAGTATAAAAAGTTATAAAAATCTAAAGTACGTCAACTTGTAAAAATATGTAGTATAAAAAGTTATAAAAATTTAAAGTACGTCAACTTGTAAAAATATGTAGTATAAAAAGTTATAAAAATCTAAAGTACGACAACTTGTAAAAATATAGACTATAAAAAAATGTAAAAATATAGTATATACGAGTATTAGGGGTAAAAACTTCTGACAACACAAAGTATAAAAATTATACGTAAAAAAAATAAATTTTTAACCTATATATAATATAAAGGTGTGGTAAATTAATCATACCTGGAATACAGTTATTGTGTAGTTCAATTAGTTACCGGATTGAATGCATTATTATCACATTATCTGTACCAGAAATAAAATACATGGGAATA
Source organism: Halesus radiatus (assembly GCA_022606495.2). Taxonomy (NCBI): domain Eukaryota; kingdom Metazoa; phylum Arthropoda; class Insecta; order Trichoptera; family Limnephilidae; genus Halesus; species Halesus radiatus. The sequence continues at coordinate 172,752 of JAHDVE020008154.1, forward strand.
ACATTTGACACGAAAATAACACCCATTTCTCACGTAACCAGGAAAGCAATGCAAATTTATTTATTTTGTTTTATTTTAGTACATAAAACAGGCAATATGCCCAAAACTTACATACATAAATGTTTAAAAAGCAATAATAATTAAAAAGTATAATAAACAACAATTATCATCTGGCAAAAATGATACTAAAGCAAATTACAAACAAGTAAGTGAAAGATCGAAAACATATTATAAGTAGGTACATAAATTAACTCCTTATTGTCCGTCACCTGTGTTGATGGAACAACGTTTTTGTAATTAATAAAGGACAACATCACATCATCAGTTGATATTAATGGTAAAACTTTTTACTTAAATTGAATAATTTTGTCATTAAAAATTATTATTTCATAATTAGAGCAGTGTATTTATATTGTTCTAATTTCTTAATGTCCGCGGTAAAGGAGAGAAATATCCCGTATTTGTATGATAGGTTTTAATATAAAAAAATGTCTTTTATCCTCCTTGTTGATTTTCTTGTTGGTGTATCAATGTTGATTTGTGATAAAATGTTTGGTGTATCAATTGATGCATGCATAATTTTGTACAAAAGGAATACATCAGAAAGTTTCCGTCTGACTGACAGAGATTGTAGTTTATAGTGTGAAATTCGATCATTATACGTTCCAAATTGATCAGATAAACCTTCACGATATGCAATCACACGGGTTAATTTTCTTTGTATGGATTCGATTCTGTAATTATGAATCTCATAATTATGAAACCAAATAGTGGATGCGTATTCCAAAATAATGTTGTTGTTAATACTTGGAGCAGGTGGATGAGTTTGTGTATTTGGGAAGTATGTTTACGAGAGATGGAAAGACTGATAGGAATATTGAAAGAAGGGTGATTGCAGGAAACTCCATTAACGGAGGACTGAACGCGGTTGGCGCAAACAAAAAGTTGTCCAAGGAAGCGAAACTAGCAGTCCACAATGGAGTGCTGATACCAATCCTGATGTATGGCAGTGAGGCATGGAACTGGCAGAGGAAGGATGAAAGTTAACTGAATGCTGTAGAAATGAGATCTCTGAGACGAATGTGTAGTGGTAAAACCATGTATGATCGTGTGAAAAATGTTGAGATGCATAAAGAATGCAAGGCTGATGTAAGCGTAGTGTACAAGATTAAAAACGGGACACGTAGATGGTTTGGGCATGTAGAGCGAATGAACGAAGAAAGGATTGTAAGGAGAATATATGACGCGAATGGAATGGAAGAAGCCGGGGACGCCCGAGGAAGACATGGCACGATCAAGTGAATCAAATACTCGAGTCGGGCCATGTCAGAAATCGAAATAACAGAAGAGAATGTATGAGGCGTTGTATGAATGTGAATGAAGTAAGAAGTGTATGCCTCTCTGGCCTACCCCTGCGTGGAAACGGCGTGATGGTTAGTTAGTTAGTTAGTTGTTGTTAATTCTGCACTTTTAAAACAATTTGTGATTCGTAGAGTTAATTCTAATATTTGTGATGCACTTTTTGAAATAGTATATATATGTTTATTGAAATTAAATGTTGTGTTTTATATAAATATTTTTAAAAACTTAATAATTCTATATTCCTTGTCAGAAGCCGTTTAGAATTTAACTCAACCACTTGGAATCCATTTTACAATATTCATGAAATGTCTAGCGAACGAGTTCAATATAAATTTTTAAGAAACATAAATTATAGGCTGGGAATTCCCATTGAAAACATCAATTATTCGTCACTGTTGCAAGTGAAAAGGAAAACGAATATATTCAGACTTATTTTTCCTTTATAAAATTATAAATAACATCTTGGACTCCCCTGAACTTCTTTGGTTGATGACTTTCATGCACCAAATAGAATTTATCATCAGAAGGTATCTTACCATTGTAACAATACAGGAACAATGCAGAATCAAATTCTGTGATTAATCGACTGCACAGTTTAGGTAATGGGTACTATATCGACACCACTGGCATTAAAAATCCATCAACCTACAAAAATAATATTATTAACGTGTACGCCATTCTTGGCTATATTTATTACCATTATGTGCATTGTATATTTATATCATTATATTTTTTAAATAAATGTTATAGGTATTATGTATGTATTGTATTAAAACGGAGAATAAATAAACATGAATGTTTGTTCGTCTGTCTGTTGTCGATTTTCTCGAAAATTACTACACCGGTTTCGCTGAAAATAGCACAGTTTGTTCTTATTAGTGCCGAGAAAACAAATATGTAAAATTGTTCCTATAACGTTTTAAAATTAGTATGAAAAGCATTGAACCCGCTATATTGAATTGAGGTTAGCCCATAGATATACCACTCTGGTTAGCCACGGATTACATATTCAAAAGAAGAAGGTTTATTTGGGTAGAATATTATCAAAATTGAAAACTCACTTGGTACCTACTTAAGAACTTAATTATTTAGATATATTTTGAAAAAAAATAAATGTTTAGAATGAACTAAAATTTTCAAATTAATGTTTCTTTATTTGGAGATAGTAATAGTCGTCACAGGGCATTACTTTCGCTGTCAAATTAATTGTGGCGCCCAAATGTCAAGCAAGAATTCAAGAATTCAGATAAACAGATGATCTTACGAAGTGAAATATGGGGATTTTTTTTACAGTAACTCGACGCAGGATGCCCTAAGGATAGTAATTTTCCTCAACGCTTATGTCATCTTTGGGGATGCTGTGTGAAGGGTTTTTTATAGGATAAGAAGGAGTAAACCTAGGTCTTGAAGAGGAGGGAGGAAATGCAGAGGCTGGCTGATCATTCTACAGGCGAGCTGTTGTTGAACACAAGAACGACAAATGTAAACCGTGTACAAATGTTGGGCGCGTGATGTTTAAAAATAATATATAGTATATTTGCGCACGTTCCAGGATGGAAGATACTGTCAGTATCGCCCTGGTGAAAGACCACCATTCAGAATTGAAACGTTGCTTGAAATGGCTTTTAGCCGTGTTTGGTGACCAGATCTGAAAGACCAGGAATTTTTCCCACCTTCCCCTTCCCCTTCTCCTTCCCTTCCCCTATACCTCCAGCCTCACAACATTCCCCAATTGGGGATGCCATAGTATCACTGGCTCCAGACGGTTGGGAGCAGTTGGGACTCTTGTGCGGTATTCATATAAAAAAAAAAGTCGGCCGGCTACCGCCTCGGCATATTTCGAGGAGCGCAAAATCACAACTCGTCTGTTTGGCGAAAAGTACGTTTATTAACGGTTTTGTTCACTGGTTAGTATTTTTTATATAGAAATTGGGAGTCTAGTTGAGAAAGCAATTATATGAAACTCTTTCGGTACAAAAAAATCACAAGGTATACTTCAAAAAATATCAATAACATTTTATTGAGATTGAAAAAATGCACAGCATTTTTTTTAATGTTACTTAAGTCAGCAGTCTTGAGATTTTTGCTCTATTCTAAATATGTTGTGTTTTATTAAATATTTTTAATTTTAGTGCGCTCCCCTCCTCTTCCATATTAACATATCTCCTTTTCAAACAATGCTCAATTTCCGCCCGGAGGATATTGCTGGGTCTTAGTAGGAATAAATCAAATAATTGTTAGGTTATTCGTAACCGGGGAATATTAAAAAAAATATATATATATATATTTATATACCTGTTGGGTAATATTTAGGTATCTCCTCGGCTACCTAGAAAACACCTACCTATCTCGACAAAGTCAAAATATAATTATTGCCGCCACGGCACAGTATGATTATAGCATCAGCGCTATGCCAAATATCTGCCAAAGTGTCATTGACCCCCGGTCCCGAAACACATGCGAACACACACGCATACATGCAAAACAATATATCTACATACCCACTGAAGAGGTACACGGATAGAGACGTGTAATGGGCGTGTCCGCGTGCCCGAAGTAAGTCAAAAATTACCTTACTTTTGGAAAATTTTATCAAACATTGATTGAACACAGTTGAAATTTTTGTCACATGAGAACGGGTCATTACTACGACTCGTTCTGGAGATCAACAAATGATTTGCTGGCCTCTGGGTTTCTTCCCTCCTACAATATGGGTCTCTTCAAGACCCACGTTCTCTCCTTCTCTCTTCAAAAAGATTCTCCCCAAAGATGATATGTCCAGACGTAAATTATTTTCCACAGTGCCTTCTTTGCGGGGTAAACGTAAAATAAGTGTGTTGTATGTAGAGATTGCAATTCCGGATCCATTGCAACAAATTCGGATTTCGGATGTCCGGATTTATAAAAGAAAAATTTATAAAAAAATAATTTTTCCATAACTGAAAAAAACAAAACATTATAAAGAACTAAAAACCTATTTTTCTGATTAGAACATGTGAAAAGGATTTTCATCAATATTTGTGCCACTTTCAAGCACTCCAATTTGGTTAATTTATTTTTTAATTTTTTTATTAGTATATAAATAAACATGTGAAATATAAAATAAGGTGTAAGTATAAAATGTTTACAGAATAAAGTCGAAGAATAAAATGGTACATACATTAGTTATTATATTTTGTAAACTATATGATATTTATGTGTTTTTCCTCAATCCTCCTCACTAGGGGGTCCTGTGCTGAGGTGGACTAGAGTTATTTGTTTTGATGTTAGGTGCGCTTTCTATGTGGTTTTTAATGTTGTTTCATTGACCTCCTTCAGCCAGACTTTTATTCTAGAGTGCAACATCAATATTATTATTTAGTTTTCGACAAAACAATATTTTGTTCTATTATTGTACTTATTCAAATTCTTTCTCTTTTTTACAAATAATCTATATAAATAAAAATCAATGTAAGTTTGTTTGTTTGTCCTCGACATTCTCGAAAATTACTCTACTGGTTTCGCTGAAAATAGCACAGTTTGTTTTTATTAGCGCCGGGAAGGTTTAGAGAGTAATTTTAATGAAATCCAATATGTAAAACTGTTGCTATAACGTTTTAAAATTATTATGAAAAACATTGAACCCGCCATGTTTTATTTAGGTTAGCCCATAGATATACCACTCTGGTTAGCCACAGATTGCGTATTCAAAAGGAGAACGTTTTTTTGGGTAGAATATTTTCAAAATGGAAAATACGAGTAGGTACCTCCTACTTAAGAACTTTATTATTTAAATACATTTTGAAAAAAATAAACGTTTGGAATGAAATAAAATATTCAAATGAATGTTTCTTTATTTGGAGATAGTTACTTTCGCTGCAAAACCAATTATGGCACCCTAATGACATTCACAACTTCATAACTTTATTAAAAAAATAAAAAAAAATCCCGAGCAATGCCGGGTACACATTAGCTAGTAAATATATATATTTTATGTTTTATATTTTCTAGCTAAATAATAAACACACTTCTTTGTACTAAATCTTGTATCTGAGCATAATGTGAACATTTGCCTATTGGGTTACTAACTAGCGTAGGCAGAGAGGACGGACCGCCAAACAAATTGATTACTTCATCCACATCCATACATCGTCTCACACATTCTCTTCCGTTATTCCGACTTCTGACATGACACAACTCAAGTATTTGATTCACTTGACCATGCCATGTCTTCCTCGGGTGTCCCCGACTTCTTCTTCCATTCACATTCGCGTCACATATTCTCCTTTCTTCGTTCATTACCTTTTCATGCCCAAACAATCTAAGCGTCCCTTTCTTAATCTTGCTCATTACGCTTACATCAGCTTTGCATTATTTGCGAATCTCGACATTTTTCACACGATCATACATGGTTTTACCACACATTCGCCTCAGAGATCTCATTTCTACAGCATTCAGTCTATTTTCATCATTTTATTTTGAATAGTTTTATTCACAATTTACATTTGTTGATTAATTTTATTTCTTTGCTACCGATTTCCCAACTAACCTAATATGTAATTATTTTTGTACTTGCATAACTTAAGTTAGTTTTAAGAACGACAGTGAATGAATGACACGGATGTGTCGAAACCAGTAGAAAATAAATAAATTAAGTAACAAATGTACATTGTGAATAAAAGTCTTCAAAACAAAATGTCTAAAAATTACATAGTTAATTCCCAAGAAATGCTTTCATCATTTCTCTGCCAGTTCCATGCCTCACTGCCATACATCAGGTATGGTATCAATACTCCATTGTGTACTTCCCACTTCACTTCTTTAGATAAATTGGGTTAAAAATCTTATTATTCCAATTTTACTAATCTGTATTTTAGGAATATCAACATATTGCATGTCTATTTGCTTGTTGGACGCACTCATTACATATAAGATTGCTGCTAAAATTAATTAAAATTTTGAAATGTCGATAATCTTCCTTTTGCGGATAGTAAAGTAAATTGACCTGTCTAGGAGATAGGCGTTCAAAGCTCCTATTTAAATTGGCGACGTAATATTTTCTTTCAAATCGGAATAATCAAACTTCTAGAAAATTTCTATTCAGTGTACCTACCTAATAATGCTGTACAATTCAAACAAAGAGAAATGTATTACGTAAATAAAAAATATTATTTATTTAGTTGAGTAATAGATTAAATAAAAAAATAATGAGTTATTTTAAGCGGCCTTTGTGGCTCAATGGCATAAAGCTGTAGATACTCTAAGTGTCTTCCTGGTGAATGACTACCATTCAAAATCGAAACGTAGCTTGAAATGGGTTTAGTCATATTTGGTGCCTATATCTGAGGAACCAGGTAATTCTGAACCTTCCCTTACTCCATCTTCTACCATTTCCCACTCCCTTCAGCCTCAAGAGATATACCCCAGGTGGGGATGCCGCAGTCCCATTGGCACCGAACAATTGGAAGCAGTTGGGACTTTTGTTGGGACCTTTACACACATGATTGCATTATAACATGATACCTTAAGAGAATTTTTCTTGTCCTTATTTTTCATTATGTTTATTAACGTTATCGCTGTGTCTATTTGAATAAAAAAAAGTTTTAATAACATTGTTTTTCAGTGAAATAATTTATTTTTTCAGAGAACAATATTTCTTTACGATATAATTCTGTTATATAAATACATTATTTTGGGTTTTGAGTTAATGATGAAAAATGGTAAAGAAACTTTCCCTTCTCATATTTCAATAAAAAAATAAGTCTAATTCGTCCTAATTATATAGTTAGATAATTCTCCATGGAATTATAATGAAATCAGCACATTCTTAGTTCAATTGAGAAACATGTCAAATGTTTCCATTTGGAACATAGTAAATGTAGCCATTTACACCTATGATATGATAGGTTGATAAATTACTTACATGTTGCATCTATTGTTATGTTATAGGTGGACAAAATAATATTTACATCAGAGCGATGTCTTTATGAAAAAATTTCAAATCGATTTTTCTCAAAATGAGGTATTTTGATTTAGTTCCCTATTGAACTAAGGTATCGATATGAGAGATTGAGAAGGCTATCCAGTAATTTCTACTAACTACCAACCATCAATTAATATATATGTACATGCAGTCTGACATTTAATAGTTGACAAACAAAGAGGGTACTGCGATCGTTTAAAATGTTTTAAACGGTATCACGAAGATGGCTCACGGGAAAATGATTGTAATTAATAGAAATATTGAATGACAAATGTTAATGATAGAAATTTGTGGTAAGTTCCGAAAGGAGATGATTTTACATCATATTCTAAGACAATTTTATGGTTAAATTTCATAATTTAACACTTTGCAGGGAAGATGCATAGAAAGGTGATGTTTGGGTCTGGATCTTTGGTAAATGGAACTACAGCGATAACCCATTTCAGGTATCAACCATTTCTAGAAAACATTTGAATGCGAAGAATGCATTTTAGACAAAGTGAGTAGCTTGGTGTTGCCATAGTAATGACATTTCGTAGTTCTAAAATAATAAACAACTACAATTAAATGTCACGCTATACATGCATTAAAATATACAATAATAATATTAGTTTGAAGTATCTATAGTAGAGATGGTCAATATTCCTGTTCCGGTTACTTGGAACTGGTCCCTTTGCTGTCACTGGAACCGGTAGGTAATATTTCTCCGAGGAACCGTTTTTTTTGGAATATTTGTCAAAAATAAACATACTTTTGCAAGGAAGATAATTACATGAATATGATTTTTTGGAATTTCTTTATTAATGTATTGAAATAAACATGTATTAGTTGTTGAATAAAAAAAATTTAAATCAAACTGATGATGTTTTCCGTTGTTTCTAAAACAACCTGTCGAATACGTGAAAACCTTTGAATGTGAAGAATACATTTCCAAGACTAAGTGAGTAGCTTTGTGTTGCCATGGAAATGATATTTTGTAGGTCGAAAATAACAAATATTTAAAATTAAATTCCCGTAAAATAATAGGTACCGCACGAGGGTAACAAATGCACGGAGGCAGTGGATCTATGTTGTGAGGCCTAGCTATTCAGATCTGACCACCAAACAAGGCCAAAGCCATCTCAAGCAACGTTTTGACTCAGAACGGAAGTCTTTCATCACGAAAATAACAAGAAAATCTATCATTTTGGAATTTATTTGTTGAATATATCAAATCATGTGAAAATCCTAAAGTTATTAGATTCTGTAATATAATTATTGTATAAAGATTACAATATGTAAATTTTTGTTTCAATTTGGAAGGCGGGCATTGGTACCGCCGACTCTGAAACTAATCATTGTGTAACCAATGCCTCTGCCATAGGCCACCTCAAGAGGTTCGCTACGTTTAGTAACGTAGCAAGGGCGTCCAGTAAGGTATGTCCAGATCTTGTCTTGACCCCTCCAGCCGGACTCCCTCGACCCATCGCCTTTCACCGCAGTGGGAGGAATGGATTAATACGTCCGTCACTCCTGGACACACTAATCCTTAGATTCCCCCCCCCCTTCCTTTTTTCATTCCCAGAACTATCTCACCTTCCTTTCCTGTGGTGCGCATTTAAAATCAGGGTAGGAATTAGGAAAAACGGCGGAATTAACTGTTATTAAAAATGGATAAGCTGCTGGCTTTAGCCGATATTGATTTGGATTACCTGCAACCTCAAATATCCAAATAACCACATCGTTTATACTTATCGACCCCTTAGAATAACAGGGTTCCATTTGACACGGTAATGTTATGCGATAATGAGTCTTAAAGTTACCTTCTATAGAGTACATTATCGCAAGAGATTTCTGTGTCAGATGGAACCTTGTTATTCCAAGGGGTCGATATTACAAGCCATATAGTGGATACATAAAAATTCCAATTTTTTTCGATCGCACAATTGTGTGAAAGAAAGCCAACATAATATGATAATTATTTCGTTAGTAAAGTTGTGCTAATTAATAGAAATACCAACAGATGGCAGTGCATGCTACATTTGTGATTTGTACAGAAAGGCACGGTTTTTTTCGACAGTAACACAAACGAGTCTTCCCTTGAGTGCACATTACGCACACATGTTTGCGAAAAATTCAGTAAAAATGTGAATAAAATATTAGTTCCTTCTTTTGAAACGTTATAGTATGGCGTATTTTTGAAAATGTTTCTTGATTTCTTGTAATAATTGTACAATTAATTTAATATTTTTATGTGAGTAAGGTAGGGTAGGCAGTGCTTATGCGTCTATAAGGAATGCCCCCCTCCGCATATAGCGTATCTCAAGACGATATAGGCCCCGAGAGAAAATATTTTCCTCGGGGCCTCCAGTGAAGAGTTAATGTAAAAAAAAAACTTTGTTTTCACAGCCCTCGCATATTATAAAATACGCTTAAGAGTACATAATAATAATTTATACGTTATTTGAAGTTGTGTCTTAACTCAATCATGCTCAAGCCGTATAATAGTTCACCGAACCATAAAACTAATTTTAATTATAACTCAGCCGGGATGAGCCTTTCCTGGAAATTCGGTTAAATGGGTCATCATCATTCGATTACGACCACTTACAGATGTGCCAAAGGCGCGGCACGCGTGCCGAAAAATTGTTCTTTTTTTTCTAATACAAGTTTTTCCAATGAATTAAAATTTACTCGAAAACGAAAGCTCAAATCATATGAAATAAATTTTAAAAAAGGGTTTTTCTAATGAATTGAAAATTTTGTTTATGAATATTTTTATTTAATTGTTCTTTAAAAAAAAAAATAATTAAACAACTTTGTTTATAATGTAGTTCATAGATGCCCATGACTGGGCGAAACAAAGTGTGCCGTTAAAGGATATTATTTTAAGTTTTCTGTATGTTATATTATTTATTCGCAGTAACCCTAATAAAAAATTGTCATAAGAAGCGAAGCTGGCAGTCAACAATGGAACGCTGATACCAACCCTATATATGTAGTATGGCAGTGATGCATGGAACTGGCAGGGATGAAAGTAAACTGAATGCTGTAGAAGTGAGATCTCTGAGGCGAATGTGTGGTAAAACCATGTATGATCGTGTGAAGAATGCAAGGGTGATGTAAGCGTAATGCGTGAGATTAAGAAAGGGACGCTTAAATGGTTTGGGCACGTAGAGCGAATGGACGAAAAAAGGAGTGTAAGGAGAATATGGGACGCGAATGAGAATGGAAAAATAAGCAGGGGGGGCCCGAGGAAGACATGGCACGATTGAGTGAATCAAATACTTGAGTCACGCCATGTCAGAAGTCGAAATAACAAGAAAATGTATGAATGTGAATGAAGCAAGAAATGTATGTCAATATGGAGTCGTTTGGCGGTCATAAAATCATGATAATGGTATAAAATGTATTATTATTATTCTTGTAATAGTTTCTAAATCAGTAATAATTTCTATATAATTTTATTACTTGCGTTTAGTTATGGTTTACTATCAATATAATTTTTAAAAAATATGTACGGTAAAGCTAATTCTTGTTTTGACATCTGACATCATAACCTCAAAAACGCGGATCGGGACATTCAGGAACACGGAAAAATTGAATCGAGTATGTGGTTGTATACTTTGGTACACTGCAAATACAATAGTTACGAGATGCTGACATTTTACAATGTGTTCATCGATTAAAACTGGTTAAATTTGAGAATAAAAAACATCTAGAATTTGGCCCACAAAATCCAGTACTGTATCTGTGAAACCACAAAAATGCATTCGTATGGCGTCACTACTAGTACACGCCCGACCCACCATAGATTTGGAGCGTTTTCGGAGGCTTTGAAAAAAACATATACAAAAAAAAAATAAACAAAAAATCTGGTATTCAATATCGTCATAGTCCCCCGCTAGCTCCGGACAGTTGGAACTATTGTGCGGGATATATTTATTTTCCGATGAAATGTGTTTTATTTTATCCGGTGGAAGTCTCGGAGATGTATTTGTTTATTTCATTAACTTTAATTATAAGGACAGTAGGTATTGTCGTAATTAATAATAATTGTTCGTATTCGTTAAAAACAGCAGGAAAATCTTTGATTGACACAAGTTTAAATTCCAATTAATTTTGCCAGGAGAGACTTACGTGCTTTCTAACAAGATTTAAAGAAAACCAATATTTTGATATTAAATTGCACTCGAGATGAATTATCACAAAATCGCGCTTTATAAATTGAATGGGATTAGTTATTATTGTAATTATTATCTGCGTGTTTTAAATAAAAATAAAGTAGGTACTACATTAATAGTCAGCACCCAAAAATACACAATTTACAAATTACAAACTAAAGAAATACTTCGAATAATTTATCAATACATCCTATAGGGGCAATTAGGAAAATGCGTAAGGTTTCAAAAGACAATAATCCTCAAACTGTAAGTTTTAAAAATTCTATTTGAAATACGTACTGGAATAATAGATATCTATTAAAACGTTCAAAATTGGCTTCAACTGGTTTTCAAACTGCAACTATTCTCATACAGTTTGGAAGGTATATCATAATTTGAAGATTTTTGTCCTTTGAAACCTTACATATTTTCCTAACTACCCGTATATATTTTACAGAAAAATCATTTGTGGTACTGCGTAAGTTAGCAGCCTGCAAAGGGATGTTATTTTTTAGTGCCGGCCCTTAACCACAATATAAGAAGTCAAAAGATAAATTTGAACGTGAATTTTTTTTCTTCAAAGTAATTATTTATGGGCTATAACGTGACCTAAGTCACATGGCAAACTGTAATTAATGGTCGGTTCGGCACAGACAAATGGTCGCCACGCTTTAATTAGGCCGGAAAAAACAGAAGCAAAAAATTCACAGAGATGGTAGAATGAAGCATACGTCAACAATGATCCAGTCTATTTGGACACATATGGTAAAAATGAGAATACGTAATAATAAACAAAAAATTACGGCTTTAAAAATGTGTTCTCATAGACCAAGAAACGTAATTCTGAATACAAACGTTTTATTGTAGCTACACGGATATTCGTAGAATATAAGACAGTGGTACACAACCTTTTTTTAAAGATATATTTATCTATATATAAAAATCAATGTAGGTTTGTTTGTCCTCGATGTTCTCGAAAATCACTGGACCGATTTTGCTGAAAATAGCACAGTTTGTTTTTATTAGTGCCGGGAAGGTTTAGAAAGTAGTTTTAATGAAATCCAATATGTAAAACTGTTGGCTATAACATTTTAAAATTAGTATGAAAAACATAGAAACCGCGATTTTTTATTTAGGTTAGCCCATAGATATAACACACTGGTTAGTCACAGATTGCATATTCAAATGGTTTTTTTCCGTAGAATATTTTAAAAATGGAAAAAACGAGTGGGTACCTACTTAAGAACTTATGATTTAGATAAATTTTGAAAAAATAAACGTTTGGAATGAAATAAAATATTCAAATGAATGTTTATTTATTTGGAGATAGTTACTTTCGCTGTCAAATCAATTATTGTACCCGAGTAAGGCCGGGTACACATCAGCTAGAATATTACATAATAAACAACATTATTTACATAGTAGGTATGTAAGTACTAAAAATGTTTTTTTTATTTATTTATATAATCATTTCAGTTTTTTTTTTTTTTAAATTAATACCTCCCTAATTGAGAAATTCTCGTGTTTAGAGAGGGAGTACTATTATGTTTTGTTATGCATTTAATTAATTTCAAGAGAACCATTATGAACACGATATTTTGGTTTTCATACAATAATTTCAAAATAAATAAATTTTTTCCAACTGAACTGTATTTTGAGTTTTTTTTTTATTTCATAATTTTTTTCAGCTTGTATATCTATAGGAAGTTCGTTAAAACATTTTATGGCTGAATATGTGTAATGGTGTTGAGCTGTTGTTGTATTAAGTGTAGGGATTATTATTTGTCCTGTGGTTCTCGGCTTGGTGATCAATGACTCTAATTTTAGGATTTCTTTATGGATTTGAAGTAATAATTTTTTTTTGGTAAATTGAAACGGATTGAAAAAACAGATGATTTTTGTAAAAATTATTTTGATTAGTCTTCTTTGGACTATTTCCAATGGGGCTAAGTTTGTTTTAAACGCTCCTCTCCAGCCTATTATTCCATATTGTAGAATTGATTGTGCTAAAGTAAACCATAGTAAACCTTCAGTAGGATAGATTTTTGTAGTCGTTATAATCGGAGAGACAAATTATCAGTTTTAATGTCGTTCGCGGGCCGCATGAGGTAGGGTACCAACAGCTTGACATGATTAAATTTGCAGTCGGTGGCGTCGCTCGTGTTGATTTCTGTTGTAAAACGGTAACCATTTAATAATTCGATCATAGATCGCACAAACAAAGCTCCGCAGGCGATTTTTTTATCGTCAAGGTCAAATAAACAAACTCTGGAATATTAAAGACAGACAAAAAAAAAACGTTACATATTTGCACCCGTAAATTCGAACGATAGCTAAAAATTGAATTAGAGATATCAAAATCCACTTCTGTTACTTCAGAAATATCATTTGGTAACGTATCCATTCAAAGTATTAGTCATAGCACGAACAAAGAAAGCGCCGGAAGCGAAAATTTTACATTTTGTAAACTCTACGGTCAAACGAACAAAAGTGTTGTTGATTTTTAAAGAAATATCGCAAACTTCAAGATTCTTTTTTTACATTTACTCCACACAAGGGGATAGGAAGAAGTGAACCTGGGTCTTGAAGAGACCCATATTGTGGGAGGGAGGAAACGCAGAGGCTGGCAAATCATTCCACAGCCGAGCAGTTGAACAGAAGAACAAATCGTAGAAGCGAACCTTTCTCGCGTGACAATTGCCAACCGTTTACAAATGTTGGGGGCGCGTACTGTGCACTGGTGCCGAAGGGATCAATGACGCTAGTTCCTCCGAGCATCTTCCATTGAAATACAGATAGCACAAGGACAGCTTTCCCACCTGAAGCCTGAGCTCCAAAGATTGCAATCCCGTTTCTGCAGTCAAGGATTTTTTTCAGATATTTTGGGACTCCCAACCAGAGGTGGCTGCCAAATTCTACAGTGGGACGCAATTGTAATTTGTACAGGTTCAGCAGTTGTGTATTATTAAAGTATCTGTGGGCTCTGTACAGTACGCCCAGCTTCTGAGAGGCTAACTTTACTCTGGCTTCGATGGAGCCCCCATACCTGAGCTGGTCACTTAGGGTTACACGAAGCATATCAGTGGAATTTTTGTTGGGAAGATTGCTTCATACGATATTTTATTTAGCCAAGTGGGTCGTACGTGAGCCGCTGGTTGAGAAACACCGATATAAGAGATCGATTTTGAAAAAAAATTTAAAAACCAGGAGTTTTAAACGCACCTGACGTCATTCGTCACCGATCGCAGCGGCATTGCGGAGCATTGTAGAGAGAATGACAACTATTGTGACGTTATCTGGTTTAAAAGCACATGGAACTCCATACACTGCAAATTGGGACCGTTATCACTTGGCAATTAATTTAAAATTTTGCAATTAATTTCTATCGCCAAGAATAGACTGATTCGTCAATTATGCAAAATTTAAATTCATGTAATATTTACATAAGTGAATTTAAAGAATATTCAACTGAGTGTTGTTCGAAACTTTTCCAGTACGACCTAATCTTCATATATATGTGACGCAACAGGTGATTTCAAATTGAGGTCAAAAACTGTCAACCCCGATAACTTAAAATAAAAGTTTCTTTGTTATTCAAAGATAACGGAATCTTTTGTTTCGTCTTTATCAAACAATGTGGTTTCCCCGTACGGAATTGAAAACTTTCTTGTCCAAAATGATCCCAAACTCGCTTAAATAAAAAACAATAAATGTGCCATACCTTTCTAATTAATTGTTAATCATACAAAGTCCTTTAGTAAAATATAATGATTACCTGTCAAAGAAAAACAAACTAGATATGTTAGAAAATTAGATTGAATTTACTGGAACAACTAGAGATCAACTAAATAAGAAATGATGCAAATTTAAAGTTAATAAATGATTAAAGAAAAATCTTCTTTTCTCCACTCCTTAGTATTTTCAAGAAACCTAAACAATGTCAGGGATTATCAAACAATTTTAAAATCATTTTCATAACCGGGGCAATTAACTTAAATAGTATTAAGATCATAACGAAAGGCAATTAACTTAAAAGGTATTAAGATCATAACGAAAGGCAATTAACTTAAATAGTATTAAGATCATAACGAAAGGCAATTAACTTAAATAGTATTAAGATCATAACGAAAGACAATTAACTTAAATAGTATTAAGATCATTAAATACAATGATCATTACGACAAACCTGCCATCATTAAAGGGCGGAAAACAGATTTTTACAGTAAGTGCTCACAGAATAAGAAATTATCACAATTTATTTTCAAAGTAAATCGGTTTTTACTAAAAAAATTATAATTAGCTACTCAAACATCATTAAAAAAAGGGGTAGGGGTAAAACACAGCAAAAAAATGGCACTGAACGCCGAAACAGCTGTCAAAATAATGAAAAAAAAATGAAATGCTCGCAGAACTTAACAATAAATTTAACAAAATTTAATTTACTTCAAATAAAAAAGAATTAATTAATATTAATTTGATAATCAGCCTTACTTTAGTATTTATTTCCCCTTCTGTAATTGTAATATTTGAGCCCAACAATGTCACCAATATAAGAATACAGAAATTTGTATTTTAATCCCATGAAAAATATTTCTAGACTTCACCAAGCCATCATAGATTTCGTTACTTATCTTTGAATATTATGTTATTAGACACTTTGGCATTTTCTTTGAAATTTGAGACTCTATTATTCTTTTTAAAGTTAATCGAAATTGGACACTTTTATATTTTATGTACTTAACTTTATATATGACCATGAATATTATTGAAACGTTTAAAGAACTTAGTTCTTTATAGATAAGTATTAATATTAGATTATATTAATTTATGAAAATCAGTCTTTCTAGTCAAGCATCCCCCCATAGAATTGCATTATTTCTAGCCAACAAATAGATTAACTCTTATTGAATTGAACCCCTTCTAGTCAAACCTTCATTAGAATTGAGCTCCTTATAGTCAAACACAAATTATTTCTTATCGAAATATCTCCGTTTAGTCAAACCTTCATTAGAAAAGAGTCCCTTCTAGTTAAGCACAAATTACTTATAGGATTGACTTCTTTGGTCAAACCTTCATTAGAATAGTCCCTTCTAGTCAAACACAAATTACTTATAGGGTTGACTTTTCTGGTAAAATCTTCATTAGAATAGAGTCCCTTCTAGTTAAGCACAAATTACTTATAGGATTGACTTCTCTGGTCAAACCTTCATTAGAATAATCCCTTCTAGTCAAACACAAATTACTTATAGGGTTGACTTTTTTGGTAAAATCTTCATTAGAATAGAGTGCCTTATAGTTAAGCTCAAAATACTCATAGGATTGACTTCTCTGGTCAAACCTTCATTAGAATAGTCCCTTCTAGTCAAACACAAATTACTTATAGGATTGACTTCTCTGGTCAAACCTTCATTAGAATAGTCCCT